>CM021106.1:91818480-92044709 GCA_007115665.2 Sequoiadendron giganteum | reverse complement strand
CTCTCTCTCATGTCCCTCCCTCCCACCCCCTCTCTCTCTCAGGTCTCTCCCTCTGGCAACCTACCTAGGTAACTCTCTCTTTGTCTCTCTCCCCTCTCTCTACCTATCCCTCCCACCCAACATAGATAAGTCCCTCTCACTCCACCCCCTCTTTCTCTACCTCTATCAGGTCACTCCCTCCCACACCCTCTCCCTCTCTCATGTCTCTCACTATCACTCCATCTCACTACCTACCTCTCAATTATCTCCCTCTCACCCCCTCACACTCTCAAGTCTCTCCCTTTGGCACCCTACCTACATAACTCTCTCTCTCTCTATGTCTCTCTCTCCCCTCTCTCTCTCTCTCCCTTTCTCTCAGTTCTCTCTCTCCCACCCCCCTCTCTCTCCCTCCCTCCCTCCCTCCCTCCCTCTATCCCTCCCACCCTACCTAGCTAAGTCCCTCTCACTCCAACCCCTTCTCTCCCACTCCCTCTCTCTTAAAATATCACTTCCACCCCCTCTCCCTCTCTCCAGACTATCTCTCTCTCTAAATTCTCCCTCCCTCTAAAGACATACGTAAATACATACATACTTACATACATACAAGCATAATACATATGTACATACAATCCTACATCCATACAAGCATACATACATACATGTGTAGATACAATATTACATACATATAGGCATACATACAATATACATGCATTGATACATACATGCATACAAACATACATACAAGCATGCATACATGCATACATGCATACATACATAACATACAAGCACACATGTGCATACAAACATACAAATATATCAGCATAAATTTAATAGACTGACATTTAACATAAAGGAGGACATAACACGAGCACGTTATAACGTGTTCACGTTATGTCTTAGTTTACATGTTTGTTGTAGAAGCAAAAAACCATGTCAAAATTGAGATATAATGCGAGTGCGTTATAACACGCTCACGTTATATCTTGCTTTGGGAATCTTCGAGCCTTAGGATTGGTATTTTCTTTGGAATACCAACCCAAAGGCTTGGAGGGCATTCCCAACGACTAGAGACGGTTTTTTACAAAATCTACCATATTTCACATAATCGAGTTCGTGCTCACCATCAGGATTGCATGTGGTTCAATATCGAAAAAATTGAACACATGGGTAATGTTGCGTTCTTTCTTAGCTATCCAACGATGTGACAATGTTAAGTCTTACATCCATAATTTCTTTTGTTTGTATGTCTCTTTTTTGCCAAAAAGCAGTGTTTGGATTTTTTTTCATTATAAATTAACCGTTCATCAAATTTTCAAATAAATTATGTTTTTAGAAACTACACTCCATTCTACAAATTTTAAAAAATAAATAAAAATAAATTCAATTAGTTTCCAAAATTTGTAGGGGTAGCATGGTCAAAATTCTATTTTTTAGGAAGTGTCCACTTTGAAAATTAGTAAAAAATCAAATATTCATTAAAAAATTATCAAAAAATTAACTACATATTGTTAGCTAAGTTCTGACTGTTGCGATTTTAAAAATACTAAAAAGAAGATCACTGTATGAGGGTCATACAAGAGTTGTTATGTTATGTTTTTCTGACAAAAACATCACCAATTTGTGTACGTCCCTCTTTTGAACGCCTTAATCTCAACCATTTTAAAAATAAATTAGTAGTTTAGAAAGTAGACTCAAAGCACTTTGATCCTTGTTTTTGTTCCATCTCAAAATTTTGAGTGTAACTATCCTCAATTTCATGTCCAAGGTCAGTATTTCCTGATTTCAGAAAAAAAGTGGTCGCTTAAGTCCCCTTTTTGGGAACCATCTTGGTGCACTTACCCATCTACATAAATATTGCCATGCATAATAAAAGAATATTTAATGTGCGATTTCTTCTCATTGAATAGAATATATATTTGACTGTTTGGAACCCACCTTGTAGGAAGGACCGAGGGTGTAAGCAAAAGGGGTAAACGAGGCTAGTAGGTAGCCATCAAGAGCGCACTTACACAGAGAGATGAGTTACCAACTTATGGCCCCCACCAAACTCCACAAGGTGGCAAGTGTCTTTAGGGGGTTGAGACACTAATGGGGAAATAAGATACAAGTCACCAAGGGGGAGGGTTGTGGTATACACCCTCTTAGGCTTGGTATATGGCTTTGGGCAGACCCATCATGTCCCTTCTCCCAAAATTCTAATATGTTTGCATTGTTGATAATCTATGGATGTGATATAATTGGCTAACTCTAATAAGCACATATATATATATTTTTATATGGTGTTTGCGGGATTCAAACCCAATATTGAATTATTGAAGAAATATTTTAATTGGTAAGATGAATTCTAACCCTAGTTGCGGCAATAGGTGTCTAGTAGGAAAATTCTATGACAAATCAGGAGAGGGACATTACGCTTTTACTATCTCGTTGTTTGAAGCCTCTACCATATTTAGATTTATCATTATCACTACATAATAGTTGGCATCAATGAAGCCAACAAAAGCCACCACACATAATAAAATTGAGATTTATTGTAACCAAGGATGGATTCCTTCATTATTGATAGCTTGTCCTCTCTTCTCCCATCTAGATAGATTGTATGCACCATTGCCATCTATGCCTAAACACTACAATAAATCCCTATGATTAGCTCCCTTTTTACTTCCACCAACTGTTTTAATGTATTTTTCTCCAATCTTTTAAAAAAGTCATCGTTATTTATTGGGATGGCGCTATTTTTAGCATTTTTTGCACCGATCAGAACAAGTAGGTGCTAATTTAGGTAAAAATTAGCACCTAAATTAGTGCCTAAATTAGGTCCCAAATTAGCACCCAGATTAGTGCCTAGATTAGCACCTACATTAGTGCCTAATTTAATGCCTAATTTAGCACCTACTTTAGAGCCTACTTAAGCACCTAATTTAGCACCTAATTGAGTGCCTAAAATTGTTCTAATCTAGCAGGGATTAAGGGTTAATGGATTAGGGGTGTTAGAACAAAAAATCCTTCCCCAATATTCACCGTCCTTCAATTTCTTCCCTACATTTCACTTGCATCAAAAAATCCCTCAACCCTCAATCCTAATCCCTCAACCCTCAACCCTCAACGTTAAACCCTAAGCCCGCAACCCCTATACCCTCTACCCTATACACTGGACCCTCAACCCTAATCACTCAACCATATACCCTCAAACCTATACCCTAAACGTTATACCCTTAACCCTCAACCATCAACCCTAAACCCTTAAACCCTAAACCCTAAACCTTTAAACCTTCTACCCTCAACCATAATCCCTCAACCCTATACCCTCAACCTAATACCCTAAGCCACCAACCCTATAGGTCCTCAACTCTATACCCTCAATTCTCAACCCTCTACCCTATACATTGGATCCTCCACCCTCATATATCTTTGTCCCTCCCTCCTCTTCTCTCCTTGTCTCTATCTCACTTCTCCCTCCATCCATCCCTCCCTCTCTACCCTAATCCCTCAACCCTAAACCATCAACCCTTAAACCCTTAAACACTTAACCCTAAACCCTAAACCCTAAACCCTAAACCCTAAACCCTCAACCCTTAAACCCTAAACCCTTAAACCAACCTCTACCCTTTACCCTTAACCCAATACCCTCTACCCTCTACCCTCAACCCTTAAACCCTTAAATGCAAGTAAACTCTCTACCCTAATCCCTCAACCCTCAACCCTTAAACCCTCTACCCTCTACCCTTAACCCTTAAACCATAATCCCTCAACCCCTATACCCTCTACCCTATACATTAGACCGTCATCCCTATATCCTCAATCCTCTACCCTCAACCTTAAACCCTCAACCCTTAAACCCTAAACCCTTAAACCGGCCTCTACCCTTTACCCTTAACCCAATACCCTCTACACTCTATCCTCAACCCTTAAACCCTTAAATGCAAGTAAACTCTCTACCCTAATCCCTCAACCCTCAACCCTTAAACCCTCTACCCTCTACCCTCAACCCTTAAACCATAATCCCTCAACCCCTATACCCTCTACCCTATACATTAGATCGTCATCCCTATATCCTCAATCCTCTACCCTCAACCTTAAACCCTCAACCCTTAAACCCTAAACCCTTAAAACCTCTACCCTCTACCCTATACATTAAACCCTCAACTCTCAATTCTAAACCCTTAATCCCTCAACCCTCAACCCTTAAACCCTAAACCCTCAACCTCTATACCCTCTACCCTATATATTGGAACCTCAACCTAATCCTTCAACCATATACCCTCAAACCTATACCCTAATCCTTCAACCTAATATTTTCATTGTATTTAACATGAAATGTAATAATTTGTGTGACAAGATCCATACTGTCACCAGCATTCCCTTTATACATACCCATTTATTCCTCTAGATAATCATAAACAAAGCAAATTTTACCTTTACCACAGTACCGCAACATCAATGTAAAGGCAACATGGGATGACGACTTCTAAGTTAAGAAATAAACCTTTACCGCCATACTGCTAAGAGATTATATAACTTACGCGGTAAAGCGGTACTCACCACCACCCCTGTGAGGAGAATTATAAGGCAATGCATTAATGCGGTACCTACCGCCACCCTGCATAAGGTGATTCAAAGGAGTGTGGTAAGATGGTAAATGCCAAGAAGATAAAGCATACACCGCTATACCACCGGAAGGGTGAGCAACATATATGGTGGAGCGGTATACATTGCAACCCCGCAACAAGAAGTCTTGAGCAAGGCGGTAGAGCGGTAAGAATTGGAAGAAAAGTGGACACCACAGTACCATGTGAGGTGGATAATATGGCTGCAGTGGATAAACCAATTACATCTCTAATTGCTTCTCTAGTAATCAAATATGTTTCATCAATCCACATAGATTCATTATGAATTCTACTCAAAAATATTTGAACATACTTCTTATCGAACTCAAACACAGGGGCTTTCCACCACACATCCAACTTCTCAACTAACACTTTGTAGACATAATGGTTTTCTTCCAACTCATTCTTCCATAGAATGCTTAACTGGACTAGTGACAATTCCTCTATCTTAATGTGAAAAAATGCATAGATATCTTTTGTGGGCAACACTCTAGGAGGAAAGAAAGAGAATGCACTAATTGAATCTTTCGACAGATTCTCCAAATGTTTCCTCAAATTGACTTGCAACTTATCTAAACTATTCACAACCTTTGAATTATCTATAGCAATAAAAATGAAAGATTGTGCAAAAAGGAATACCTCTGTAAATTCCAACAAGAAATGGATAGATATCCAACTTTCAGAGCACACTTCGAATCCACTTGATCTCTCCTTCAAATCCTGAAACCTTGAATTTCTCTCTAAACTTCCTTTGCATGATTCTCCAAAAATACATATGCCTCTTTAAATATCTGAATTTATTTCATTCATTCCAAATGCTTTTGCAATAAATGCTTCAAATTGTAGGTAGATTGCCTCAAAAATTGTGTGCACCTCCATTCTTTCAAATTATGTAAACTTCATTCTTCACACATGTGGTTGAAAAATTCCTTGAATTCGTTACCACATTAAATATACTTCTTCCATGATGTGACATAAGTATCGATGAGGGGGTTTATTATTAAATTTTCTGATAATTGCTCCCCCTTAGTCATTGATAGACTCAAAAATTGATAGGTGTATCTGCACCATAGGCCGGCATAAATAAGACTGATGATTTTGATTCAACTTGCTTGAATTTTCCTTCCTTTCTCCAGATTCTTTTCATCTCTTTTCTTACTTCTTCCGAATCAATTATTTGTTCATGCTTCTTCGCCATATAGATATTTCTTCTTCTGCAGTTATTAAGAAGATGTTCCAAATTTTTGCACTTACAACAAACAACATTCTTCCTTTTATTCTTTCTTTTATTTGATCTATTTTCACACTGACTAGATTTATGTCCAACCTTCTTGCACTTAAAGAATTTGTTGGAGAATGATAAAGTAAATTGTTCATTTTACTTTTGCAGTTCTTTGCCTTATGACCAAATTTCTTGCAAGAATGCCAAACACCAATGAAAGATAAATACCTTTTAGCATTAGGTTGTTTGATGGGATTTCTTCCGGAATTTCTTCTTAGGTTCTTGATTCATCCATATTTGCACTAAGCCTTCTTGTTAGAAGATTGCTTCACTTTTGAACATTGATCTTATTAAAATGCTAAACCACTTTTATCCATTTATGATCTTTAAGAAGTAATCAACTCATCTAGCATTGCAGATCTTACCTTAAATTTTTCTTCAAAACTTCTTGCCTTTTCCAGATCGGATCTCAATATTTCTACTTCTTGCTCAAGCTTGACACATTCATCTATCTTCCTTTGAATTTCAATTTTTTGACAATCTTTAGTTCTTTTATTTTCATCCAACTATTGCAATAGGCTGGAGATAGTTTCATCTGCCTTATCCAATAGATCACATGCTTCTTCACATTTACTCTGTATTTTTTCAATATACTCATTTACTTTCATCAACTTCTCCTTTAAATCTTCTATTTCTTCTGAATATCTAGTAGAGATCACTTTCAGAGGAAAAAAGTTCTTATACTCAAATTTCGGGACCTTCCTTAAGCTGAACATTAGGCTTTGAACAAAGGTCTGATACCAATTGTTGAAAATACATAATACTGAGAGGGGGGGTGAATCAATATTCCCTAAAACCATTCTAATAAAACCCATCTAACCTTTATCACAAATTTGACTAAATCAACAAGAGAGAACATAGAAAGAAATCAATGCAACAACACACATGAACACCAAGATTTTTACATGGAAAACCCAAAAAGGGAAAAACCACGGTGAGGGTTAACTCAAAATATGTTATATATGGATACAAGATATTACAGGGCTCAGTGCCAAGAATCACTATTCTCTAAAAAGGCTCACATCCTGATTACAAAAGATGGCTAACCGCCAAGATACAAAGATTGTGGCTCACTACCAAAATTATGAATTGATAGAATACACCTTCAGTGTGCAAGGTTCAATTCCAATGAAGCTCTGAAAATGAAATACTACCTCTCACAGTAGTCTCTCAACAATTTTTTTTTGATCCTTAACTGATAAATAATTTAGGCTTGGATCTTCACATACCCCTTAATCCTTTTCACACCTGTCTTCCACACTCACACATCCAGATACATTTTTTCTCTTCAAATAATCTTATATATATATATACAATTATATCTTATTCATCAATTAGGTCGGCCTAATTAGATGAAAACAAAATAATCAAAACACTCTTGTTAGCACCATAAATGATTTAAATTTTTTTATCCATGTAGTGCATTATACCAAGTTGGCTAGCACCCATAAAGCATAACTAGTCTTAGTGAATTGCATATGTTAGGTCAGCCAAGACTAGAACTTAATTCACAGAATCTCTCAACCAACATACAATCCTCAAAGCTAACACCTTCCATAACTGAGATCACATCAATTTTGCATCATACTACCATCATAAAGAGTACCATTAAAACCGCAACAATAGAATGGTCTCTTTAATAAAATGCAGAGTCTCCCACACTGATATGCCAAGCAAGGAAAACCATTAAAATACATATTTGAACTTCGTCAGTGATAAATTTATGCTCACAACCCATAACTACTCAAGATCCAAGATATAGCTATCTGAATGAGACATGATAACATGGTTAAGAGAGTAGAGTCATATCTATTCTTGTGATGAATTCCAGACTCAAAAACCAACGCACAGGTTCATCACAAAAGAATACTACTAGCAAAGAACAACTTCCTGTAAACTAAATAAACTTCCTATACAGTTGTCACCATGTTGACATAAATGACAACACAAGAACAACCAACACAAACCATCTACACATCATGCTCATGTTGCAAGGCTCCACAATTCCAACATATTTGTTACCTTCATTAAGGCCCATATGCTAAATTGTGATCTGCACTCCTCAATTGTCAACTTGGTCTTTCCGACCTATAATATATCAAGATTTGCTTTAGATAATATACTTGCACTTTTTTTTTTGATATATAGTATTGATATAATAATGGAAATCGACAGTAATATCATGTAGTTTTGAAGGATGTTTTAAGTACCTTTCATGACCTTGCTAATTTTAATGACTTTCTTGAGTTGAGCAACTCCCAATCTGAAATGAACAAAAATTGTGTTGATTAAACTATTTTTGACTACAAAGAGTATTCGAAACAACATAGGATTTATATGTAGCTATTAATTATCTATAAGTTCCTTTAGCCTCCAAGAACTATTCCTTGTGCAACATTGGATTTGTGTATGAGATTGCTTCACTCTTTAGTATCATGATGTAACTAGTCTTTATGTATTTTTCATGATACATATAGAATTGACCCTAATGTGCTTGTGTTATTGTGTGAATTGACCATAATGTGAGTGTGTTATAAAATGCTCATATTACATGGTTTGAATTGATCGAGCTTAAGGCTCGATCAATCTAAACCTGAATGTTAGCATGTTATAACATTAGTGTGTTATAACACACTCGTATTTAGGTTTGTAGGGATCCAAAAAGGTGTGGTGGCCACTTTTTGGCCCCCATCTTTGTGCACTTACCCCACCATATGAGCTTATATTTCTTTATCATGTGTATAGAGCTATCTTACCATATTGCCTATATTATGGGTGAATATTTTTACATGGATTTTTATGATCACATCCTACTTATTTACATACATATTGTAGATACCTAAAATTTATTAATTATTCTAGTATCAAAATCACTTAATCATTAGTCTATTAATTAAATAAATTATAATAACTTATTTAATTATTTACCAACTTTCATAAATTCTAAATAAATAAATTTCATATTTATTTATTTCCTTTCCCAACTTCACATGAAATCTCACTTTATTTTACTCAAAAATCAATAAATTTTTTAAAAAGCCCTTTTATCTCCATCCTCAATTTCATAACTAACTCCCTAAGATAAAATAAAAGAAATTTAAAATTATTTTTTCTACACCACCCATCCTACTACTACCCAACCATTGATCTCTCATCTAATATTGATTATTGATCAATCCAATATCAAGCCTATTAATCTACCCATCCATAAGCCATTTTAAGGGTCCTCCATCTAAAATTCATCATCATGTTGCTTGTATGAGAAACCAAATTCCTTCAAGTGAACAATCTTGGAGCACAATTAACTTTGTGGTAAAATAAAATTTATTGAGTAAATTTTTTTTGTTTTATTTTATTTTGCTTTTTGTTTCTAGCTCAATCTAAGGTGTTAGTTAGGATTGAAATAAAGTATAATATTATATAAGTTTAATCTTCATTTCCATTTTTAATATTTATTGTTCACATTTATATTCCTATCTTTTAATTTCATTATGAGCTTTTAATTTATTTACATGATCATTACCTAGCCTTCAATGCTAACCTTGCTTCATGATTTTCCTATTTTCAAGGCATTTTTATGCCTTTATAATCATCTTTAGTTTATATTCTTACATAATTATTATTCAATATTTAATATTTATTTGTCACATGATTCTATTTTAGAACTATTACATGCTTTACCTATCAAATGATGGTGTGTTCTTAAATGATTATGTGATTCAATTACTTCTTTATCATGCATCATTTTTCCCACTCCTTAAATTTATTGCATCTACTTGATGCAACCAATTGAAGGAGCATATAATTCACCAAAGCTTTCGTGACCTAGAGATTTTAGGTAATGAATTATACTACATAGAGACTCCTCACTATGCCTAGATGGATCTTGATCACATTATGCATGCCTAAAATCAAATGAGGTTCTATTGCATTACTATAATCAAGCAAATCATATTTTCTACTCTAAGTTGAGTAGAATCACATGGCCATATTGAATGTGTCATATATTATTATTACATCAAGTAGAGTACTCTTGTATCACTTTTCATACATGCAAAACCTCTAATCCTTCAATATTTTGCTACTTTTTAATGAAAAACTGAAACTACTTGTTATTTTTTATTACTCCACTTGTGTGACAAGCTACTTATAGTATACATCTTTTCTATTTCGTAAGTCCGTATGAATTACTCATTCTAAGGAGAGGAACAAAAGAAGAATCCAATAATGGTCAATTAATTTACACATAGACTAAATATCCCTTTTAAATATTTGGATATGTACTTTTCATGTCAATACTAAGAATTTCTATACACTTTGAAGTGTATGTTCATATTAAACTCACATTCATCTGAAAGTTGGGGCTAAATCTAATGGTGAAATTTGTATACCCCTACTGATTACCATATAGTTTTGGGGTATTTTGATGGAATATATTAATTTAGTGATAAATTTGGCTTATGATTCAATGCTTATCCCAATCTATTTTACATTCATTTAAACCATTTCAATGCATTCAACCTTATCCTATCCTTATTTATGCATATTCTCATATATTCACTATTTACACAAATTATTAGCCTACATTCAAAACGATGTCCACACATTCATTTATTGCTTCAAAACTTACCCTTTTGTTCTAGGTCAATATTGAGTGGCTTAAGGTTGATCCCAAAATTTTAATTTTAAATACAAATTTCTAGCTGTGATCCTTTTCTACTAGTCATTATGGTTTGACTTAGCATAGGTTTTGTCTGAAATATTATTGTTTCTTAGTATTTAAAGACTCTCAATATGCACTTATTATCATTTTAGACCTTGGGACAACTATATTTAGGCAATTTATATGGTTTTGCATATTGTCTACGATGTAACTTGATTGTAGCAATCTAGAAATCTTCTTAAAGGTGCTTGTAAACACCACCTTGATAATTTTAGACAAAAGGAAGATGAAGATTAAGAGATATCAACAACAAATTTGATTCAAATCATTACTATCTAGGTCATAACTAATTCTTTACAATCAAAGCATTCATAGTCTATTTTTACACAATTTCAACATTTATTCATCATTGTTCCCTCATTACAAGTAAATCAATATTATATTCATTGTTCACATTTATTTGATTAGTCTATATTATCTATATAAATTTGTAATGATGAAATTTTACACTGATGGCATTTCCCATTTAGATGTTTTGTCCATTTTAAGAGAATGTCCTGATACATCTACACATTGACAAATGCCATATCTTGTGCAAAGTCAAGCTTTCCCCCATGTTGCTACTCCACTTTTACACATTCCCACATTCTTTTGCCATATATTATTTAAATTGGTCCACATTCCCATGTGTTCTTCATTTATTATGCCTATCTATGTACTAATCCACAAATGTTTCATTGATTTTTTTACCTTTTTGTCTTAATGGCCAAAATATAATTGTCTATTATTTTGATCATAACTTTTGAATTGTGACTCAAAACTATAACTTAAATTTTCTTTAACTCCTATACTTTACTTTCCTACATAGAACCAACTAACCAACAAAAGAAGGATTTGTGTAACCTATTTCTATATAATTGGATATTTAAAGGTATTTAGTTACATTCATTTGATCATCCAAGTGTTTATTACGTCGAGAGGGGTAACCCTACAATGACGGCACAGCCCCTATAAGAGCCCAGCACAAGTAACGGTCTTAGCAAAAAGAATTGATTCATATTCTCCTGGGAGCTGTTAACAAGAGGAATAGATAGAGGCGTTCCAAAAGAAGACGAGGAGACATGGACTTAAGGCAAATGATTCCACTACCATTTGAAACCATCAATGTTGGCAGAATACAACGCATCACATGGAAGTGGAAGAGTCATCGGCGCTCGATTTCATTTCAATTCGCGTGCATGCGAGGGTTTAAGATCAGCGAGAGACGACGACGGCCATGGCACACATACTGCTTCTACTGTTGCAGGATCTGCTGTGAGGTGAGCCAGCCTTAATGGCTTTGGCAATAGAATGGCCATGGGCATGGCGCCTGCAGCCAGACTAGCCATTTATAAGGCATGTTGGGGAGTGGAAGGCTACTGCGAGGATAACGACGTAGCTGCTGCCATGGAAAAAGCCGTCGAAGATGGCGTAGACATTATTTCTTTGGCGGTAAACTTGACAATCCATTCTACATGGATCACATTGCCCTGGCAACATTCGGGGCCATGGAGAGGGGGGTATTTGTTGCGGCCACTGCTGGTAACTATGGGCCTTACTTTGTCTCTATTACAAACATGGCTCCATGTATAACTAGCATGGGTGCCAACAGTATAGATAGAGAGTTTCTTTCTCCTGTGAAGCTCAAAAATGGTGAAGTGTTCAAAGGCTCGTTGCTTTACAGAGGAGTCAGGATTCAAAATCTTTCGCTGGTCTACGATTATTGCAGCAATCGCTGTCTCGACCCCCACCTTTTTAAAGGTAAAGTTGTGCTTTGTGATTCCCACGAAAATTCGATGAAAACGGAAAGGCTTGTGAAGAATGCAGGCACTACAGGAATGATATTTGTCAACCATGAAGAATACGGTGCAATGATGTCATACAGAATGATCATTGTGCAATAAATAACTTTGCAATTTAGTTTCCTGACTCTTATATACTATAAGTATGTTAATATTGGTGGGGACTATAGTCATTTGCATAGAGGTACGAGTACGAAGTCATTGCACAGTTTATTGTCAAAGCAGAACATGAATCTCTTTAGATTCAAAACCAGGTTTTCTAGGTACCATATACCCCAATTGTTAGTTATGTATTTAAATTTCCTCTTTTGGTTAAGCTTCATCTTAACCAATCACCATTAAATATTAATGAAAGATTGCCTGAGACGCTATGTCCATGTTCAGACTATAACATTATATATAATCGTTTTGAAAACTTTCAGAATCAATTAGTTATTATTTTTCTATTCTTCAAACCATTTCTAGATTTTTTTGAAAAATGTGTTATTGTATTGAGCTATGTCACGGGTTTGTCCCTAAAGTTTCATAGGTTTGGGTACAATCAGTTTCTAATCCCGATCCTGGTCGGTGTGGGCGGGTTTGCAGCCAAGGATCGCAATTTGGCTTGATGGGTTTTTTTGATATGGCGGTTAACTTGATGTTCAAAAATATTTTTTATGCTTTATTTTATTACCCCTAACCATAAAAACACCTCTTTGCTTGTCTTTCTTCATTAAGAGTATCTGATCTGTATTCTTATTTTATTAGATTATGTTATTTTTGATTTCATTAGATTAAGTTATTGTGATTGCATTATATAAAGTGATTTTAATTAGATTAAAATATGTATTAATTTTTTATGATTTTATTAATTTAATTAATACAACAATATCTAATTGTAATCACAAAAAACTAATCTAATGCAATCAAATTAACTTAATCTAATGAATCACAATAACTTGATTTAATGATTCCAACAAAAAATAGAAGATTAGATCACAAACAAATTGAACATAGAGAGATATGATCACAAATAAATCATGAAAATATCAAATAAATAAATCGTAGAAAGATTTGATCACAAACAAATTGAACATAGAGAGATTTGATCACAAACAAATTGAATATAGATAGATTTGATCACAAACAAATTGAGCATAGAGATATTAGATCACAAACAAATTGAACATAGAGAGATATGATCACAAATAAATCATGAAAATATCAAATAAATAAATCGAAGATAAAAAATCAAAATCACAAAGATCAAATAAAAAAATAAAATCAAAGAGATTTGATTAAATAGAAATATCAAAAGTAAAGAGATATATATCAAATAAAAAAAAAAAATTAAAGAGATTTGATTAAATAGAAATATCAAAAACAAAGAGATTTGATCCAACAGAAAAATAAAATCAAAATCAAGGAGATTTGATGAAACAAAAAATCAAAATCAAGAAGATTTGATGAAACAAAAAAATCAATTAGGATTAGTGTTCACTTAAGGTTATGATTAGGGTTAGGTTTTGAATTACTATTCTACGATTTAAGCTTCAAGTTAAGGTTACAATTGGGGTTCAAATAAGGTTATAAGATTATTAGGATTGGGGTGCAATTATGGGTTAATTAATGTTCAATTAGGGTTATATTAGGGTTAAATTAAGATATAATTACGATCATGACTAGGATTTAATTATGCTTAGGATTAGGTTTAGAAAAGGGTTAATATTCAATTAGAGTTTATTATGATAAATGTTAGGATTGGGGTTAGATTACAATTAGAGATAGAATTAGGGTTAGGGTTAGGATTAGTTGGAGATAGGAGAGAAGAGTGGAGGGTTATGTTTAGAGAATAGAGTAATGTAGGACTCCAAGAACTTTACTAAAGAAAATGATTTACATGGACAAACAAGAGGGTGCAATTCACAAATTTTGCAAATCAATTAGATTGGTTTATATACTCTCAAAATTGGTTGAACAAGTAGATCAAGATGGAATACAAAATTTTTTCGAAAGCAATATCTTATCATTATCAGGTAAAAGCACAATAGTGTGTCACACTTTTGGCCTAAACAATAATTCCGATCGAACAAGTTTCAGTTGAACGGTTTTCGGTCGAAACCACGTGACAGTGATGTGACACCGATAGAAATAGAATTAGGATTAGGGTTAGTATTAGGGTTAGGGTTAGGGTTAGAAATAGGGTTAGGATTGGGGTTTAGGTTTGGGTTAGCGATAGAAATAGAATTAGGATTAGGGTTGTGGTTTGTGTTCAAATTAGGGTTAGGGATAGGGTTAGTGTAAGGATTATAGATAGTGTAAGGATTAGGGTTAAGGTTAGGGTTAAAGATAGAATTAGGATTAGTGTTGTAATTAGTGTTAGGATTAGGGTTAGGGTTAGAGATAGAATTAGGATTAGGATTGGGGTTGGCGTTTATGTTATGATTATGATTATGATTAGGCTTAGGGTTAGGGTTAGAGATAGGGTTAGGATTAGGGTTAGTGTTAGGGTTAGAGATATAATTATGATCAAGGTTAGAAATAGAATTAGAATTAGGGTTCAGGTTAGTGATAATATTAGGGTTAGGGTTAGGCATAAATATAAAATTAGGATTAGGGTTGGGGTTAGCATTACAAATAGGGTTACAAGTAGGGTGATGGTTAGAGATAGGGTAAAGATTAGGTTAAAGGTTAGGGTTAGAGATAAAATTGGGTTTAGGGTTAGGGTTTTGGCTATAGATAGAGTGAAGATTAGGGTTAGGTTACAATTAAAGATAGAATTAGGGTTAGGGTTAGGATTAGTTGGGTTATATTAGAGATATGGCCAGCACTAGGGTTAGGGTTAGGGTTAGAGATAGAATTAGGATTAGGATTGAGGTTTGTGTGAGGGGAGCAATGTCTTTCAAAGTTAGGGCTAGACTTAAATTAGAGTTAGGATTATGGCACAATTAGGGTTAGGGTTCAAATAGACTTAAGATGGTTTAATTAGGATTAAGGTTAGAGTTAGGGCTATGAAGGAGTCAACATTAAATTAATTACGGTTAGGTTTACGATTGGGATTAGGGTTAGGGTTAGAGATAGAACTAGGATCAGGGTTAGTACTAAAGTTAGGGTTAGGGTTAGAAATGGGGTTAGGATTAGGGTTCAGATTCAAGGTAATGATAGAAATAGAATTAGGATAGGGGTTTTGGTTTGTGTTTAGATTAGGGTTAAGCTTAGGCTTAGGCTTAGGCTTAGAGATAGTGTAAGGATTAGGGTTAGGGTTAGGGTTAAAGATAAAATTAGAATTAGGGTTACAATTAGGGTTAGAAATAGAATTAGGATTACTGTTGTAATTAGTGTTAGGGTTAGGGTTAGAGATAGAATTAGGATTATTATTGGGGTTGGTGTTTATGTTAGGATTATGATTATGATTAGGCTTAGGGTTAGGGTTATAGATAGGGTTAGGATTAGGGTTAGGGTTAGTGTTAGGGTTAGAGATAGAATTGGGATCATGGTTAGAAATAGAATTAGGATAATTAGGTAATGGGTTAGTGCTAATATTAGGGTTAGGGTTGGGCATAAAGACAAAATTAGGATTAGGGTTGGGGTTAGCATTACAAAAAGGTCTATGATTAGGGTTATGATTAGTGTTGCAATTAGGTTAGGGTTAAGGTTAGAAATAGGGTTAGGATTAGTTTTCGGGTTCAGATTAGCGATAAAAATAGAATTAGAATTAGGGTTGTGATTTGTGTTCATATTAGGGGTAGGGTTAGGATTAGAGATAGTGTAAGGATCAGGGTTAGGTTTAGGGTTAAAGATAAAATTAGAATTAGAGTTATAATTAGGGTTAGAAATAGAATACGGATTAGTGTTGCAATTAGTGTTAGGGTTAGGGTTAGGGTTAGGGTTAGGATTAGAGATAGAATTAGGATTAGGATTGGGGTTGGTGTTTATGTTAGGATTATGATTATGATTATGATTATGGTTAGAAATAGAATTAGGATTAGGGTTAGGATTATGAAATATTAAATGTGTGGTAAATACATATGATATAATTTTTGACAAACATTTTACTCATTTTAGAAAAGTTTACCAATTTGGTTTAACTTATATTATAATATAAGAGAATTTTTTTTCATAAAATATTGAAGTGATGTGTAGTAGTAGATCTAAGACACCCATAAATCTAAATTTTAACTTTTTCTTAACATATTTTTTTCTACTAATTATTTGTAATATACGTGGTTTCTAAAATGTGCAACATTAAATAATGTCTTGAAGTGGATGGGAGGCAAATATATGTGAAAAAATCATTGTAATGAATGTGTCACAAATATATGTAATACTAAATGTGTCACAGATATGCGTGTGTGCACGTCTATAACCCAAAACCTATTTCTCAGCATAATCCTAACCATAATGTAAACCTTAAGTGTAACCATTATTTGAACTCTAACATTAACACTAATCCTAATATTTAACTTAAATCTACCGTAACTATTATTCTATCATTCTATCATAATCATAATAATAATCTCAATCCTACCCATTTCCTCACCCTAACCATAATTCTTACCCTAACCCGAACATTAATGTAAATGCTAAACATAATCCTAACCATAGAAGAAAATTCTAACCCTAACCATAAACCAAATGCTAACACTTACCTTAACACTAAACCCTAACTGTAACTATAACCTTAACCATAAACCTAAACCCTAACCGTAACCATAATCATCAACCTAAATGTTAAACCCTAATCCTAATGGTTAGCCTTAAATCTAATGCTAACCCTGACCATGATATAAAATTTAACCTTAATGCTAACCTTAACAGTGATATAAATCATAACCCTAATTATATTATTTTATTCAATGTATAACACTAAACCTTAGCACTAAATCCTAACACTAACTATAATCCTAATCATAAGTCTAAACCCTAACCCTCACCATAATCATAATTGTAAACCAAATCCTAACCCTAATGCTAATCTTAACCTTAATCCTAACCTTGACCCTAACCTAAACCATAGCCTTGATCAAATATAAATCCTTACCCTACCCCTAATTATAATTCCAATCCAAACCTGAATAGTAATTCCAACCCTACCCTTAACACTAACCAAAGCCTTATACCTAACTTGAAACCTATTATAATTATAATCCAAACCCTAACCCTAACCATAATTCTACCCCTAACCCTAACATAATTCCCACACTAACTATGACCATAAACCCAACCTTAACACTAAACCCTAACCGTAATCATAATAATAAATCTAAACCAAACCCTATCCCTAATGCTAACCCTATCCATGATATAAACCCTAATCCTAAAAGCTAACTCTAATCATAACCCTAAATATATTAATTTATTCAATATGGTATGCACGTCGCGGTTGCTACTAGCTTATCTATTTTAATATATTAAGATATATATTATATGTCGAGAGATATCATTTTCGAGGCATATTTTTTAAATTTCAAAAAGCAAAAAAGAAAAAAAAATACATAGAGAAAATGATATCTCTCGGCATATAATATATATCTTAATATATTAAGATAGATAAGCTAGTTATTTACAATGAGGGAAGAAGACACTTCAATTGCTATAATGAAATGAATCTAGATCTACAAAATCATCCTAGAGTAATGACTGAAGAGTGGTGTCTTCCAATTTTTACTCATTTTAAGGGAGGAGGATGACCTAAGAGAACATGTCCACTTCTAATAGTAAGAGAAATCTTTCAAACATATTCTTAAATACTACTGCTCTTTAGATATAAAAAAAAAACCAAGATTTATCAAGTTTAACATAACTATAATTATACATATTACTTTTTGATCATAGAACTAAAACCCCTCATTATTATACTTATTTTCTTAAAATAATTATTACAATTAATTTAATATATTAAATTTGAATCAAAATTAATTAATTAAACTACTATACACAATTAAATGCATATTTACTTAATTAACCTCAATTAATGCCTAAAAATGTTTATTTCCCTTTGTATAAGTGTACATATTGATTTACAAGATATTGGAAACCAAAAAACAAAATTTTGCTAAACAAAAAAATCTTAAATACCAAAAAATAATTTAAAGTACCAACTTTCTCATGTTTATTTGAGATAAAAATAAAATGTGTCATATCATTTCTTTTAAACACCATTTATTTAATAGATCGTACTTGGGAAAGTTATGTAAAGCAAAACATTTAGAGGGACCCACATCATCCACCTAAGCGGTCAACGCTTAGTGTGTGAAGGTTAAGTCCAGTCGTTTTCTACAACACTTTGCTTTACCAAAAAGATTATACCATTGTAACCAGGTGCAATAAGACCCTGGCTAGATAAAGGATAACTTGTTTTATACAAGCAGAGAAAATTTACAGTCATACAAATTCGAAGATCACATAATTTTAACGACCAACATTTTGTGCTTTGAACAATCAATAAAATGAATTTAATTTATTTGCATAGCAATAAAAAAACTAACTGATATCTTTCAATCTTAGAAACGCTCAAACATATAAACATGTCAGAGAAAGGTTCTTTAATTAAGTGTGCATGCATTTGCAGCATGGTTCCATTAGCATACTTTATAGGGGATAATGAAACACCTAAAGAACAACAACAAATGCACCAAGCCCACAAACGAAATTTAAGTAAGTAGAACATGTCAGTAGTAATAAAAGCAACGTAAATAAACGGAAAAAAGAAGCAAATTGGAGGCAAGAAGAACAAATCCTCACAATATTGCAACTGATCCTTACAAAACGACTTAAGATTTTAACAGTTCGGTAGTTTTAACATAAGCAGTTTATCTCCTTCCTCTACACACTGTTCTTGGAAAGAGAATCAACAGAGGTGACTATAATTACCTCTAAATTCCAGATATTACTAATAAAATCATTTACTCAGCTTAAACTTGAAGATTTGATAATCCATTGACAGCAACATCTGATATCAAAAATTCAGATCAACCAGAGAAATGAGGCAGTAGAACTGACTTTCCAAAAGATTGAGTGCCATTGTTAGGTGCTCCAGGGATGCCGAGAATAGAAGTGATGAGGTTATAAATCTCAACATTCTTAAAAGATGGCACTTTTCGCCCCCTTGCAAAACGAGGACCATGGCCAAAGAAAACTGTCCTCATAGAAAAGAATGCATTATCATAACCATGCGCTCCTGCACATTCTTGACTCTTGGAGTTCGCCTGCTCAATCTTGAACCCTTCAGCAGCCAACCCAATGATAGGGGAAATCTTCTCATTACTCGAGTAATGAAGCCGAGCTGGTAGATCTTCTTTCAGAAAAACCTTCAGATATTCACCATTCTTCACCTTGCCAGAATTCAAGCCTTCTCTCATTTTTGCCACCACTTCAGACGGAGAGACTCCCAGGGGAGGCCTGATGGAAAGCAGAGGACTATAATACTCTACCCAATCGGAAGGAATTGTAATCCAAGGACTCAAATCCTCCAAAAAGATGAGCTTCTTATCACAAGTGCCCACCATTCCATGGTCTCCCACCATGATAATGGTCACATCATCCAAAATGCTTCTTTGTTCAAGCCCATTCATGAGTCTCCCCATTAAGGAATCAATATGAGCAACTGCCTCTGTTATCTGGGGATCATCTGGCCCAACCTCGTGACCCTGACTATCAGGACCTGAAAAATAGAGGCTTATGAATCTGGGCATCTCCGGTGGTTTTAGGTCAAAATAGCCCAACACAGTATCCACTCTTTCCTCGAAGGGAACAGACCCATTATACCGTGGACAAAACTTTTTGGAGCAAGTCCAGGGGCCCTTCACAACTTCAGAGCCAGGCCAAAAATAAGCAGCAGCCTGCAGCCCATGTTTGGTCACAGTCTGCCACAGGGGCTCTCCCAGCCACCATTTAGGCTCATGGCTTTTCGTAGTAAACGTGTCATTTGTTTGGGGGTCCCTAAAATAGTTGTTGATAATTCCATGCCAGGCAGGATAAAGCCCAGTTGCAATAGAATAATGGTTTGGAAAAGTAAGGGTTGGGAAAACAGGTATCATACCTGTCTCTGCACTGGTACCATTAGAGATGAGCCTGTGGATGTTGGGGGTATGAGTTTTGTACTGATACCCGAACCGAAAGCCATCTGCAGATACCAAGATTACGACAGGGTCCTTCAGCTTTAACTAGGGGCGTGCATACTCTAAATTCGCGTCCACAGGCCCTGGACAAGAAACCCAAACCATGACGAAGAACAGGGCTGCTACCAAACCGAAGAACGCCATCGCCATAATAACTCTGAAGAATTTCAGTGTGTTGGTTTAGTTGCTTCAAAACGAGTTTGCAGTGCTTGTTTGTCCTGATTATCATCCAGGAGGAGATATTCTATTTAAAACATTCTTTACTGATGAGGAAGAATTGTCCATCATTTTTTATCGTGCTCGCTGACATACTTCATCCGTGCGCTGCAGGAAAATTCGAATTTTCTAGTAAGCTATTGTCCGCGTGATTTCTTGGATACCCAAACGGCACGCCTTTTGTTATAAAAAAACGCACGTAAAACATACAATTTATTCATACTTTGAAATCCATTTTATTACATTAAAAAATTAAATAAAAAAATATTTAAATTATTCTTCTCCTGCTCTCAAACATATACTTCTCAAATTTACATGATAAAATATGTACATATATAATCCGATCCCACTAAAGTTAGATTCATTATCACTAAACCTTTTCCATTAATCTTGTGCGCTCGAAGGAGTGTGAGCAAAGACATAATAAGGTTAGTAAAGACATAATAAGGTTAATCAAATTATAGTGTCATAAATGATATAGCCACTAAATAATATTGACGTTATATATCATCGTGGACAATTTTTCTAATAGAATAATAATTTATAATAAAACCCACATAAAATCAATATTAAAAATCATATTATAAAACATAAATTAATTTAAATGACACTAACTTTTTAAATATTTAATATATAAAAACAATTTTTATAATAGAATGGTACTCCACAATAAAACATATGTAAAAACCAACATTCAAAATCATATAATAAAATGAAAAATAATTTAAATGATACTAACTTCTTAAATAATAATAATTTTATAAATAATTAAATATTTAATAAAAATTACTAAATCACAAATGTCTTTTCTTCCATCAACTTTTCCCATATGTTTAAAAATATATATTATATATTCTTTTTATCTAAACCAAATATAAGTTTTCTTTTTCACAAGACTATTTACTTTAAAACTTTTCTATTAATCGATATAACAGCTCCCATCAAAAGAAGGACGTTTGACATGGTCCCCCACTATAGGGCCTTCAAAAAAGTAAATTACATTAACACCAAACTTCAAAAAGGTTAAATCATGCAAAAAATATGTGGATAGGATTGAATGCATGGCAGTCGCTGCCCACTATTGAGGATAGAAGGTGACGAACGCATGGCAGCCGCTGCCCACTATTGAAGATAGAAGGTGAATCATTTCTTTTTGCTAAGATCGTTATTGTAAGGTTATGTCTCTCAACGTAACAAGTTATCTTTTGATCTCGTCAGGGTCTTATTGCACTTGATTACAATGGTATAATCCTTTTGATAAAGCAAAGTGTCTTAGAAAATAAGTATGTTGTTGTGTCTTATGTCTCAATTGAATATCAATTACTATTTCATGAGTAATTGTGTTGGGATTTTAAACACTAATAGGGTATATTCATTGAATGTTCTTTGCGTTAGGTTATTGCATTTATCCTTGAGTAATAGGGTATATTCATTAAATGTTCTTTGTGTTAGGTTATTGCATTTATCCTTGAGTCATACATAATAACATTAAAGTCAAGGTTATTAGAAGTTTTTTCTAGATTGATTGTCTTATAATAAATATTTCTATCATTAATTTTTTTAACCATTTTTTGTTTATTAGAAGTTTTTTTTATTTGAGAATTTGTGTAGGAAAATGATTTGACATTTTCTATACAAGATTTAATTTATTTCTTTCTTTTACGTTAATATTTATTATCTGTAAGATGAAACCAATCTCAAACCAAACTTTGGAAATAGACTTAAGTTTGAAAGTTACAAAATGAAAAATGTGAGAAACCAGATGAATCATATAAAAAAAGCATGGAAAGAGATGACATATATAAAAAGTTGATTGGGTAAATTTTCTTTGATGGGCCTATTGTCACTTTGTGGCCCCATGTATTTTCCCATTGGTTACAATAAATCTTGTAGAAAATTTACTCATATAGCATAGTAAACACTTTGGTTTTTAACTTGAAGTAAATAAATCAATTCCTTAAAAATAGGGAATTAAAAAAAATCTTTTCTAACTTTATAATTTGTATTTTGGATAATTGAAGACATAAAACATTTCAAAGTTGAAATAAAATTACTTTGTCAATGGGCCCTTGGTCTACTGGTGAAGTTGAAAGGTTCTAAATGAGCCCACTTAAAAAAGGGGAGACACTTCTTAGATTTCCTTCACAATTTAGATTTTTAAATTCCTATTTTTTCTCCATGAAATGTGGAAAGGATTCCTCTTGAAAGGAGAAAGATAGTAAAATCCACATAGAGTAATTATCATACCTTTTAAAAGTACAATTATTTAATAGTTACATTAATTTATTAATTGCTTACAAGGGGCAATTAGTTTTCTAACAATTATATTTAAGAGCTAAAAAATATTCTAAAAAGAAAAAAGTTTTATATTTTATTTTAAAAAATATTTTAAATTAATATATTTTTATTAGAAATATTATATAACTTAAATATATTTTTAAAAGTTAATTCCCTTATAAATAATATATTATATTCCTTTATAATATTTTTTTTTATGATTTATTAATAATTCAAAGTGTAACTATACATAATTATATATAAAATATAACAAGTCATGTTATACAATCGAAACAAAATTAAAATTATAAAATATGATGTAAAATAAAAAATGGTATCTCATTAATTTTTAAGAGGAAGTGAGGATTTTTAGATGATGATTTATAGCAATTTATGTTACAAATAAAAATTATAATTTAAAAAATGTCATAAAAGCTCACACTTAAGACATAAAATGTGTAAATTGATGGAGAAAACTTTTAGCCTTTCTCTCCAATTCATTTCATAGAGAAACATTCAATTTTTTGCTAAATAATAGAGGCCTAAAAAAAACATGAAGTTGGGATTTTGGTAGCATGTGGTTCACTAGATCTATTAAAAAAAAATATATATATTTTGTTTTATCAACCAAAAACTCTTTGTATTTTGTTATTTTTGAAATCATATTCCAAGAAGTCTTTGGTTCATGCATCAAGAAAACCTTTAGTCATTTGATATAGTTTAAAACATATGAGAGAGATTTGAGAATTAGGGGAAATTATATAGGCCCCTTGTGACCAACATGCTTGACATTTACATTCTATTTGTTGCCTCCTCAGATTTTCCAAATTTACAGAAGAGTTGCAACACTTTTTTAATCTTCAATAATTGTATCCTTTGATAGATTAAATTTCAAAGCCAAGACAATACCATGTATACCTTTATTGAGCTTGGCTTGTTTGTCCATCAATAAGTGGAGGTGGTCTAGGTAATAGTCATGAAAGACCTTAACATGGTTGATGATGCCACGTATAACCAAATGAATCATAAATGCTTTGGTCACTATGGACAACATGGATGCATACCTAAGTATCTATATCACTTTGAAAGCATTTATCTTGTTAATATACTGATTATGGCCTAGGAATAGAGAGCCCACTACCTCTCAAATATTAAAACATGACTTGCCATTCATATCGTTTGCTATACTCCACATTTGTAGAATTCATGTGCACAACTTAAGGTTTTTATTTCCTATTCCACATACTCTACAAATTTCTTTGCTGCCATGTTTGCATCATCTTTGCTATTGATCATGTTGCTTTGTATATTTTTATTTTCCACCTCCTTGGCTCTCCTTTTTCCTTTTACTATCTCGTTATTTGAAGCATCTACCATATTTAGACTTATCATTATCTCTATAGAATAATTGGCATCAAAAAAGCCATAAAAAGCCACCAAACATAAAAAAAAATGAGATTTATTGTAACCAAGGATGAATTCCTTAATTATTGATAGCTTTTCCTCTCCTCTCCCATCTAGATAGATTGTATGAGCCATTTCGATCTATGCCTAAATTGGAGGGTTAAAGACTTCAACCTTTGTAAATCCAACCAAAAACTTGATATTGAGATGAGTCTTGTTTATCACTTTAAGCATGCTTGCTATTACATCCTAATAATTACCACCTAAATCATGGAATGTGGAGATAACCTTGTGACATCATAATAATACTTATGTTACCCTACTTATTATGTTTGAGCTCCCTATTAAATTCAAAAAATCATTTTAGACTTGTAGCTATATTTTTCCAATTCTATAAAATTATCTTGAGAATAATTTAATAGAAGCCTTATCCCTTCCATATGACTAAACCATTAAAATGCACAACTACCAAGATATTTTCCTTGGATCAAATAAGAAGTACTCTTTCTTATACATGAAAAATATTAGAAAAAAACTAAAAAAATTATTATCCACAAATAACCAAATCAAATAAGGTTATCTAATGGGATAATAGTAAAAACACATTTGGATTACAAAGGGTGTGTCATTTGGGTATACAAGATATCATGTCGACATTAGCTAGCTTTATCTTCTTCTATCACTTAACAAAAAATCTAAATTTTCTTGCAAAGCATATGATGAATTTTCCTTGGAACATGATAAAAATTGGTGATAATTCTTGTTCAATAGTAGAGAATGACACAAATCTAATTTTAATTAAATAGAATTCTCATAATCAAGAGAAACAAACAAAAAGGGTGGCAGGGTTTTCTCCATATAATTTTCAAGTAACTACATCTACTCACTGAAATGCTTGGTCACTATTTGGATAAAGAAGAAAGGTCATTAGGTCACAAAAATCATGGTTTCCACAAATAAGTTTATCAAAAACCAAGAAGAATTCCATAAAATAAAACAAAATAGAAAAACAGTTGTCCCTAGCTGGTAAACTTTAGAGGGACAATATATATCAATGGAAACTCAAAGCCCTTGACATTGAACACCAAGAAATCAAAACCTATTCTTTTAGAGTTATTATGTTGATGGAATTATTCATTTTGGTAGCAACCTTGTTCTTTGTCATGTTTTGGTTTTCTTGTCCATAACCTATGGACATGAGTTTAGAGTATGCACGACCTCAGTTAAAGTTGAAGGACCCTATGGTAACCATGGTATCTACAAATGGCTTTCAATTTGCAAATCAGTAAAAATAGCGTACCCCCAACATCCACAAGCTCATCTCCAATGGCACTAGTGTAGAGATAGGTATGATACCTATTTTACCAATGCTCACTTTTCTTGTAATGTCCCCTATCTTGATTTGCACTAGAATTCACCTATTGATCACAAATTGCAGCAAATAAGGGTTAGGGATTCACCTTATTAAAAAAATCTCTTTAATGATGTAATCTTGGATTGGAATCTTGCATTCACCACATGAATAATATATGCAAATATGTATATATGCTTGCTAGGGTAGACCATTGAAACACATCTAAAGGTTATCAACAATGCAAACATATTAAAAATTTGGGAGAAGGGACATGATGGGTATGCCCAAAGCCATATTCCAAGCCTAAGAGGGTGTATACCACAAACCTCCCTCTTGGTGAGTTGTACCTTCTTTCCCAATCAATGCCTCAACCCCTAAAGACACTTTCCTTCCAGTGGGATTGGGCAGAGGTCACAAGTGGGATTTTTGGGTCCTACTACTCCACCCCTGGCTCTTCCTTCTTGAGGAATTTGGAAGAGGTCACAAGTGGGATTTTGGCCCCTACCACTTCACCCTTGGACCTTCCCATAGGGTGGGGTTCAGAAAGTCAACATAATTCTGATTCAATTATAAGAAAATCCCTCTTTATGAACTGATAAGCAATATGGATATATAGATCAACAATTACTTTCAGAAATTACACATCTAATATTTCTGTAGACATGGAAATTTGACCAACGCACTTGATCCTGATTACTAGCATCGCTTCATCCTAAATCATACTCTCAACTTATCATCACTTTTCATCTCTTAATTAGATAAATCATTATTTATTTAATTAGGTCTTTCTCCCTTGTTGATTAAATTAATCAATTTAATTTAATTAATCCTCTATCTTTGGTCATTTAAATAATTCATTTTATTTAAATTAAATCTCTAAAGTCCTCTTATTAAATTTAATAAATTAAATATTATTTGATTTAATCTAACATTATCCCCTTTAGTTAAATAAATCAAACATTTATTTAATTAAACCCTTCCTCTCAATTTGATTCAAATCAATACATAAATTTAAGTCTAAATTGTCACATCTCCTAATTCTTCATTAAATTAATTAAACTTTGGTTAATTTTATGTCACATCCTCTAGAGAATGAAACTTGCACAATAAATCAATTACTCAGATTTATTAAATCTCCTATTTTCCCTCACATGGCATAAAAGAGGAATATTCCCTCAAATTTGAATTCAAATTCAAGTGGGCTTGGTCCTTCCAACAAGATATTTATTTCGCCTTTCAAGTCCTTTTTCCTTGAGCCAAGTGACATTAAATCCATTCTTCTCTCCCTCCAACTTGCCAACATTCAAATTTCAAATTTGGATTCAATGACATTTATCATGCACATTGATCAAAATGTGCTCATTCCTCATGCAATCGCATGTGGACAAGTGGCATTTTCTCATTGATTGGTCTTTTGTCCCGCATTCATCCAAATCTTTCAATATTCCATTCTTCAAATCTATAAATAGAGGTCTCCTCTATTGCAATATCATCCACAATTTGAGTAAACTTATTATACTCAATTTCATCTTCAAACATAGCCATTTTCAACTCTCTTTGTCAAGTTCTTAGCTAGGTTATGTGAGAATTCAACCAAAGTGGATCAATCATCATCAAGCTTACAAAGGAGTTGGGAAAGGGTCAATTTATACACATAATTGGCACCAACTCCCCCATAGGATCAAGAGTTTGCATCTTAGAATAGGATTTCATTACGTTCTTTGTTCTTTTCTTCACTTTCTTTCCTATTTGAGTATTGCAAATTGATTTCATGGGGAATCCTTGTTTTATCTTGCATATGATCTTACTAATGTGTTTGCTTCTTGTATTTGTGTAGGTATAGGATTGGGGTTCACATTTTGGTGCTAGGAGGGGGGCAAAAAATTGCAAATCTAACACATTTTTTCAAAAATTATGTTGTTTTTTGATAGTTTTGTTCGTTAATCTCCATTATAGCACATCTGTGGTATCTTCTGGCACATTTGACCTCTATTTTAGTGCATCTAACACCTGTTTTAGCACTTCTGACCTCTGTTTTAGTGCATCTGACACCTGTTTTAGCGCATCTAACCTTTGTTTTAGCACATTTGATAGCTATTTAGCGCATCTAGCACCTATTTTAGCGCTTCTGGCACCTGTTTTAGCGCATTTGGCACCTGTTTTAGCGCATCTAGCACCTATTTTAGCACATTTGGCACTTGTTTTAGCACTTCTATCAGCTATTTTAGCGCATCTAAGCATTCTTTTAGCGCATCTGAGCATTGTTTTAGAGCATAGACCTCTGTTTAGCGCTTTTATAGTCAGTTTTAAAATGACAATATCTTGGTCATACGAAGGTCTTTTTTGACACTTTTGTTTTTGAAACAGGGTAGAATTTCATAAGCTATGTAATGGTGTAGCTGTTTCTTAGTTTTATTAGAGTTAAAATTTTAAGTTTTACATCTAAAATCTAATCACACTATAACTTGGTCTAAGTTTTAGGATTTTTATGCTTAATGATTCATCTAACCCTTATATCTTCTTGTTTCTTGATCTCATCTAACATTTTGAGCACTTTTGTAGGTTAGGAAATCAAAAAGGGGAAGAGGAAACAAAAGAAAATCTTCTTATGACATCATTTCTCTATTGTATCTTGTGTCTTTAGACAATCTTGGAAGCAATTATAATTCCAAGTTGAATGATTTTATCTCTTCAAGCTTTTCAGAATCTATATATTTCAGTTTGGGCTCTAAAAAGAACAATACAAATTTTCTTTCAATTTTGCAAACAAAGGGCTTAGAAAGAATTTTAGGACAAACTTACTAGAGTTGGTTTTTGGATTTAACAATTGAACAAGGGAAATCCCACATTTTATTTGGTGCTATAAAAATAATTCACTTTTTCTTTGAGGACTTAAAATAAACAAGTGTTGTTTTTGTTTTGTAATTGTTTACTCAAAGTAATACCATCAAAAGGACGTATGCACTTCTTTCGTGCCTTGCAGTGATATTGAGAATCAAAAGGCCTTTTGGTGATCTTAAGTTGAGTAAAGTAATTACCTCCACATTTCATTTTGGGATTAAAATTGAACAAAACATCTTGTGAGTGTGAGTAAACCTATTGCGTGTGTTCTCCCTTTGTTTATAAACGAAGGTTGATTAAATTACAAATATTTTTGCTTTCTTTTGTTTATCTTAGAGGGTCTACATTGTGAAAAAAAGTACTCACCCAAGAGAATGACCTAACCAATAACACTCTAAAGCCAAGAGTATTTCTAGCTGAGATATAAAAGTGGGCACTAGAATAAAGGTCAGTATCACACGGTTGTCTCTGATGAGAAGGGCAACAATGGTCTCTTGTCACATGGGTCAATCTCCACAAATAGAAAGTCCGAATTAAAACCCATGTTTAGCAAAGGCCAAATCCTTAACTATTTTGTTGGTGCAAAAGGTCATGTCCTTTGAAGCCGCCCCACGCATACATGTGATTCTATTGTAGAGATGAAAAGTATGCCATGGGAGATTCATGGGTACTAATGCTTGATTAACCTGAGAAGTGAGTGCACTATAAGGGGGAGCCCGTGTGGTCAAAAATCTAATCATTCGCACAAAATATGCACAGCTGGATTTGTCCAAGTGGGAACCCAACAAATATTGTCTTTTCAGCCCATGTCAATGGAATCAAAACACTTCGCTTGAATCTAAATCAATGGAAAACACACATTCAATGGATCATCATAATTTCAAACCCTTTGGAAGAAACAATACCTTGGAGGTGTGCACATGTTACTGCTTGTCCCTAGGGGTTCTTCTCTCTAGAAGGCTTCTAAACTTTCAGACATCTCAATTTGTTTCTCCCAAAGTCAACACTAGGAAGCCTTTGCCTTGATTTCCTTGATTTCCATATAATGCACTTTGTGGGATGAAAGAAAATTAGGACATTAGACATTTAGTTTGAAAAAGCTAATCAAGATAATTTTTGTGGTAAAAATAAATCATTAAGCAAAGTTAAATCAATTGAACCCCACACATGTGCTTGCCATGTTTTGTTCATATAGTTTTCCATGCAAACATTGGTATTTTGGTTTGAACCACTTTTAGGGAAAAGCATGCCCTTCATTACCTTGGTCTTGTAAGCAGGTCCTCGTAGGGTCATTTGGATCAAAATCAAACACTTCATCCATCTCAAACTCAATAAAATTCAATTTCACCAACAAACTCTTGGAAACTTTGAAAACATCACATATACTAGAATTTTAGGAAAAATCAACATCACCTTGTTTGACTTAACACACTTAGTCAAATTATCAATCCTCTTGAGAGAATTTACCTCTAGGATAACACAATTTCCAAAGGTTTACAATTTCAATATCACTTTGTTTGGCTTAACACACCTAGCCAAATTATCCTTTTGTGTACAAGTTTACTCTAGGATAACACAACTTCCTAGAGTTTACAAGTGCATAATTACTTTGTTTGAATTAACACACTTAGTCAAACTATCCTAAATCAAAATCAAATCAAATCAAGTCCTAAATTCTAGCATTGATCCAAAGTTCCTAAAAGATCAAACACCCATATCATTCACCCCTTTCATCCTTCATCTCATCATTGGTCCTAAACCCCTAAGAGGTCAACAAGGTCAAAACATAAGAAAAAATTAGAGTTTAAACTTGACTCATACATCATGAGTAATCCAATTCAACCAAACTATCCAAGTGTCATGATGCCAATTGATTTGCAAAACTTGCATTTGTACAAACCATACATGGGTTCATTATCTCCTCCAAACCTCAATGGTACAACAAAAGTGAGCATTCCCAATCTAAATTTTGGAAATTTTATCCCTTTGGTAGATTTAAATCAAAGTCAAAACTTATAAATCTATCAACCAAACAATCAAGACATGAGCCTTCCCCCTTTACCAACCATCAATCAACCAAATCCGAGTGACACCCCCTTCATAAGTCAAAGCATCATATCAAATACTCCCATTTCTCCATCGATATCGCAACAACAAATGTAAACCATCCAAGCAACCCCAACGGTCAACACAACCAATGTCCCTGAAGTGTCTCAAGGACCAAACATCTCAATCACACCATTCACCACTCAAACTCTGGCAATCAATGTGACCATTCCGCTCATCACAATGGTCAACACCATTCCCAATCCACTACCACTATGGCCAAAACAAAACATGGAAAATTCATTCTCCATCATGTTGCAAGTTGCTCGACAAGCTATCCACCAAAAGGCGATCCAAAACCAATAAACTGCACAACTAGCTGCTCAACAAGTGCACGCACAATTAGCCACCCAACAAGCTACACAAGTTGCACAAGTCAGACAAGCTGCACAAGCTATGCAAGCAGCACAAGCATCCCAACAAGCACACACTCAAGCTCAAGCCCAACACCAGGCTCGACAAGTGCAAGTACAATACCGGGCACAATTGCAAGCAATCCATCAACAAGTGTATCAACAAGTAGCTCAACAACAAGCCCAACAAAAAGCATCATTATCACAACAACAACATGACCAACAACAAGCATTGTTGGCTCAGCAACAAACACAGGCATTACTCCCACAACAAAGCTTGCAACAGATTCCCACCAAAATCGTTGAAAATGATGATCAAGATCCTTCGACCAATGATCATGTTGAAAATGTCTCTACATCACCTAATGAGTTAGAGGACATATATCTCAAGAATTTATTCTAAAGCATGATCAACATCTTTTACCAAGGTCTAGCAATGATCCTTTCCAAAAAATATGGACATCCTTTGACCTCATGAAATTTTAGCAACTTCCTATACCTAATGAAGATATCTAAGAGCCCTTTATAAGAAATCCATTATTTGAAATTGACCCATGTCAAGAACTTGATCCAAAGCATGTCAAAAGCAATTTTGAAATCATTCGAGATCAATAATTTGTATCTCCAAGCTACTACAATGATATAATGGACACTCTCTTATCTATACAAGATGTTGCAAATGATGATCATATCCATATAGCACATACCCCTCCATCTACCCATGAGATTATTTCTTTGAATGGACCCATAGATGATCTTCATTCAAAAGAAGAGTCTCATACTCTTGATATCATTGCCAAGGAATAAGAGTCTCCTACTCTTAACATTTGTACACATGATCAAGACATAGAGAAATCCAGAGACATATCAGAAGTGGGTCATGAAGAAGGCTTATACAAAAGTTGTGAATTAGAAACATCATGTGAAAGCATATCAAGAATGAATCATGAGGAAGACTTTTACAAGCACAATGAATCATCAATACCTCTCGAAGAAGGATTAAAATCTGATATTTCACAAGATCAAGCCAAAGAGATCAATCAAGAATTTATCCCACTTATGGAAGATCCTATCACTGATAGACTTGGATCACTCACCTTTGTAAAGGAAAATTATCTTATCAATGAAGAATCTATCACCTTTGAAGATCCACCATAGAGCAGAGAAGGAGTAGCAACTTGTTTCCAAGGTAAATCATATCCTGTTGCACATAAAATGTTTCAATAGATGAATTATCAAGGCAGAGGATTAGGCCTACATGAATAGAGTATCCTGGAACCAGTGCAAATTATTGGCAATCCTAAACATCAAGGTCTTGGTTATTCAATATTGGGGGCAACTTAATTTCAAGCAAACATCAACATAGGGGGCATGAAGAATTCTTATGATGAAACCAATGCTAATATTACAACCCGCCACATCACGAATCTTCATCCAACCATCACCCCATCCACAAATTGGGACCAACATCAAAAGAGAGCTTAAAATCAAAGCATGAAGAATGGCATAAAAGAAAAAGTAGCGAAGCATGAAGGACAAATCAAATACAAGTGGATACCAAAAAATACAAAGAAATATTATCCCTATCAAACTCCGTTAGTCAAAGAAACTATGGGCAAAAATAAACAGGGACAAGTATCCATCAAAGAGGTCCACAAAGGAAAAATCAGGCTTCTCAAGAAACGTACAAAGTATATCAAGAAGTTGGTCCTAATTCCATGCACACTTCTGTATCCACCCATCATTGCTCATCTTCCCAAGTTTGGAGAGTCAAAGGTTCCAAACTATCAACCAATCCATGTTTTATTCCTAAACACACTCCATCCATGCCTCCACACATGATATATAATTCTCACATTGACCATGTGCTGGAAACAACCCTTCATCATAAGGATTCAAAAGGAACTCTATCATGATCTACACACAAAGATAGAGTTAACTCCGGTATCAGCAAAGCAGATCAGAAATCTCGAAAGCTGCTTTCAAGTGCACGTATCTTGGAAAAGCAACTTCTTCAAGCAAGATATAAATGGCGCATTATGACAAAGGAATCTACATCAAGATCACCAGGTGATTCAACATGAGCTTAAAAAAATCATAGAAAAATACAAAAAAATCAAAAAATATAAAAATCCAAAAAAGGATTAAAAACAGTAAAGAGAAAAATTGTCCTCTAGTGAAAACCACTACAGTGGTGCTTTGGGCTAGTACCATGATGAAAATATGGAAAAAAGGTGTCATGTGTAGAATCGAGCATCTATGTGTGCCCCTTTGGGAGAAAGCATCTCATCCCATCCATAATAAAGCCAACATTACATCCATCTTAAAGCCATTCATCCAAGAACCATTTATCCAATCCATTTTCATATATCTGCATCCATCTTCCACCTTATCTTGATCTTGGAAAATTTTGGTACACACTTACACTTGCTTATGGTAAACATCTTGACATGGGTCATTTTCATTGATCCTATCCTACCCAACTTTATCTAAGCCTTGAAGCATTATCCAAATGAGCATCCTCTATTCAAACACCTCATCTTATTACAAGATAAATATTTGCATCTTTTGCATGCTTACCATATCCATCCATCCATCCATCCATCTATCCAAGCATCCACCCATAGAATTTCAAACATTGCTAGACACTGGGGGTAGATGTTTACATCTTGCTTCGGGAATAAATCTTGATCTATATCCTCCAACTCATTAGAAAACATGAAATAAAATTGGTTAAAGCATTTGTGAGAAAAAAATCCAAATCACTAGCCCATGGAATATTTTGACAAGAATATGTTCCTTATCAAGTTTTATCTTTCATCGAACATCAATCCAAAAAAAATCAATATCAGTTGCATCTAATGTCACTTCAATGTTACATCAAATCATCAAAAACAATTTTGTTCCAAACCAAGCTTCCAAATCCTGATCAATCAAAACCAATGAATTCATCATCATCCTTGTATTGCTTAACACTATCCTTGCATGGTTATGTATCCTCAATAATGTTATCATCATCAATATTGAAATCCTTGTGTTGCTTAACACTATCCTTGCATTGTTGTGTATCCTCAACAATGTTATCATCATCAATATCAAAATCCTCATGTTGCTTAACACTATCCTTGCATTGTTGTGTATCCTCAAGAATGTTATCATCATCAATTCATCAATCTGATCAATCAACGTTACCTTGTTTTTCAACAAAATCCCAAAACACAACACTGATATCATCACATCCATATCCAAATCATAGAAATCATGTGAAAAATCAAAAAAATTAAAAAAAATAAAAAATCCAAAAACATTCAAAAAATCCATCAAAAATCCAAATCATTCAAAATCCAAAACATGTCAAAAATCTGAAAAATAAAAAATAGAGTCATCCAATCGAACTACGTCATCTCTGAGCTTGAACATAGGTAAGGCCATCTTTGATCGGCCCTCGAGACACAAAAACCAAAAATCAAAACAACCTCAAAACATTTCAAAATTCCAAAAATATCCAAATATCTGAAAAACCCAAAATGGTGGATCCATCTCTCACTTTCACCCGTGATTATCTTATTCCTAATAAATCAATCATTGCCTTCATCCTTTGGTGGGTCAATTAGAAGCAAGTCTAGCAGGTTCCAAAGTGAACATCCTAATTGTCAAAGTCTCAAGCCTAGGTTAATTAGCAAGCAAGTTGATCAACTCAGAGTATCAATAGCTTATCATCCAATCAATCTCATCAAAAATTTGATCACAACATGTCCTAGGATGTATCCTTCCCACGATGGACATGAGTATTAGGTATCTCATACTAGTTTAGCCTTGGCTAGCGGTATGAAGAACATTAGCTTCTTTGTTTACTTTATCCTTTCTTTGGATTTATCTTATTGCTCTCATTCCAAGGACCTCTTGATGATACCTAAAAAAAATAGGTTTAGAGAGAAAGGAATGGGGCAATGATCATTATATTTTTTTTTTGTTGTTCTTGTTGGATACTCTTGTAAAATAACTTGGCAAATACTTGCTTTGCTATGTCTGTCCTAGCAAGGTTTTCGTATGTCAAGTGTGAAAAAGAATACTCCTATTTGATTGTCGAGTCAAAGTCCATCACACTAGGTACAACGCCATATTGGTTCTTTATACCTTGATGCATCGTACCTACGTGTGTTATCAAACATAAAGTAATTGGCCCTTTGAAAATCCCAACTCTTGGTAAGAAAATCATCATCATCAACATCATTCATAATGTAGGCTTGTTGGATCTCCTTTCTTGTATCTTTACTAACATTTCTATCCAAAATTGGTGTGTTGTATCAAAATATACATGAGGCTACCCACAGCCGGTGACTATCTATACATCATTAGAATTGTCTACATCAAAGAATTATCTTTCGTTCTCTGATCAATAGAACCACTCTTCTTGCATTTTATCGTGATCTCGATCGGAAAATTGAACATTTCCGCTCGATCTCTTGAGGGGGCAATATACCATTATAATCCTTCTGTTGGAGCAATAGTGGGGCATTCGAAAAAATTCAAAATTTTTTCACTTTGATCACAACAGTTCATTCTTTGAACCAATACAACAAGTGCATTGCTTCAAAGAGGGGAAAAATGTAGACATGGAAAATTGACCAACGCACTTAATCTTAATTACTCACATCACTTCGTCCTAAATCATACTCTCAGCTTATCATCACTTTTGATTTCTTAATTAGATGAATCATTATTTATTTAATTAGGTCTTTCTCCCCTGTTGATTAAATTAATCCTCTATCTTTGGTCATTTAAATAATTTATTTTATTTAAATTAAATCTTTAAAGTCCTCTTATTAAATTAATAAATTAAACATTATTTGATTTAATCTAACATTATCCCCTTTAGTTAAATAAATCAAAACATTTATTTAATTATACCCTTCCTCTCAATTTGATTTAAATTAATACATAAATTTAAGTCTAAATTGTCACGTCTCCTAATTCTTCATTAAATTAATTAAAGTTAGGTTAATTTTATGTCACATCCTCTAGAGAATGCAACTTTCACAATAAATCAATTACTAAGATTTATTAAATCTCCTATTTTCCCTCAAATTTGAATTCAAATTCAAGTGGGCTTGGTCCTTCCAACAAGGCATTTATTTCACCTTACAAGTCCTTTTGTCTTGAGCCAAGTGACATTAACTCCATTCTTCTCTCCCTCCAACTTGCCAACATTCAAATTTCAAATTTGAATCCAATGACATTTATCATGCACATTGATCAAAATGTGCTCATTCCTCATCCAATCACATGTGGACAAGTGGTCTCTTCTCATTGGTTGGACTTTTGTCCTACATTCATCCTAATCCTTCAATCTTCCCTTCTTCAAATCTATAAATAGAGGCCTCCTCTATTACAATATCATCCATAATTTGAGTAAATTTATTATACTCAATTTCATCTTCAAGCATAGTCATTTTCATCTCTCTTTATCAAGTTCTTAGCTAGGTTATGTAGGAATTCAACCAAAGTGGATCAATCATCATCAAACTTACAAAGGAGTTGGGAAAGGGCCAATTTATACACACAATTGGCACCAAATCCCCCATGGGATCAAGAGTTTGCATCTTAGAATAGGATTTCATTGTGTTCTTTGTTCATTTCTTCATTTTCTTTCCTATTTGAGTATTGCAAATGGATTTCATGGGGAATCCTTCTTTTATCTTGCATATGAGCTTACTAATGTGTTTTCTTCTTGTATTTGTGCAGGTATAGGATTGGGGTTCACAATTCCTTTACTATGCAGAATCATATCTATATAGATTTAAGATAGAAAATAGCAGAAATACACTTGATTATATTCATATATTTGATAATAGCAACCTAAGGTGATACACGGATTTGATTCTCTCTTTCTTTCTAATCTGTATGTTTCTAATCTTTGATTGATCTATCATTAACACTTAGAGGATATTTTTAGTATAAATCAACACATAGGAATCTATTAGCCATATTTGTATTTAAAGAAACATGACAATTTATAAGGATTAATAATTGTTGCAAGCATCATTACATATGGCATAATCGCATATAATCTATGTATTCATATTTTATATGAGTATATATAAATATAGATATGATTATGTGTAAACTCACTAAATACATATATTCTACAGTACTATACCTATCTAATGATGTTTGTTTCTATGCTCAAGTAATAATCCTGGCTCCTGTTCTTATTCACTGTTTGTGATCGATCATAATTTCTTATTTCTTCCTTTAAATCTGAGCATGCAATATGAATTGTAATTGCTGCTATATGAGTCTAGATTTCTTATTACTTCTCATGCTCATAAACATATTCTAAATTCCCTATTATTCTCTTTGAACTAGGAGCTCCATATTTTGTCTCTTAAATTTGCATATTATATCTCTCCTCTTCTCTCAAAAAATATTCCCTTAATTTATTGATTACATCTATTGTTGCACTCAAAATATATTAGACTTTCTTATTTATTTTTTGCTCATTTACATAAGAGTTGCAAATTTTTTTTAATCTTCAATAATTGTATCCTTTGTTAGATTAAATTTCAAATCCAAGACAATATCATGTATACCTTTATTGAGCTTGGCTTGTTTGTCCATCAATAAGTGGAGGTGGTCTAGGTAACAGTCATGAAAGACCTTAACATGGTTGATGATGCCACGTATAACCAAATGAATCATAAATGCTTTGGCCACTATGGACAACATGGATGCATACCTAAGTATTTATGCCATATTGAAAGCATTTCTCTTGTTAATGTACTGACTATAGCCTAGAAATAGAGATCCCACTACCTCTCAAATATCAAAACATGACTTTCCATCCATATCTTTTGCTATACTCCACATTTGTAGAATTCATGTGCACAACTTAAGGTTTTTATTTCCTATTCCACATACTCTACAAAGTTCTTTTCTGCCATGTTTGCATCATCTTTAATATTGATCATGTTGCTTTGTATACTTTTACTTTCCACCTCCTTGGCTCCCCTTTTTCCTTTTACTATCTCATTATTTGAAGCATCTACCATATTTAGATTTATCATTATCTCTACAAAATAATTGACATCAATAAAGCCATAAAAAGCCACCAAACATAATAAAATTGAGATTTATTGTAACCAAGGATGAATTCCTTAATTATTTATAGCTTGTCCTCTCCTCTCCCATCTAGATAGATTGTATGAGCCATTTTGATCTATGCCTAAAGTGGAGGGTTAAAGACTTCAACCTTTGTAAATCCAACCAGAAACTTGATATTGAGATGAGTCTTGTTTATCACTTTAAGCATGCTTGCTATTACATCCTAATAATTACCACCTAAATCATGGTATGTGGAGATAACCTTGTGATGTCATAATAATACTTATGTTACCCTACTTATTATGTTTGAGCTCCCTATTAAATTCAAAAAATCATTTTAGACTTGTAGCTATATTCTTATGTTACCCTACTTATTATGTTTGAGCTCCCTATTAAATTCAAAAAATCATTTTAGACTTGTAGCTATATTTTTCCAATTCTATAAAATTATCTTGAGAATAATTTAATAGAAGCCTTATCCCTTCCATATGACTAAACCATTAAAATGCACAACTACCAAGATATTTTCCTTGGATCAAATAAGAAGTACTCTTTCTTATACATGAAAAATATTAGAAAAAAACTAAAAAAATTATTATCCACAAATAACCAAATCAAATAAGGTTATCTAATGGGATAATAGTAAAAACACATTTGGATTACAAAGGGTGTGTCATTTGGGTATACAAGATATCATGTCGACGATACCTAGCTTTATCTTCTTCTATCACTTACCATAAAATCTAAATTTTCCTACAAAGCACAGGATGAATTTTCCTTGGAATATGATAAAAATTGGTGATAATTCTTGTTTAATAGTAGAGAATGATACAAATCTAATTTTAATTAAATAGAATTCTCATAATCAAGAGAAACAAACAAAAAGGGTGGCAGGGTTTTCTCCATATAATTTTCAAGTAACTACATCTACTCACTGAAATGCTTGGTCACTATTTGGATAAAGAAGAAAGTAGGTCATTAGGTCACAATAGTCATGGTTGCCACAAATAATTTTATCAAAAACCTAGAAGAATTCCATAGAATAAAACAAAAATAGAAAAGTAGTTGTCCCCAGCTGGTAAACTTTAGAGGGACAATATATATCAATGGAAACTCAAAGCCCTTGATAGTGAACTCCAAGAAGTCAAAACCTATTCTTTCAGAGTTATTATGTTGATGGAATTCTTCATTTTGGTAGCAGCCTTGTTCTTGGTCATGTTTTGGGTTTCTTGTCCAGAACCTATGGACATGATTTTAGAGTATGTACGACCCCAGTTAAAGTTGAAGGACCCTATGGTAACCTTGGTATCTACAAATGGCTTTCAGTTTGTGTATCAATAAAAATATCATACCCCCAACATCCACAGGCTCATCTCCATTGGCACTAGTGAAGAGATAGGTATGATACCTATTTTCCCAATACCCACTTTTCTTGTAATGTCCCCTATCCTGATTTTCCCTAGAATTCACCTATTGATCACAAATTGCAGGAAATAAGGGTTAGGGCTTCATCTTATTAAAAAAATATTTTTAATGATGTAATCTTGGATTGGAGTCCCGCATTCACCACATGAATAATATATGCAAATATATATATATATATATGCTTGTTAGAGTTAGACCATTGCAACACATCTAAAGGTTATCAACAATGCAAACATATTAATAAATTGGGAGAAGGGACATGATGGGTCCGCCCAAAGCCATATTCCAATCCTAAGAGGGTGTATACCACAACCCTCCCTCTTGGTTACTTGTGCCTTCTTTCCCCATCAATGCCTCAACCCGTAATGACACTTTCCATCCTGTGGGCTTTTTGGGTCCTACCACTCCACCCCTGGCTCTTCCTTCTTGAGGAATTTGGAAGAGGTCACAAGGAGGATTTTGGTCCCTACCACTTCACCCCTGGACCTTCCCATAGGGTGGGGTTCATATAGTCAACATAATTCTGATTCAATTATAAGAAAATCCTTCTTTATGAATTGATAAGCAATATGCATATATAGATCAACAATTACTTGTAGAAATTACAAATCTAATATTCCTTTACTATGCAGAATCATATCTATATAGATTTAAGATAGAAACTAGCAGAAATACACCTAATTATATTCATATATTTGATAATATCAACCTAAGGTGATACACAGGTTTGATTCTCTCTTTCTTTCTAATCTGTATATTTCTTATCTTTGATTGATCCATCCTTAACGCTTAGAGGATATTTTTAGTATAAATCAACACATAGGAATCTAGTAGCCATATTTGTATTTAAAAAAACATGACAATTTATAACAATTTATAATTGTTGCAAGCATCATTATGGCACAATCGCATTTAGATTTGTAACTACAATATCTAACTAGTTCGTTTGGTTTCAAAGTGTTTTATTAAATATTTTTTCCTTAATCAAATTTTGAAGTGAAATTGATTACAATTCAGACATAGGTGGACTGTATACAACATAACATTTTTTGTATGCATCAAAATTCAATTTTTTTATTTTAATGAATCAAGGACATCAATACCCAGCCTAAACATATTTTTCAAAATTTTATTTTGATAATATACTATTTTTCCACATGTGCATGACAGAGAGCTTGATTTTCGGTGAAAAACCTACATTCACAAGAAATAAAAAATAAGTATAATTTAATGAACTTTAATTTAATTAAAATAATACTTATTTGGAAGCTTCTAATAAGGAATACATACTGTTGATGTATTTTTTTTGCACTTTCTCAATACAGGTGATGTGTGGCTGCATCACCTCTCTTGAAAGACAATCTTCCACAATCAGATTGCATAACACTATCCCAAGGTCTCTAATGTCAGGTCTTGATAGTGATTGGAATATTTCAGTTGTTTCATGTGATTTTCTGGAATCACAAGGTGGACTTACAGATGAGTTACAAAGTGTGAGAATTTGGGTCTGCAAATGGAGTTCTTAAGATGGGAGAGTTGTTGTGCGTTTGCTGCAAGTTCAAACAAAAGTCTAGAACTTCATTTCAACATTAGATTTAGCTTTATAATGTGCAATGAACCTTTACATAGGCTACTTATTATAAAAAAATGAAAAAGGGTGGGGAAGAGAAGAGATTCCTAGATCTAAAACTATGAATGAACAGTGTTCATGGAGTTTGCTACAGTAGACAAACTCCCCAAACTGGGTTTTGCTTGGCCAAGAGGATCCTACAGTTACACAAAACTAGTGCAATCTTCTAAGGACTGCAAATTTTCAATTTTCATGCACACATCATGAACATGCAAGTGAACTAAGTTGCAACAATCAAATAATGAAGCTCAAACTAGCTTTATAAAGTGATTCATCATCAACAAACCACAAAAAGCATGAGCTGAAATTCATCAAATGCTATAACAACAAACACTATCATCACTTCCCTTCAAGAAACTAACAACTAAATTAAAATGGAAGTAGAACCATGCACACATAATGAGAAAAATCCAAAGGAAACACTCGTAAATCATGCAAATTTTCTTTCTATTGATGCAAAATTCCTTTTACACCAACTCTCCAACCATTTACAAATGAGGGGAAGACCCCTATTTATAGTTTTCCAAAGCTTGAATGAATATATAGGATTGAATTACATTGTGTGGATCATATTCAATTACATTAGGGCTTCACCTACTCCCACAATATTGAGCAATTTAAAATACACCTTTGTTTTTTCTTTATTTTGTCTTTTAGCGCCCAGGTGCTATAGCAATTTTGTCCTCTTACTGATTTCCCTTTATTGTAGCTGAAACTACCCAAAGGCTTCCCTTGGAGTTGATATTTTATTTGATCTTTGTCTTCTCTCCTGCAAGGAACTCAGCCTAAATTCTCCTCTTCATCCTTCTCTACAACCACCCCAAGGTTCCTACAGCTGATTCATATATCCTATAGACAAAGGCAGGATAAGTGCAATTAAACATAAATAAATTTTAGCCAAAACCCCTGCTAACATCATTATATTAGATCATTAATCATTCAATAATCTGACACTCAGCTAAAATCACCATCAATAGTTCACTAGAGGGAAATAGAGGGTCTGGGCCTAGGTAAAAGCACAAATTTGTGTCACACTTTTAGCCAGCTTATCAACATAACTGAATTTAAGTATTTCTAACTAAAAATCATTTTTGGTCAAACATATGATCTAGTAAGATTCATTCTAGCTAAGCTAGATACTTCCACAACTTTTTCAAGTAAAATTGTTGGCTAAAAATATATGGAGAACCACTTTGAGTCCAATTTACCAAAAAAATAAAATTAGTTGAAAAACTTGAAGTTTCAATAACTCTTGCTAATGTAAATAACATTTTTAAAAAAATATAAAAATACCCTTTTGTAGATCCATAAGTTTAGTTTTCAAAAATAGACTTATTTTAATAGTTTAGTTATTATTTATATTTTATATATTTTTTATACTAAAAGTAGGTTATCAACAAAAAATATTAGGTTGATTACCATGCCAAGGAAAAATACTAAAACTTATTTAAAAAAATTGAAAAAATATATGATGCACTAGATAAAAGAATCTATTTCAAGATGGTATAATTTTTTTTCCATTTTAGATAAATATATAATATGAAAGTTGACATCCGATGGAAACAACTGGTTTTTGATACATGCACATCTTAATATTTATTCAAAAATATATATTTATCAAAATTGGAAAAAACTATATCCATCCACTAAAGTGTCAATGTATAAATACACACAAAAAATTTGAAAGAAAAAGAATAAAATTTACTATAAAAGTTTGACGTCCCATGCAACTTCATTTTTCAGCATTTTATCAACAACTAAATTATAGTATTAGTTTATTAAAAACTAGTTTAAAATAATTTTTAATTTTTTTTTTTAAATACAAACATAAAATATACTAAAAATTACATATTTTACTAGTTTACATCATTCCAAAATTCAAAACATATATGCCACTTTTTAGTGATTCAATTTTAAAATTTGGATCAGTGTTGTTCATTTCCTTTATAAAGTGACACAACTTTGTGCTTTTACCTGCCCCAAAGGCCAGACTTCCTTGGTAGGATTGTTGTTCTGAAGGGCGAATAGGGCAGGCAGTTCTGGATGAACTCTCTCATCCTTAGATTTGAATGATTTGAAGTGTTCTTATGAAGGAGGGCTCAATTGAATCAAGTGGGTCAACGCTCATTTCTAGATCAGAGGTTGTTTAAATCATATTTGGAGCACCCGAAGATGTGAGGCAGGAAAGTTGTTAAGGGTTAGCTATTTGAAACAACAGATGCAGAATGAAATCCGATGAGGGAGTTCCGAGGTCTAGGACCCGCCAGGCTGAAAAGCGGCTAACAAAACCCATTAATCTTTTAAGTGGTCGGGTCTCAAGGGTTGGAAGGCTCTTGGATGTTGGTCATTGGAACAACAGAGGTGGAACATAAATTCGACAGGAGCGGTTCGGTAAATCAGGCCTGACATCGCATTTGGCCCTTGGAATGGAAGCGGGATGGAAATTTGCATAAGGCAGCCTACACTGGAATGTCTGGATACCACCTCCCTTTTCTTAGCAATTTTCAATTTATGGGGAAGGCAAGCATCGGGGCCAGCCCACATAACTCCTTACTCCTTCAGGGTAACTCTCCATACTTGGTTAGATTTTGTACTTACTAGAAGCGGAGCTAAGAAAGAATCAAGGCAGGAAGCCCCTTAATGCAGTTCGGGTTAGATTCAAAATGGGGATGGGATCAAACCCGAGAATGGAATGGGATGCAAACTTAGAACCAACCAATGATCCCCAGTTCATTCCCCACTCCGGCTCTGCAGGTCCATCATGACCATCAAGAGAGTTGTCAAGAAGATTCAGACACACCAAAACAAGATCCCCCAAACACAAACAACAAGACCAAAAAAAATGAAAGGAGACAAAAGGAAGCAAAGGAAGGCGAAATTGAGGTCAAAACTAGACCCAGACAAGACAAAAAATGAGAAAACAACACAAAGTGGAACCAAAAGTGGAATCAGAATGAAAACGAGAGTGGAGGTGTAACCAAAATGGGAGCAGAGCCAATTGCAAAGTTTTGAGCTCAATTCCCATCCCGGTTCCGACTTCGGTGGAAGCAAGGAAAACGAAAACCTGTTGGAGTGAAAAGAAAATGAGAGGGGGGGTGAATCAGTGTTATTAACTTCTTTACCAAATTTAACTGAAACTGAAATAAACTAGATGTATGCTCTCATTTATCAATGATAAACTCATTCATGTATTGAATGTAATCACATAAATTGAAAAGAGAATAGTAAACCATAGAAATTTAAAGCATTAAACCATTGAAGCAAATGAACCACAGATACTTAAATAGACACAAGATATGTCAAGTGGAAAACCCTCTTGGGGTAGAAAAACCACTCTTGAACTTGCGGCCTTTTTCAGGCTTTCATTTCAATAATTATTTTTGACAATGCCTCAAAGGCTGATTTCTGAGCACCGACTCAAGGAGCACCAACCCCTTTTTTTAGAGACACCAATATCAAGGAGCACCAACCCCTTTTCTATTTTTCAATAGAACATACAATGATATAGAGGATCTCTCTATTTTCCTGATTTCTGTCAAGTGCCTTTTGACAGACAATGTGTAGAATTCTCAAATGTCAATAATGACACTTCAAAGTTCCACCCATTATCAAGCCTTAAGAAAGCTTGACGAAAATCTAGTTACGGTCTTAATACAAATTCTCATCAAACTGTATTATCAGTGGTGTATTCTAACGTTCTTTTTCTCACACTCTTTTTCATACATTTTCCATGATACTGTTCAAAAAAATTAACACACTGTGTTTTCCAAATTTTCAGCATAAAGAAATTACCCTATATCTTCAATGAATAGAACTGCACTTCTCTCTTTTTCTTTTCAGGTTTTTTAGTAATGATAAAGCCCTAATCTCTATGTTTTTATCTTTTTACAAAATACATCATTACATTCCAAGAAAATTACAACTTTCGGTTACAGCTGAAGCTTGTTTTCTTTTTTTTACAAAATAAAAAACAGAGGTGTTCTTTTTGTTTTTAACCACTTTCCTGTCGAGCTACTTTTCAAGAAGGAAGAGTTCTTTAGAGTAGAATATTTTATCCATACAGGAAGAGAGAAATAGTATACCAAAAATAGAGAGGAGATTGAGCATAATCTTCACAAGTAGCCTGCACACGTTTTCCTCAACAACCCAACACAAAAATAATATTCTCATGAGCAATACCCAATAAAACAACTGCAAATTTTAAGTAACTAAAACCACAATGTAGTGAAACTGAAACAACCTCAGAATAATGCAACCAAAAACCATTATAAATGAACCTAGGTAAGAAACTGAAGATATTCGAGGATATTATGATTACCCACAAACAAAAATCACAATCCCTTTAAAACTGTCATGATAATCTTCAATAAAAACGCAGTCAAGTTTTGGAGCTATCATTTCAGATCTAATCATGAAAGGAATATACATTTTCCACTTTTCTTTTTGCATAGAAAACTTAGCTTGTAATAACCTTCCCTGAGAAGTAACGAATCTGTAAAGCATACTGAAAGAATGCCTGAGAATAGTGATGGAGTTCCTATCACAAAAGAGTTTACCAGATTTGCAGCTAAGCTGAGCAACCCGAGCATCTTTTCTTTATGGCGAGCTCTTACCCAATGACAAGAACTAGTCAGAAGGAGAAACCATTGTAATGGTCTTAACAGAATTCCCATACGCTGTCCAAGTTCAGTAAACCAAAAGCATGCACAGTGAAATAGCTAAGAGAGTGATTCCATGGTGGTGGCCAGATTAGGGTTCCAAACCCTTCCAACATGAGAAGCAAAATAATGACATAAACTCCCAAAAGAATAATCACACATTTTCCTTTGCAAAGAATGATTATCGTTTGGAGTCCGAGAGGACAATCATGATTAATCAAAATCTCATTATTCCAATTGAATTCCGTGGCTAGAACAAAAAAAATCATGCTAACATAAATTCTTTCTACTTATCAACTATTGACCAAGTGGTAAATCATGTGGAATGTCGACTTAACTGATGCCCTGCATTATTGTAACTAAAAAATGTCGAATGCTTTATACTTAATGTCCCCAAGTCACGACATTTAAAAATAATCAAGAACTTTATACCTGTTGCCGACCTTAAGGCCTGATTTAATTATGAAACATTTAGACCCGATTCAAATGCTAATTATAGATCAAATTTTATACCTTTACCCACGGTCGATTTGCCACCTTACAAATTTATGTATACCCAAAGACTTGAGTTGACTAAGAAACTGAGACATATGCATAGGAATGATCACATGTGTACCAAAGATCAAAAATGATTTTCACCATTAAAAATACCATTACCCAAATGAAAAAGAATGAGAAATGTGTATCTCAAAGCCCATATGCACAATGATGATCAATGCCCTATAATATGCCAAAATATGATTACCGAATGCTCAAGTCATTAGCAAAAATTTCTTATACCCATGCCACTGAATGAGGATAGAGAAATACACCTTTGAAGAAGATCAGGAACATTATTAATTTCAAGATGCTAGTAATTGATCAAGCCACAATATATCAACCTATAGAACACTGATTCATGCCAATCATATAATTAAGTGCATCATTGAAATACTAATTGTTAAACCAGAAAAATGTCACCTAATCAATGAAACAAAGAACCTTTAACTAGAATACCTCAACCGAGATCTGCACATGGAGTCAAGATATCAGTGCCACCCAAAATAATAATAGAAATATAGTAAATATGCCAATCAAAATGGAAGCAGATCAACTGAGTAAACTATCACCAAGATGCTAGATTGTAATATAAATTGTCATCAAGGAAAAATTAGCACAAGAGAGATTCAATAAACTCCCCCTTTGTCCTTGATGGAAAAAACTGAGCCACCAAGCCAAACATAAAGTACTAGAATTGAATGCTCATAATTCTCCCCCTTTTTGACACAAGGATAAAGGGAAGCTAACCCAGATAAACCAGAATCAAAAAATAATTTCCATGAAGCTGCATATGTGACATTTGAGCAGCAAGGTATGAGCTGCAAGAAGAGCTAACTAGCTCCCCCTATCACCAAGATAGACCATTTTAAGATAACAGAAATTGAGAGACAAGTCCTAATCTAGACCTAAGTCTTAAAAAGACATCTTTAGCCAACGGTTTTGTAAAAAATTCAGCAACCTATGCTTGTGTAGGAACATATTGCACTGAGACCTCATTAGCCATCCCCTTCTCATGAAGAAAATGAAACTTAATAGCAATATGTTTAGTGTGAGAGTGCATAACATGATTTTTTGAGATATTGATTGCACTGGTATTATCACACAGAATAGAAATAGGTTTAGGGATTTCAATACCCATGGCAGATAATATCTGTGATATCCAAATTACTTGAGTACAAGAAGAAGTGGCAGCAATGTATTATGCTTCGATAGTAGAGAGTGAAACCGAATCTTGATTTTTGCTGTGCCATGCCACTAATCTATCACCAAGAAAGAAAGCAACACCACTGGTTCTTTTCCTATCATCCAGAAAACCAGCCCAGTTAGCATCAGTATATGCAACTAATGAAAAATCATTGCTTCTGGGATACCAAAGCCCATAATCAAGTGTGCCTTTAACATATTTAAGAATCCTTCTAACAACATCAATGTGAGATTCCTTAGGAGACGAATAAAATCGAGCAACCATGCAAACAACTTGCATTATGTCAGGTCTTGAGGCTATTAGATATAGTAGGATGCCTATCATTAACCTATAGTCATTTGGATTTACAGCAGAAGAGTCATCAACCTTGCTGATTTTGCAGGCGGTAGCCATTGGAGTGCTAATTGGATGAAATTCATCCATTTGAAATTTCCTTAGCATCTCTCTTGCATATTTTGTTTGAGAGAGAAAAATACCGGATTCTAGTTGAGAGATTTGAAGAACTAAAAAGAAGGCTAGTTCTCCCAACAAAAACATTTCAAACTCAAATTCCATAATCTCAGAGAATTTTTGACTCAAAGCAATGTTGTTGTAGCCAAAGATAGTATCATCAACATAAATTTCAACAACTAGAATGTCAGAACCTTCCAACTTAACATAAAGATTGTTGTCTACTCCTCCTCTAATAAAACCATTTGAAAGTAAACGACTATCCAGTCTGGAGTAGCAAGCTCTAGGAGCTTGTTTTAGGCTATATAGAGCCTTTTTAGCTTGTAAACATGATTGGGTTTGTTTTTACAAATAAACCCTTCAGGCTATTCTATGTAAACTTCTTCATCCAAATACCCATTCAAAAAAGAAATTTTTACATCCATTTGATATATAGTAATTTTTTTGAAAACTGAATAGGCCAAAAAGATTCTAATTGATTCAAGTCTAGCTACTGGTGCAAAGGTTTCACTGTAGTCAATACCTTCTTGCTGAGCATATCCTTTGCATACATATCTAACCTTGTTGTGAACGACATGGCCATTTTCATCATGTTTGTTCTTGAAAATCCATTTACCTCCTATGAAATTTTTGTCATCCAGTCTTGGGAGTAGCTCCCAAGTCTGATTTTTCTCAATTTGATCAATTTCATCTTGCATTACATTAAGCCAACATTCATCAGTTAGAGCTTCATAATTTTTTTTTGGCTCAAACTAAGTGATTAAACAAAAAGTAGTAAGCTCAACTATGTGAGCTTTTTCATCATAGTTAACTGTTATTTTCCTTGTTTGAACTACTACAAATTTATCTCCTATAATCATATCTTTAGGATGGTTCCTAGCAAGATATTTTGAAGGAGTTTTAGTTACACATTTTTTAGAGCTAGTTTCAACATCTTCAAATTTTTCTTTGATAAGTTTAGGACTTGTTGATTTTGTTTCAGGCTTTGTAGATTCAAAGCCTTCAAAATTTATATCAAGTTCAAATTCTTCCTCCTCATCATCTTGCATAGGTTCAACATCTAAAAGCATATTTTAATCAAATTTTACATTGATAGATTCAACAATTTTATTCATCCTATTGTTAAAGCATTTAAAAGCTTTGTTGTGAGTAGAGTATCCTAAAAAAATACCTTCATTTGTCTTAGATTGAAAACTGCCTAAGTTATCATCGTCTCTATTGATAAATCATTTGTAGCCAAATATTTTGAAATATTTAATTGAGGAAAATTTACCATACCACAGTTCATATGGAGTGAAATTGGATTTCACTCTGATCTGGACTCTATTGAAAATGTAGATAGCTATATGAACAACTTCTTTCTAGTACATGTTTGGTAGATTTTCTTCATTCAACATAGTCCTTGCCATCTCTTTTATAGTCCCGTTCTTTCTCTCAACTACCCCATTTTGTTGGGGTGTTCTGGCAGCAGCATACTATCTTTTTCTGCCATGTCTTTCATAGTAGTCAATGAATTCTTGTGAGGTGAATTCAGCACCTTTGTTAGATCTTAGACATTTCAGTATTAAATCTGATTCCCTTTCTACCATTTTTCTAAAGACTTTAAAACGATCAAAAGCCTCTAATTTATTCTTGAGAAAGGTAACCCATACCATACGAGAGTAGTCATCAACAAATAGCATGAAATAATTCTCACCATTGATAGATCTAGTCCTTGTAGGACCACATAAGTTAGTATGAACAATTTGCAAAGGTTTAGTAGAGAAATGTTCCTTGGATTTAAAGCTTACCTTAGTTTTCTTTCCTTTGAGACATTCTTTACATACTGTATTATTAGGCTTTTTCATAATAGGCAGACCTCTTACATTCTGATTTTTACTAATTCTAACCATATTGTCAAAATTGATATGACCTAGTCTCCTGTGCCACAACGAAATTTATTCAACATGACTCATTAAGCACATACCTTGATTATTTTCGTTTCCAGAAGTTTCAAGTAAATTGTAGAAATTTCCCTTAGTCCTTTTTCCATCAACAATAGCTTTTACAATCTTATTTTTGATTTCACACCCCTATGAAGTGAACATGACTTGATAGCCACTGTCATAGATTTGACTGACACTTAGAAGGTTATGTTTTGATCCTTCTACATAATATACATTGCAAATAGGAGTGTCTTCAATTGGAAAAAGAGAACCTCTACCTTTGATTTGAATTCTAGAGTTGTCTCCAAACTTTACATACCCACCTACATAATCTTCCAGATTAGTACATTTTTCTTTGTCACCTATCATGTGGTTTGAACAACCATTGTCTAGGACCCATAAGTCCTTTTTCTTTGAGTGGAAGGTAGTTTGAACTAACATAGTTTGTTCTATGTTGTTGACAACTATTTATTCTGCTGATCAACATTACATTGCTTAGCAAAATGACCCAAAGACTTGCATGTGAAGCATCTAATATTTCTTGCAAAGCAATGATTCTGCCTAAAACCAAATCTAGGAGTTCTAGACTTCATAAATCTATAAGAGTTCACCTTGTGACCAAATTTGTTACAGAAATAACAATACCCATAAAAGAAAGGGTAGGAATTATAAGCCATTCTGTCGCTCCTAAAAGGATGAACATGATCCTTATCAAAATCAAGATGTTTGAGTTTAGGACTTTTGTTTCCAGCAACAAAATTGTCCTTAGCACTGTTATTTGAACATTCACCTTTCACAAAACCAATACCAGTTTTGTCGTTGTTCAGTTTTTGTTTACTGACCCTGTCATTCAGTTTAAGAGTGCTCTCATATTTCTCAATGGTATTTCTGAGATCTACAATCTCATGTTCAAGTTTTTGAATTTCTTGATCTTTAAAGCTTATGCCAATATGAATACAATATTCAACTCTCTTGGATTCTTCAAGTTGATTTTTTAATGAGACTATCTCAAGATTTATGAGTTGCTCCTGTGAAATATCTTGAGTAGTATTTTGTTCTTGAGCATGCATTTGTTTTTTAAGTTTCCTTAGCTCTTTTAGAGCATATTTTAGTTCCCCTTCATAATCCACTTTTCCATCTTCAACATCATTGCTGTTAGTTTCATCTTGTTGAATGATTTCAGACATGAATAGGTTTTCATCCTCTTCATCTAAAGAATCTTCAGATTCAGAGTTTGTTTAATTTTTGTTGAACAAACTTTTCTTCTTTTTGAAATTAATTTTTTTTCTGGGTCTATAATCCTTTTTCTTGGCCAGTTTTTCAGATTTTTCATTATCACTATTTGTGTCACCAAAGGGGCACTTTGCAGAAAAGTGGCCTATTTTGCCATAGTTAAAGCATTTGAAGGGAAGTTTTCCCTTATACTTTCCAGAACCCTTTTTGAGTTTCCTCACAAAGTGGGATTCTTTAGAATCAGAAAATTTTGATTCAATGAGCTCATCCTTTTCTTTCCTTTCGGCATTAAATGTTGTTTCTTTTACAGAAGTGTTGTTTTTACTAATCCTCATTTCATAGGCAGACAAAGTGCCTTGTAGGTTGTCAAGGGTAAGCTGGGTAAAGTGTTTCTTCTCTTCTAGAGTAGCATCCTTAGCTTCAAATTTTGTTGGTAAGGTTCTGATGACCTTAGTTACAACATTAAATTCCTTAACTTATTCTCCCGGACCCTTCATGGCATTGAAAATTTCATCAACTCTCAAGAAGTAATCAGTGACTTTTTCATCATCCCTCATTTTTATTTCTTCAAACTGATGTTTTAGAGTGAGGACTTCAGACTATTTTACCTTTTCATTCCCTTGATAGATAGTTTCAAGTTTAGTCTAGATTTCCCTAGCAAAGCTGCAGTGCATGACTTTGATGAAGACATCTTTAGTCAGTGCACACAGAAGAGCATGTTTTTCTCTTGCATTAGTTTCATATCTTTTCTTTTCGTTAGAAGTAGTAGGCAGAGTACTTGGTACAGTGTACCCAGTCAATACTATGCTCCAGACATCGAGGTCAATAGAAGTTAAATAAGTATCCATTCTGATTTTCCAAAAAATATAATCAGTTCCATCAAATAATGGAGCTCTAGTCATGGATGTGCCTTCATGAGCTTGAGATATTTTGAATAGACTCCAAGGCCAAAATCCATCCTAGGTTGGAAAAACCTATTATAGGACCCTAGGCTTTGATGCCAATTGTTGGAGTGAAAAGACACATAGATGAGGGGGGTGAATCAATGCTATTAACTTCTTTACCAAATTTAACTGAAACTGATATAAACCAAATGTATGCTCTCATTTATCAATGATATACTCATTCATGTATTGAATGTAATCACATAAACTGAAATGAGAATAGTAAACCATTGCAATTTAAAGAATTAAAGCATTGAAGAAAATGAACCACAAATACTCAAATAGACACAAGATATGCCAAGTGGAAAACCCTCCTGGGGTAGAAAAACCACTCTTGAACCTACTACCTTTTTTAGGCTTTCATTTCAATAATTATTTTTGACAATGCCTCAAAGGCTGATTTCTGAGCACCAACTCAAGGAGCACCAACCCCTCTTTTCAGAGACACCAATCTCAAGGAGCGCCAACCCCTTTTCTATTTTTCAATAGAACATACAATGATACATATGATCTCTTTGTTTCCTTGATTTTTGTCAGGTGCCTCTTGATAGACAATGTGTAGAATTCTCAAATGTCAATAATGACACTTTAGAGTTCACCCATTATCAAGCCTTAAGACAACTTGAGGAAAATATAGTTATGGTCTTAATACAACTTCTCATCAAACTTTATTATCAGTGGTGTATTCTAACTTTCTTTTTCTCACACTTTTTTTCATACATTTTCCATGATACTGTTCAAACAAGTTAACACATTGTGTTTTCCAATTTTTTCAGCATAAATAAATTACCCTATATCTACAATGAATAGAATTGCACTTCTCTCTTTTTCTTTTTAGGTTTTTCAGTAATGATAAAGCCCTAATCTCTTTGTTTTTATCTTTTTATAGAATACATCATTACATTCCAAGAAAATTACAACTTTTGGTTACAACTGAAACTTGTTTTTTTTTTCTTACAAAATAAAAAAAACAAAGGTGTTGTTTTTGTTTTTAACCACTTTCTTGTCGAGCTACTTTTCAAGAAGGCAGAGTTCTTTAGAGTAGACTATTTTATCCAGACATGAAGAGAGAAAAATATACCAAAAATAGAGAGGATACTGAGCATAATCTTCACAAGTAGCCTGCACACGTTTTCCTCAACAACCCAGCACAAAAATAATATATCTCATGAGCAATACCCAATAAAACAGTGGCAAATTTTAAGTAACTTAAACAAAAATGTAGTGAAGCTAAAACAAACTAAAAATAATACAACCAAGAACCGTTATAAATGAACCTCGGTAAGAAACTAAAGAGATTCGAGGATATTATGATTACCCACAAACATAAATGACAATCCCTTTAAAACTGTCATGATAATCTTCAGTAAAAGAGCAGTCAAGTTTTGGAGCTATCATTTCAGATCTAATCATGAAAGGAATAGACATTTTCCACTTTTATTTTTGTATAGAAAAATTAGCGCGTAATAACCTTGCCTAAGAAGTAACGGATCTATAAAGCAGGCTGAAAGAATACTTGAGAATAGTGATGGAGTTGTTGTCACAAAAGAGTTTACCAGATTTATAGCTAAGCTAAGCAACCCGAGTATCTTTTCTTTATGGCAAGATCTTACCTAATAAAAAACACCGGTCAGAAGGAGCGACCATTGTATTGGTCTTACCAGAATTCCCATATGGTGTCCAAGGTCAGTAAACCAATAGCATGCACAATGAAATGACTGAGAGAGTGATTCCATGGTGGCGACCAGATTAGTGTTCCAAACCCTTCAAACATGAGAAGCGAAATAATGACCTAAACTCCCAAAAGAACAATCACATGATTTCCTTTGCAAATAATCATAATCTTTTGGAGTCCGAGAGGACAGTCATGATTAATCAAAATCTCATTATTCCAATTGAAGTCCACGACCAGAATAAAAACAATCATCTCGAAAGAAATTATTTCTACTTATCAACTATTGACCAAGTGGTAAAGCATGTGGAATGTCGACTTAACTGATGCCTTGCATTATTGCAACTAAAAAATGTCAAATTCTTTAGAATTAATGTCCCCAAGTCACATTGAATGTGACATTTAGAAATAATCAAGAACTTTATACTTGTTGTTAGCCTTAAGGCCTGATTTAATTGTGAAACATTTATACCCTATTCAAATGCTAATTATAGATCAAATTTTATACCTTTACCCAAATGAAAAAGAATGAGCAATGTGTATCTCAAAGCCCATATGCACAATGATGATCAATGCCCTATAATATGCCAAAATCTGATTACCGAATGCTCAAGTCATTAGAAAATATTTCTTATACCCATGCCACTGAATGAGGATAGAGAAATACACCTTTGAAGAAGATCAAGAACATTATTAATTTCAAGATGTTGGTAACTGATCAAGCCACAATATATCAACTTGTAGAACACTAATTCATGCCAATCATATAATTAAATGCATCACTAAAATACTAATTGTTAAACTAGAAACATGTCACCCGATCAATGGAACAAAGAACCTGTAACCAAAATACCTCAACCAAGATCTGTACATGGAGTCAAGATATCAGTGCCACCCAAAATAATAATAAAAATATAGTAAATATGCCAATCAAAATGGAATAAAATCAACTGAGTAAACTATCACCAAGATGCCAGACTCTAAGATAAATTGTCATCAAGGACAAATTAGCACAAGAGAGATTCAAAAAAACCAAAGAAGACGTAAGGGAGGAAACCAACCCAAAGAATGAACACAAGAAAACAACAAAGAAAAAGCAAATACAAGATGTGGAATCGGAATGGGAACTAGAATGAAAATAGAACCGAGAACCTTGTGAAGGTTTTGATTTTAGTTTCATCCCGACTCTGCCTCCAGTGAAAGGAAAGCAAATGGAGAAAAAAAAAAAAAAACCAGAGCGGAGCCAGAATCAGAACTAAAAATGACCCAAGAGATTTTTAAAGGTTCCAAGTTCATTTTCGTCCCATGCTTGAACCCGCAAAACAAAATAAACAAGGTCCTAGGAGGAAAAGAACAACTCCTAAGACCCCAACAAAACACTAAGGAAAAACAAAAGACAAGGGGAACCCACCTACTGAGATGGCATCCTTAAGACTCCTTGACCACTTGGGACTCAAAATAGGGGCACGTAAAATGAGGCAACAACAAAGGAACCCAGTAAGTCAAAAGAAAGAGAGGGTCCCCATTTCAGATGAGGCGTGTGTGCTAAGGGCACAACAAATGGCGACTATGTTGGGAGAAAGCTCTGGCGTTCTAAAAATAAATATTTATTTTGAACCCAAAATATCTGATTTCACAGACTAGAGGCTAGTTTCCAAGGTTGAAATAAGAGACGAGTTGAGGACGGGAGCCTAGATTGAATCATACTACAATGTGATCATGGAAGTGTGTGCATGATGAGTTCATTTCCTTCCCTTAGAAACCATGTGGAAAACTACTGATTGGGAGGGACAAGCTACGTAATTCATCCAACTCCAAAAGTAACTTGGACATTGGTCCATTGCCAATCAGGCGTCCATAGCCCTGATGGAGTTATCATTGTAACCCCATGAACATAGCTCTACTACCAACCAAACATCCATAGCCCCTGTAGAGATATTCGTACAACCATACGATTGTATAACTTTATATTTTCTTTTCTTTTATTTTTGATATTGCTTTGGAGTACTTTCTTTCTTTTTTCTCAACCATGTAAGCATTGAAGATCACCATGGGTTTGGAAATCATAGTGGTCACTGAAGTAGACTTTAGATTTTTCACTTGTCCAGCCCTCTAAACAATTACCACATAATTCTTCGTGAATCTTTAAAGTGTGTTTCATGCATGATCCATGATAAGTGTAGCAGATTCAAGCAAGGATGCAATCCTATATTAGTCTAGAGTTCAAAAGAGGAAACCGATGCCTAGGATTTTCAGAGATCGATAGTGGGGAATGAGGACTTATCTAGAGAAAAGACACAAGTGGGTGGCAAAGTGAACCATTCATCAAGCCGAGCACAACCACCACATTAGAAACATGGAGAGACTCTCATCAAAACAAAACCATTGGGCAACAAGCAAAAAAAACAAAGTAGGAAAGAAAAACAAGGAAACCTACCCTAACTAGAGTATCCTACAACAAACCAACTAACCTAGGGAAAGTAGGAAAGTGAATTATATACATGAAACCTACACTACCCAAAAAATGAGCTATATACAACAAGATATTTACAAAACACTGTGTTCAAAAAAGATAAACTAACATCAATGCTCATTGGATTTCATAGTGCATGAACAAGAAAATGAACAATCGTTATCATTCTTAACCATTTAAATTTATCTTTATATTCCCACATAATAAATTCAACATTGTAGCACTCAACTTTAGTCAACCGATCAGGGAAAATCAGTTATTGAGGAGGCTCACTAAACCCATGGTTAATCCATAAACATGTTTGTCTCCCCTCATTCCCATAATCAAAATGATAAGTGCAGCTATCAAAATTAACAGGAGAAAGGAAGGATAGAACCTATATTTCATTGTGCAATTGTGGTAGTGCTTGACAATCGAGAGCAAGCACTGCATCATCATTTCTTGCATCAATAGTATGAGAGGGTGGCACAAGATTGTGCAGTATCTCAGGCATCAAGCTTGCATAGGGTAGGGAGAACGGGGGAGAAAACACTTCTTCCATGTAGTGCGTTGGATTGAAAATCCCTATCAGTTGTTCTTCAAGGTAGTACACCTCATCTCATTGATCTCTTGCAGACCTAGTGTCCATTTGATTTTTGTCCTCAAAAGGAAGCACGTTTTCCCACTTTCTTTCCCAAGTGTTCTCCTTATGTTGCTGATATTCAATATCATGGGACAATGATATGCATGAATCTCTATTGCAACCATCTTAATATGAAGGAGGATCATCAACGATCATGGCAGAAGGACTCCAAGTTGCATCTTGTAGCTGATCAAGTGCTTCATCTTTGTTAGTAGCTATCTCAGCACCCCCGCCTTTGTCTTCTTCTCTTTTTTGTTTATGCATCCCATCATGATGTTCACTCATTTCCTCTTGTTCACTATCGCTATAGATGGAGAAGGAACCCCTCTCCCAATTTGGAAACTCTAGTGCATTAGCGTTCAGAGGCTCAAGGAGTATGTCTTCATCACTACCATCTTTTGGGATGTGCTCCTCCTCAGCATGAACATACTTCCACAGTACAAATCCTAATGGAAATAAGTCATCAATTGGTGGCACCTCATCAAGGGGACCAAAATCCATACGTGATCTCCCTCTATGGACTTGTTAGAAATCCTATCATCCATGGTGCACAAATGCTCCTCAAGATGAAGAAATTCTTGATGACTGGTGGACAACATTCTTGTTTGATCTACTTCATTGCTCGGAAGCTCAAGATTGTATTGATGTCCTTCTATTGTTGTCCCAACATCCTCTTGAGGACTACCTTTACCTAGGTTGTCACTTGGCTCAGGCTCTTGATCCTCACGTTCCATCCTTGAAGCAACTGCATGAAGTGGTGTGCTTGGCTATCTTGCTTGTTCTTCAACTTGCTTGATGGATTCTTGGCATAGTCTGCATGTGAACTCTGAGTGTGATGAATCATGAAGTCTTCACCAATTCGGCAGTAGTAGCACCTCCAAATCCACTTGGTATTTCAACTCTAACCAATCCTTTGCTAATCTAGAGATGAGTTGGTCACATCTTTCTGCTACTGGGTCTTCATTATCACTTGAAAGAGGAGCTTGATGGTAGATAGTCATGGTGAGTGGTTGTTCCCACAACTCCAAACATTTATTTTCAGATTCTCTATCACTATCATTGACGAAGGAGAGGTCTTCTAATCTGATTTCACTTATACTCTCGTCATCATTTTTTGTTGTTCTGAAGCTGTCAACCTCTTCCTCTTTCTGATTTTTAGCATCTTCATGGGCTGCCTGGACATGTCATGCTACAGACTTTGTTAATTCTTGGTCAATTGAAAACTATTTCTCTTCCTTTGCAGAAGGCTTCCCACTACCATTAAAGAGGAACCTTTCTACTTCCATTCTGAATGAACTTTTATCAGTGCTCCTTGTTGTCCCAAGGGAATCAACTCCTTCCTTTTGGTTCTGATTCTCTATTTTGGCTATCCCAGAATTAGCTTGTGTCAAATTTCTTGGTTCATCTTCAGTGTGTTTTCCTCTAGACATTGACAGTTCTTTGGCCCCATGGGGTGACTCATCCTCCTTGATAGTTGGTTACTCCACCTTGTTCAAATTGAAGGGAAAAGAATGCGGATCTAATGACCCAACAGTGCGGAATACATTCCCTTAACACCTTTACTACAGGGGAGAGAAGCAAAAAGGAAAAACTAACAGTTTCTAAAACTTATAGAGATGCATACAACCATGACAATGAGAAACCAGAAAGATAAGCAAACAAAGATGATATAGTATTTACATGGGAAAACCCTTTCAGGCAAAAAACCCACCACACAAAGTCAAATCAATTGTATTACAGTAATGAATTGATTACATACAATAGCCAGACTTCTTTGCTCAGCTCTCAATCACCCAGAGAGATTCAGATCCACTATTACAATGTTTTCACAACATAGAGTTCAAAACCCTCTTCAAGAACTCACATCCTTCTTGTTCTTCAGCTCGCGACTTCAACTTGCTCGTCAACTTCACGACTCAAATGAACTTGTCTAACTCATGAGAAATAAGAAATCTCTCATCCAAATGTAACCGAATCAGAAGAGAAATGAAGTCCATCCTCAAATCACGCATCTGGTCGGATCTTACAGATCTCCTGCAACAAGCCGTCAATGCATTCAAAACCATTACCAAAACGGTTGAGCTCACCACCCTTCATTGACAAATGCAACTGCCACAATAACTATCTTGGTATCCGTCCAATCACTATTCAACCAGGTGCCACGCGTCCAAGACCTATCAGCAATCGCAGCTTAATGAGCAACCAAAACAGTCAAACAGACATCGGGCGCTACCAAGACTTCAAGTCATAAAAAAGCACTGCCAGAGTCAGAGTCGGAACAGGAGTCGAAATAGGACTCCACTGAAAATACACACTGTCAGAGTCAAAGTTGGAGTCTGAGTTAGAACTGGAGTCAAAACATGACCCTACCAAAATTTCAGGTTCATGAACCATTTCGGTTCTGCGTCTGCCTCAGCAAAGAGGAACTCATCGGAAACAGTTCTGATAGGGTAAAGTCAACCTGGGGTCAAACCAAGATGGGAACACAAAAGACTGGAGTCAGAGTCGGGGACGGAATAGGAACAGAAACAGGACTTTACCAAAATTCCAAGAACAGGAACCAATCCGGTTCCGGTTCCGCCTCTGCCATTTGCAAGAAACAACAATCCAAAAATAGGACAAGGCGAAGGCAAACACCCCGAGTAGAATCCAAACATCCAGAAGAACCAGATCGTAAAAGCAGGAGTTGGGCTCAGAGTCGGAACTGGAACTGAAATAGGAACCTGGAAAATGGACATTTCCAACTTCCAAAACTAGTTCCACCTCCGCCAGAACCTGCGAAGCGAAGCGAGAACAAACTGACGGTCGGAAGCGGAGTCGGAGCAGGAACGAGAACTGAAACCCAAAACTTAGGCAAAAAGACCAATGCCAAGTTCCATCCCGGTTCCACCTCCGCTAGAACTTTGTAAACAACACAAAATCACCAAGGCATGAAAACGAGGACTTCAAGCTGGAAGTTGAGACATAATTTCTCAACACAAATTTCCTTTGACTTGGGTGATGATGTTTGCACATGATGAACAAGTGAAATCAGAGTGAGCTGCGTTGTGAAATTTGCACCAACTAGACATTAGTACTTCCTCCAATCTTGGTCCATCTTTTCTACCCAAACATTCTTGTATCAACACTTCAAAGGCCTTGGTTTCCATGGCTATCAATTCTTCCTTCAGGTCCACAAGGGCTAAAGGTTGGTAGATTTACCAAAAGGGAATTTCTCCCTACAAGACTCTTTCAATTCTTCTCAAGAAGGGTAGGCACTCCAATTCATTGTGCCTGTGGGTGCCATGGATCCTACACTTGTCTTCCAATGCGAATTGTTGCAATGGTTTCTTCAATATCCTATTTAAATCTATATGCAACCTAGTGATGTTGATTTACATGTGTTGCTCCATTTCAGCTTAGCTTTATTTGCCTTAAAAAAAATTTGATTGTATGTTTCAACATTAAAAGAGATCTCTCTATCTCAAATTTCTTCTTGAAATTTCTCTTATCAACTCCCAACTTTCAACTTTGCAGCCTCAACATGTTAGCCCTCCCTCTAGCGCCAGTTTTGTTGATGTGATTTTTGTGCACTTTCTTAACATAGGTGATGCATGGGTGCATCACCTCTCTTGAAAGATAATCTTCCATAATCAAAATGCAGAACACTATCCCAAGGTCTCTAATGTTAGGTCTTGATAGTGCTTGGAATATTTCATTTGTTTCATGTGATTTTCTAGAATCACAAGGTGGACTAATGGATGAGCTACAAAGTGTGAGAAGTTGGGTCTACAAATGGATTTCTTAAGATGGGAGTGTTGTTGTGTGTTTGCTGTAGGTCCAAACATCATTCTAGAACTCCATTTCAACATCAGATTTAGCTTTATAATGTGCAATGATCCTTAGCATAGGCTACTTATTAAAAAAAGAAGGAAAAAGGTTAGGGAAGAGAAGAGGTTCCTAGATCTGAAACTATGAATGAACAGTGATCATGGAGGATGCTATAGTAGACAAACTCCCCAAACTAGGCTTTTCTTGGCCAAGAGGATCCTATATATACGCAAAACCAGTGCAATATTCTAAGGATTATAAATTTTGAGTTTTCATACACACATCATGAACATGCAAGTGAACTAAGTTGCAACAATCAAATAAAGAAGCTCAAACTAGCTTTATAAAGTGATTCATCTTCAACAAACCACAAAAAGCATGAGCCAAAATTCATCAAATACTATAACAACAAACACCATCATCACTTCCTTTCAAGAAACTAACAACTAAATTAAAAGGGAAGTAGAACCATGCACACATAATGAGAAAACTCAAAAGGAAACACCCATAAATCATGCAATGTTTCTTTTTATTGTTGTAGAATACCTTTTACACAAGCTCTCCAACCATTTACAAATGAGGGGGATACCCCTATTTATATTTTTCGAAAGCCTGAATGAATGGCTAGGATTGAATTACATTGTGTGGCTTAGATTCAATTACATTAGGGCTTCACCTACCCCTAAAATATTTAACAATTTAAAATACACCTTTGTCTTTTCTCAATTTTGTCTTTTAGCACCTAGGTGTTTTAGCAATTTTGTCCTCTTGCTGATTTCCATTTACTGTAGCTGAAACTACCCAAAGGTTTCCCTTGGATTTGATATTTTATTTGATCATTTTCTTCTCTCCTACGGGAAACTCAGCCTGAATTCCCCTCTGTGTCCTTCTCTACAACCACCCCGAGGTTCCTACAACCGATTTAGATATCCTGTAGAAAAAGTCAAGATAACTGTAATTAAGCATAAAGACATTTTATCTAGAACCCTTGCTAACATCATTAGATTAGATCATTCATCATTCAAGAATCTGACACTCAGCTAAAATCATCATCAATAGTTTAGTGGAGGGAAAATAGAGGGTTCAGGCCCTAGAGGTCGGACTTCCCCGGTAGGATTGTTGTTCTAAAGGGCGAATAGGGTAGGGAGTTCTGGATGAACTCTCTCATCCTTAGATTTGAATAATTTGAAGTGTTCATGTGAAGGAGGGCTCAATTTAAGCAAGTGGGTCAAGGCTCGTTTCTAGATCGAAGGCTGTTTAAATCACATTTGGAGCACCCAAAGATGTGAGGTGGGAAATCCATTTAGGGTTAGCTATTTGAAATGGCAGATGCAGAACAAAAATATGATGAGGGAGTTTTGGGGTCCAGGACCTGCCAGGCTAAAAGGCAGCTAACACAACCCATTTATCTTTTAAGTGCTTGGGTCTCAAGGGTTAGGAGGATGTTGGAACGGTAGAGGCGAAATAAAAATCTGGTAGGATTGGTCTGACAAACCAATCTTGACATTGTGTTTGGCCCTTGGAATGGAGGCGAGATGAAAATCCGCATAAAGCAACCCACACTGGAATGTCTGCATGCCACCTCCCTTTTCTTAGCAATTTTCAATTTATGGGAAGGAAAGCATTGGGGTTAGCCCACATTACTCCTTCAGGGTAAATCTCCATACTTGGTTAGATTTTACATTTACTGGAAGTAGAGCTAGGAGAGAATCAGGATAGGAAGCCCCTTAATGTAGGCTGAGTCATATTCGAAACCAGCATGGGATCAGACCCGAGAACGAAATAGGATACGAACTTACAACCAACCAATGATCCCATTTTCATCCCCCACTCTAGCTCCACAAGCCCATCACCACCATCAAGCGAGCCATCAGGAAGATTTAGGCATGCCAGAACAAGATCCCCCAAACACAAACAACAAGACCAAAACAAACGAAAGGAGAAAAAAGGAAGCAAAGGAAGGCGAAATTGGGGTCAAAACCAAACCTGGAAAAGACACCAAATGAGAATACAACACAATGCAAAATCAGAACTGAAATGAGAGCGAAGGCAAAACCAAAATGGGAGTGGAGCCCATTGCAAAGTTTTGAGCTTAGCTCCCATCCTAATTCCAACTACGATGGAAGAAAGGAAAAGGAAAAACAAGGAAGACCTAAGGGAGGAAACCGACCCAAAGGCTAAACATAGGAAAAACAACAAACAAAATGTGAAGACAAGATGTAGAACTAGAACCAAAATCAGAATGGAAACAAAACCAGGAACCTTGTGAAGGTTTTGAGTTCAGTTTCATCCCAATTCCACCTCAAATGAAAAGAAAGCAGATGATGTAAAAAAATTAAAATAGAGAAGAGCCAAAATTAAAATGGAAAATGAACCAATAACTTTGTGAAGTTTCCAAGTTCATTTTCATCCCGCACTCAAACCTGCAAAACAAAAGAAGCAAGGTCCTAGAAGATAAAGAACAACTCCTAAGACCCCGAGAAAACACCATGGAAAAACATAAGACAAGGGGAACCCACCTATTGAGATGACATCCTTAAGACTCCTTGACCACTTGGGACTCAAAATAGGGGCACACAAAATGAGGCGGTGACAAAATGAACCGACAAGGCAAAAGAAAGAGAGGGTGCCCATTCCAAACGGGGCATGTGTGTTGAGTGCACAACACATACTTACAAAAAATAAATTTTAAATGAACCCATTTGATCCCCCAAAAGGTAAATCAAAAGTGTTTTTTTATCATCATTTTGATAGGTGTAAAGGAGACTCCATTATAGGTATGGTTTAAAACTAGAGAGGTTCTATCCAAGGGGGCTTGGCCTAAGGTGGTTTGATAAAGCCCTCTTCAATTGTAATCCTTTAAATGGAACTTTTCAAGGCTTAAACCATTATATTTTCTAAAAATATGTGATTTCAGTAAAAAATAGGATCTCCCAGAAAGTGTAAACCACTATTGTGGCAACACCCTGACATGAACAATTGACTACCATGTGCATGTGTTATTGAATGCAGGTATATGTTTCAATATTCCTCCAGGTGGAGGGGAAGTATCACTCAGGAGAAGATCTTGGTCAGGTAATCGATAAAAGTAAACTATCTGAGCATACACACCACATTAGAATGATTGAGTTGAGTTAGTTTGTGGGTAGTTGGTAAGTCATCCTTAGTTGATATGTCTGCATTGGAGATTCTTGTTTACTACTACATGCATTATTCAGTGATGTTTATCTTTCGAGCTTTTGAGATCTTTTTTGCACTATTACGATTATATTGACAAGTGGGATGTTTGTGGAGTATGTGTATGTATATGCACATGTATATATGTACCACACATAAAAAATTATCAATATGGTGGTAATTGTGAGTGGCTATATGTGAATCGAATGTGAACATATATATATGTATGTATAGTAAATACATGTATCCACGTGTATATGTGTATCAATACACACATATGTTGGTGGATGGACATGCTCATACATATGCATCGATATAGATATACCTACATATACGTGTACATAGAGGCATATAATTTTACACATATATATATTTATACATTCAATATATTGTGTTTATTATATACTATCTTTCCTATACTCTTATATATATATATATATATATATATATATATATCGAATGTATACTTACAATTATTGGCTTATGATATATATGTAAATATAAATTAATGGTTATATATATACATATATATAATTACATTATGGTATTTAAATATATATATATTATATCTATATATATTTAACATATTATATATATTAATAGAATCTATTATCACTTATCATGATAGAGGCCGATATATAAAGGTCAATTATAGACTATGTTATTAGAGGCTGATAGAAATAGCTTATGACTATTTTGTGAAGCTGATTCTCACTCTTTCTACCATGCAATATGAAACACTTATATCTCATTTTGAGTTGTTGTCTTATGTCGATGGACTTAGTCGACACCCATGTTAAGATCAGATTTGACTTAGTAAACATAGTTACTATGTTATATTTACATCCGTTGAATATCAAACGTATTTATCATCTTAAATGAATCATCTCTTATGCAAGTCGATAATGCTTGGTGTTACGAATTAGTAGTTGATTTTTTTTGAAGGAAAGGAAACCACACCAAACAATAAGGAGTTTGGATGAATTTGGTGCCACCTCTGGAAACCCAATTGATGTAGATGCCTATTTCATAAGATAGTTTGAATTGAGCATATGCAAATTGAATAAGTCTTTGATTCATTCGAGTTTTACAAGTCGACCTATAGGTGATTTTTTTGAGTACGAACTCAGGAGGTTGCCACCTTTCTATTGTTTTAAATGGGTTTCTTTGCATGGAGCTCGATGTCCATTAACATGCCTAAACTGTAGGCTATGAGGTTACCAAGTTGCTCTATAAATAGCTGAGCCATTTCATTTGAAGGGACACATTCTTTCACAAGATTATGCATCCTTTTCATTCTTCTTACTAGTCTTTATACCATATTATTTCTAGCCATACTCTACTTTATATTGTGAGAGAGAAATGGAGAGAGTTCTATTTAGTTTGTGAGGAAGTTGTTACCGAGAGGAGTAAGCTATCAACTTAAGAGATAGAGTTTCTTTTGTGACATTCTTGAGAAGTTGTTTATCAAGCTTGTTGTTGATTGGAAAGGGATACATTGCTGCCATTTGTTTGGATAAGTGATAACAGGTATGGGGATCTCTTCTTCTTTGTTATTTTACTTTTGAATGATGTGTCTTGCATGTTTGTTTGAGTTTTCTTTTCTAGTGTGAGCATTAGATAAATTAAAATGTTTTGAAAAGGAAATTCAATATTTTATGTTGTTTTCATGATGTGTTTTTAAGTATTCCATAATAGGAGATGGGTGTTTTATCATACATATTATATACTAGGGTGAACCCACAAAAGTGGTTTACAATTCGAGTGAGGAAGGAAAATTTCCAAAAAATGACCTCAAACAAAAAAAACATTTTGGGGGATTTGAATGAACTCTAGGTTCAAGTGAACCCATTAAATGCAGGAACCCGCACTTTCCCATTATGGAAAGGGGGTTCGCTCAAACACCTGAGGGTTTGCTTGAACCCTTTAGGTTTGAGTGAACCCCCCTTTTCCAACCTTCCCACCCTCCGACACAAAAAACCTCCAGATTTTTCCCCTTCAAAGCTTGGGTTGAGGATGAAAATGGAGAATATTTCACAGACCCAACTAGAAGATAGTAGTCCTCAAAATGAGCTATCCAATGAATATAATTTTAATATGTTTTGGTTTTATTATGTATTTATTTTTTTAGTTTTATTAAACATAGGTTTTTCACTAAAAAATCAAGCTCTTTGTTCTACACATGTGGAAAAATAGCATATTATCAAAAAAAACATTTAAAAATATGTTCAGGCTAGGTATTGATGTCCTTGATACATTAAAAAAAAAATTGAATTTGGATACATATAGAAAATTTATGTTGTATACGGCCCGCCTATGTCTGAATTGTAATTGGTTTGACTTTGAAAGTTGATTAATGAAAAAATATTTAATAAAACACTATGGAATCAAATTAAAGTGCTAGATATCATAGTTATAAATCTAGAAATTAAAAAAAAATAAAAATTTATCCTTCATACAAAACAAGTTATGTTGTATAGGGTGAGCGTCACTCCTTAAAAATGTTTTTTTTAAAAGCTAGTTTTCAAAGGAGATGGAAAAAGAAGTGCAATCTGATTCCAAATTTTTTGAGAAAATATATTTATAATCTATAGACAATACTTCACAAATAACTAGTTTGCATCATCTTCAAATTCCTCACGGTTTAACCAGTATAGGAGCCCGCAAGTGAAGATTTAGTTTTAAAAAATTAGTTTAGTGTCCGATTTGCCCAAAAATTGTAAACCAGTATTGTGGGATCACCCACTAGACATGATTGAACATGAGAGGCACATGTGATACACCTATCTAATTTATCGATTTACCTAGGAAAGCTTGTGTTTACTCCTAGGATAGATAATCTAGTATGGGAGGGAGCTTGTGTACTTACTTGTTATGTAGGTTTATTCCAAGTAGATTAATATGGTGATAGGTTATCTTTGGGATGATAGACTATCCATTGAAGGAAATGCCTATGTGTAGCTTAAGATAGCCTTAAGTCAAATCAACCCTGAGTAGTTTATGTGATAGATGACCTTCATTCAAAGTACTAAATGAGAACACTTTGGCCAAATTAGTGGGAATGTCTGAAGACTCCATTGAAAAGTGTGAATTTCAAGATTCTATTATCAGTTCACCATGATCTAGTATTACATGCTAGTCCAAGATTGTGGGATTACAAGTTCTAGTTATGTAGGACACAACACTATGATCAGTTGGTTGTCATTATCAGTTACTCTACCAATCTCTTTGTCAAATGGAAGGGTCATCTATAAAATGATATGTGTGGGGGACCGCATTAAAAGTCCATGGTTGGCAGAAAAGTGCTTGAGTGATGCTTCTCCTCCACAATAGGTGATAGAAGAACCAAGATTTGAAGGGAAGGATCTTGGGCCGTCTTACAGATATTTGTTTCAAAAGCTCATTGAGCTATGTATGTAAACGTATTCTTTCTTGTATTGTTGTATTATGTTATGCATCTTGTTTGAAAACTATCAATAAAGAAAATAAATTATTTTATTTCAATGGCTTATAACTTAGTTAATTTACCCAAAAGGTGATAACTTAGAAATTTTTACTTCATTCAAGGCTTGGTATGTTACAAAGCAACTCTCATCAATACCAAGAGTTGGGAATGGATAAAAGTTATTTATTTAAGACAATATTTCTCTCATTTTATTACCTCAAGGCTCCTAGTCCATGATACAAATCCTTAATCTAGAACAATAGAATATATGTTGGATCCTTTGTGAATATCAAGATTTTATCCCTTGATGCAAGGTCAATTTTTTATTTGAGTGAGGGATCTAGGTGAAATTTTTTCCTTAGATAAAGTATGTTCCATTTTGTGTAAACAAAGAAAAAAAGGGTGAGGCAAGTTTTTTTCTAATGAGGGGGCTTATAGGGTTTTAGTCAAACATCTATCATTCCCATAAGTAATTAATATTTAAGTACAAGTTTATGGGATTGATCAAGTCAACCAAAAAGATGTACATCATAGTTTATCATTCCTAGCAAACATTAGGACTTAAATTTATAGTTTTACCCTATTTTCAATTGGTCATCCAGCCTCTCAAATTAATTGAAGTTTATCATTCCTATTTGACATATCCCCATTTTCATATCTTGGAAAAGTATTGTTTGATTTTATGGGCGATGATTGCCTATTTAATGTCAATGAATTGATTCATTTCTTGAAGGAGCCACCACTCTTCATGACTGCCTTTGACAACCATACTTGAGTTCCAAGCTAATTGTTAGATTCATTACCTATTGATGGTTTCTTTATAGGGAGGTGATTCCCGATTTTTATATTTTATTGTCAAGGGAGGCATAGTTTTCATATTTGAAGGGTCACACCTCTTCACTATTTTGGAGAACCTCATTCAAGTCTCTTGAAAAGTTACTTAAGGTTCTATTTTTTAATTGAATCCCTCAAATTATGGTATGGATAAAATTTTATCCCTTTTATAACATAAGTTTAAGGGAATCTAATGCAGGAGCATCCATATACATGTATAATCAGCATCAATTCAAAATATGTCTATCCATCATGGCACAAATGAGAAATATGTTTTTAAGATTGAGTCAAAATCTAAGCTATTGTTCACTATTTAAAGTTGTGGAACTAATGATATGCATACAAAGATGAGCGGCATTTTGGAAATTTCTATGCTTGAGCCCAATCTTCAATAATAAATGACATGTTTTACACCAACATATGGTTTGAGTCGATTGCCAAGAAAAGAGTTTGAATAATCTAAGAATGGTTTCAAGATGTATTAAATTTGAAGAAAAAAGATGGACCACACCATTGAAGGGAGAAAGGGGACAATGCGAAATACCTCCCTAAAACTAATACAACAAAGGAGAAGTGAAAAAATTAGTTCTATAGCTTCTTGAAAGACTGTTGAGATGAATACATGCAACATAAAAGAGATAAACAAAGAATAAGCATTCATAGATTAACACAAGTATTTACGTGGGAAAACCTTTTCAGGTAAAAAACCCACCACACCAAGCAAAGATAGCTTGTATTACAATAATGAACAGATTACATACAAATTTTAGTCTTCACTTCTGATAATCAGCTCACAGCAGCACTCAAGTTCACTCACTGTTACAATACTTGTTTCAAGTATACAATGAATTATAGCTCTCTCTCTGAGTTATACTTGTTCTCTCCAACTCGACTTGAATTACATGGTTTACATCAACCACACTATTCATCACCTTATGATTGATATATATAAATAATATAATCGATTGTACAAGTCTTACATTGCATTTACAAATTCCAACCAATCACAAGACTTTGTGTTCACGCATCGATCACCCAATCACATAATAGATATTCTAACTGATCAACATTGCATCAAGTCACCCAGACATTTATTTCATTGCCTAAATTGGGTTCAGTCGATCATCCAAGTTAGCCTGTAATTATTGCATTTACTATTTTGGCCTTTGGCCAATCAGATCACTGACACCTTGCCACATGTTGCTACATTATTCGCCTTTTTCTTTGACTCTGATTCAAACTTAGTCTGAGCCCATCCAAGCTCACACTGGCCTCCACCGCGCCACCATCAAGCTCTTACTTGCTAGTTGTGATATGGCGGTGAGCCCGCTCGACCCATCCTCAGCCTTCCCCGTGCTACCACTGAGCTTTCCAAGCCTTCTTGAGGTGTGGTGGTGACTACCAGGCAGATCGTCGCGGTGTTACCATGCTACCACAAATGCTACCAAGCCACCTCGTGGTAGGGAAGTGACCGCCCTAGAAGACCGTTAGCGGTCTCACCGCGACCACCATGGTGAGCAATCTCACCACCCATGGTTGGGCGGTAACCACCAGGCAGACCATAGGTGGCTTACCGCGACCACCATGGTGAGCCAATTCACCACCCGCAATGAGGCGGTAAGTGGTCAGCATAGACTGCTAGTTGCCTATTGTGCCACCACGGTTGCACAAAGCACTGCTCGCGGTAAGGCAGTGGCGGTCTAGTAAACCACCAACCCTTTCACCATTGTACCGCCAAGGCACAAAATGACCACCGCAGTAAAGCGGTAAAGGCTGAGAGAAATAAATTTTTGCCAAGTCCAAATTTATCAGAGGTTCAAACTAGAAATTGAGGCATCTAATCTCAACAAGCTCCCACTTGATGAAGATTTCCAGCTTCCTCTAGACTTCAAAAATTACTGATGATCATAGGCCCCAAGGCCCATCGATTCTGTGTACCATCTGAACTTGTTTGTTGTCATTGGCTTTGTTAATGCATCTGCAACATTTTTTAAAGTGTCGACCTTTTCAAGACGGACCTTTCCATATTTCACCATGTCCCTCATGAAGTGATACTGCACATCAATGTGCTTTGTCCTGGAATGGAAAGTCAGATTCTTTTCCAAACAAATGGCACTCTGACTGTCATAGAAAATAGTAATCTTCCTTGCATTAAAATCAATATCCGAACATAAATGACTTAGCTAAACTGCTTCCTTGCAAGCATGAGTTTTTGCCATGTATTTTTCCTTTGTAGTGGATAAAGCAACAACAGCTTGTCGTTTGCTCATCCAACTAATTGCTCCACCATTTAACATGAATGTGTATCGACTAGTGGATCTCTTTCTATCAATGTCCCTTGCCCAATCAGAATCAACATATCCACGAATGCTGAGTGTTCTCTATGGTGCAACCAAACTGCCATGGCAACACAAAGCATAGTCTGAAGTCCCCTTCAAATATCTGAACACTCTCTTCACAACATCCGAATGTGATCTTCCTAGATTTTCCATAAATCAGCTAAGTACTCCCACTGCTTGGAAATGTCTTGTCTTGTGCAGATGATCACATGCATTAAACTACCAAAAAAACTTTCATATGACGCCTTGGTCATGTCCTCCATCTCAGTAGCAAACTTTGGACTCTCTTCAATAGATAGTTTCATTCTCTGCAAAACTGGAACAACTAGCTGCTTGCAGTCATCCATACCAAATCTCTCCAGAACTGTATTGACATACTTACTCTGAATTACCCAAAGCTTTCTACTCATTCTATCCCCGATTATCTCCATTCCCAGAATATACCTTGTTGCACCTAGATCTTTCATTTCAAACTTTGCAAACAACTGAGATTTAAAATCAAAAATCATAGAATTACTACTCCCTATGAAGAACATATCATCCACGTACATGGTAATAACAAGCACACAATCATTTTAAGATTTATAATAAACACAATGATCAGATTTTGATCTCACAAATCCCATAGACAACGCAAATGTGTCAAATTTTTGGTACCACATTCTAGGAGACTACTTCAAACCATACAGAGATTTCTTTAACTTACATACTAGATTTTGTTTACCTTTTTCAACAAAGTGCTCAGGCTGCGACATGTAAATCTCTTCTTCTAGATCACCATGGAGAAACATTGTCTTCACATCTATCTGCTCAATTTCAAATTCATACGCTGCTTCGAATGACAACATAAATCTGATAGATGTCAGCTTTGCTATAGGGGAAAAAATATCTCCATAATCAATTCCCTCAATCTAGGAAAATCCCTTTGCAACTAATCTTGCCTTATACTTCTTAATACTGCTATCAAGACTAGTCTTCTTTTTGAATACCCACTTATAGCCAATAGGCTTTCGCCCTTCAAGAAAAGGTACCAAATTCTAGGTTTCGTTCTTCTTCAATGAATCCATTTCTTCATTCATGGCTTCAAGCTAGGAATTCAAACCAAACATGTTGATTGCTTCTTTTACAATCCTAGGCTCATTAGTGCTAGTAATCAAGGCATAGACATAGTTCGAATCTAACATAGAGAAACCATACCTCTCAGGTTGTCATTTTTAACGTGTAGACCTTCTTACTAGATGAGGTTGTGGTTCTTCATCTTCAGAACTCTCAGAGCTGCTTGAGCTCTCCTTAATCTTAGGTACACCATCCAATTCTTCCTTTTTTGGAGTTTGAGGAATCTCAACTACATCATTCTTCTTTTCTCTTTGATCTATCTCAATTTGTGGATCACTTACTAAAGTTTTCAGCTCACGAAATATCATGCTTTTGCTACACAAAAATTTCTCAGTAACAGGGTTCCAAAGCTTGTATCCCTTCACACCAATGCCATAACCGATGAGGATACATTTAACAACCTTGTTATCCAACTTTATTCTTTTCTCATTTGGAACATATGCATTTAACATGTCTAAGAGAGGGCTTCTTACCAAACCACGCTTCCAAAGGTGTCTTATCAACAAGAGCAGAGAAAGGATAATGATTTACCAGATAACATATTGTAGCCAGAGCCTTAGCCCAAAACTTTTGCTCTAGACCAGCAGCACTCAACATATTCCTTGCCTTTTCCATCAGTGTCATGTTCAACCTTTTAGCAACTCCATTTCGCTATGGAGTATAAGGTGTAGTTTTATGCTTTTTAATTCCATGATCTATGCAGTACCTTTTGAAATCTACAGAAAAAAAACTCACCACCATTGTCTGTCCTCAAGTACTTAATTTTCCTTCTAGTCTGATTCTCTACCAAATTTTTAAATTCTTTAAACCAATTGAACACTTCTGATTTACTTTTAAGAAAGTATACAAATGCCCTTCTCGAACAGTCATCAATAAAAGAAACATAATATCTAGACTTCGATGATGAAGGAACATTAACTAGACCAAACACATGAAAATGAACATAATCCAATATACCAAAAGATTTATGAGGACTAGAATAAAATGAAACATGGTGATATTTTCCATAAATACAATGCTCAAAAAAATCAAACTCAAGGTTACAATCATCAAGCCCTTCTACAAGATTTTTATTCTTCAAGTTTTTTAAACCTTTCTCACCTATGTGACCAAGTCTATGATGCCACAACATAGTCTTCTCTATTGGGAGTTTTACCTCCAAAGCATTTGTAGACAGGGAAGTGTCTTCATCTTCCTCTATAGGAACAACTTTGCTTGATTTTATAGAGGCACTGTTGCAATGAACAAGATATGCATCTATCTTGTATAGAATGCCAGTACGAACACCCTTAGGTAGCACCATTGCACCTCTATCCATATTAGATCCTTTAATTGAGAAAGAAAATTCTACACCAACATCATATAGCTTACTGACAGAAAGTAGATTACGAGCCAAACCTGGTATGTGTAGTACGCCACCAATCCCTTAGAATTTACCATCAGGATTCAACTGAATCCTGACTCTACCTCTGCCAACAATCTCTAGCATTGAATCACTTTCTAGGTACACCTTTCCACCATCATACTTCTCGTACTTAGAGAACCATTCTCTATGGGATGTCATGCTCAAGGACACACCTAAGTCAACCAGCCAGACATCATTTAATGCCTGAATTGTCAAGGGTGCAATGAAGGTGTCTGCATCATTTTGAGAAGATTCACTGTCTCCAGTGTTCTTCTTCTTCTTCTCCTTATAATCCTTTTAGATATGACTAGGTTGCTTATAGTTCCATCATTTCACCTTGGAATTTTTACAAGGAGACTTTGATCTCCTTGTAGATTTGGATTTGGACTTGTTTTCCTTCTTCTTTCCTTTCTCCTTTGGTCTACCTCAAGCAACAAGAGCCTCTTTGGCCATCTTTGAAGACTTCCTCTACATCTCTTTAGATAGCAGAGAGGCAACAATGTCTTCCATCTTGAAAGTAGTGGTCGTACTTCCAATAGCCATTACAAGATGATCCCAACTATCAGGTAAAAAACACAATAGGAGCATGCAATGATCCTCCTACTTAGTCTGTACACCTACAGACGCCAACTGAGTAACACTCATGTTAAATGAGTTCAGATGGTCTACAACAGATGCACCTTCTTCCATCTTCAAGGAGTACAACTTCTTCCTCAAGAATAACTTATTTACCAGAGGCTTTCCCTGATAAATATCACCAAGCTTCTTCCATAATGAAGCTGCAGACTTCTCCTCATGGACATTTAGGAGTACATAATCGACTAGATTCAGTCTTATCAGACCTCTTTCTTTTCTATCGGCAAGGTCCCAATCCTCTTGCTTCATACCTTGCGGCATAGTTCTAGACAATGCTACCAAGAGATATCTATCCACAAGTAAGTCTTCCATTTTGAGTTTCCATAACTCAAAATTTCTACCATTGAATTTTCCAGTCTCTACTCTACTTGATGTACTCGCCATCTCAGAAAGAAACAAGTTCTAACTTTGCAAGACTCCCATTGGAACAGTATTAGCACAAAAAACTAACCTTTCTAACAAGGATAACACAGCCATTCAGGCTCTGATACTACTTGAAGGGAGAAACAAGACAATGCGTAATACCTCCATAACACTAATACAACAGAGGAGAAGTGCAAAAACAAGCTCTATAGCTTCTTGAAAGACTACTGAGATGAATACATGCAACATAAAAGAGATAAACAAAGAATAAGCATTCATAGATTAACGCAAGTATTTACGTGGGAAAACCTTTTCAGGTAAAAAACCCACCACACCAAGAAAAGACAGTTTGTATTACAGTAATGGACAAATTACATACAAATTTAAGTCTTCACTTCTGATAATCAGCTCACAACATCACTCAAGTTCACTCACTGTTACAATACTTGTTTCAAGTATACAATGAATTACAAGTCTCTCTCTAAGTTAGAATTGTTCTCTCCAACTTGACTTTACTTACATGGCTTACATTAACGACACTAGCCATCACCTTATGATTGATATATATAAATAATATAATCGACTGTACAAGTCTTACATCACATTTACACATTCCAACCAATCACAAGACTTTTTGTTCAAGCATCGATCACCCAATCTCGTAACCAATCTTCTGACTAATCTACATTGCATCGGGTCGCCTAGACATTTATTTCATCACCTAAATTGGGATCAGTCCATCATCCAAGTCAGTTTGCAATTGCTACATTTACTATTTTGGCCTTTGGCCAATCAGATCACTAACACCTTGCCATGTGTCACTACGTTATTTTCCTTTTGATTTGACTTTGAGTCAAACTCGGTCTGAGCCCATCCATGATCACACTGGCCTCCACCGTGCCACCAATAGGCTTGTACTTTCCAATCACGATATGTTGGTGAGCCTGCTTGACCTGTCGTTGGCCATCCCCGCACTACCGTTGAGCTTTCCAAGCCTTCCCACGGTGTGGCGGTGACTACGAGGCAGACCGCCATAGTCTTACTGCACTACCGCAGAGGCCATCGAGCCACCCCGCAGTAGGGTAGTGACCGCCCTAATAGAATATCAGTGGTGGGGTGGTAACCCTTAGGCAGACCATAGGTGGCTTACCGTGGCCACCACGGTGAGCCAGTTCACCGCCCATGGTGAGGCACTAAGCAGTCACCGCACACTGCTAGCCACCTACCACAACCGCCACGGTTGCACAAAGCATCGCCTATGGTAACGTAGTGGTGATCTGGCAAACCACCAATCCTTCCATCGTGGTACCACCAAGGCACAAAATGACCGTTGCGGTAAAGCGGTAAAGGATAAGAGAAATTTTTTTTTTCCAAGTCAAATTTATCAGAGGTTCAAACTAGAAATTGAGGCATCTGATCTCAACAACCATATCATAGATAATTTTAATTAAATACAATCTTAAAAGCTATTGGAAAAGTCGACAGGGAGATGAAATGAAGGGGAACCAAACAACATTAGAAGAGATAATTAACAAAGAAAAGAAGCAAAATTGAAATGAAGGCATATAAAAGATTAAGAGGTCAACTTGAATAAGAAGGTGAAAAGGCATACAATTCATTCCCATATGGAGGACAATTAACTTTTTTTAAACAACCAGGCAAGAGATAGAAGGAAAATGGCACGACATAAGGAACACAAATTTTTTTTAATAAAAAAAAGGAAGCTCAATGATAGATGGTGCACCAAGTGAAGGAGGAAGATCAAGCTGATTGAAGTGTAAAAGAGACCCTATGGATATGGGAGGAGAGGGGCCCAAAGCTCAGTGGAGAAAAGAGCCTATGTGAAATAAAGGAGGGATCGACTAAGAGAAAGACTTAGCCTTGGAAGGAAGGTGATGATAGATGGGGAAGAAAGCCTTTTGGAGAAAATGAGTGGTGAAAGAGAATCCAACCAAAGTTAAAACAAATGAATGTTTGAACACATAGAAGTAGATTTAGTGAAAAACAAGCAGATTTAAGAAAAAGGCATACTGATTTGTGATTGATGAATATGCTAATATGTAAGAGGTTGTTAAAATGATTAATATAAATAAATTTTTCCACATAGTTGTTACATACTTGAGTATATGAATGCCACATTGTTGTTAAATTGAATTTGTCATTGAGTACATTTATGCTAGTGAAAATCAAACTAGTGTGATGCAATTTTGGTAGAGTTGCTTGTGTCATGTGAAATTGGAGTTTTTCAAAAAGAGGGGAAGTTGGTATTTCATCAATTTTTATCAGAGCCACAAGTTTCTGAGAGTGGATAGAATCCACCAAGACCATGGGTGAAGAATTGGTACAGAGTAAAGAAGCCCTAAGAGGCCATTGATTCTATGGGAATCATGTTGGTTGTCCTCCAACAGAGATGAAGCTGGGTAGAAGGTGTGAAAATATCTTCCACTGAGAGGAAGAGGGTAGAAGAGATCTTGAAGATGCATCTTCTAGAATCTTGTTGGGTAGAGCATAGTAGTGAGGATTTTGTTGTCAGGGGACCTACAAAGGTGGTGAGCATTGGATCTAATTTTTTGTATACTGAGAGTGTGCCATAAATGTTTGAAAATATGTCTTGGAGACATGGAGAGAGTTTTGGATGAAGGAATATTTGAAGCCACAAAAAGTGAAACAAGAACCCATTCAAAGGAGTGATTTTTGTCCAAACTATGTGCAAGTCCGATGGAAAGTGTTGCAAAGTGATGGTGGACATCAATAGTAGAGATAATTTCATTGTGTTGGAAATGGTTGAGAAGTTGAAATTGAAGAGGATGAAGCACCCCAATCTATACTATGTCTCTTGGTTGCAAGGAGGTCATCGAATTCAGGTAAGTGAACAAAGCATTGTGAATTTTCATATTGGAAGATATAAGGATGAAATTGTATGTGATATAGTACCCGTGGATATTTATCATGTTTTGTTGGGTCAACCTTGGATTTAGGATAGGGAAACTATACATAATGGAAATGATAACAACTTTTTCATAATCAAGGATGGGAAGGAATATGTGTTGAATCCATTGCAAGATAAACAAGAGGAAGTGATAAAAGGAATTGCAACAATATGCCCCACTGAGTGTTTGAAAGAAGAAAGCAACATAAAAGCTACAATATGTGAGAAAGAAGTGGTTGAGAATCCTTTGAAGGATGAAGTGAAGAAAGAAAAGATTGTAACAGATATGAAGAATGAAGAAAAAGAAGAGGATATCCTTGTGCAAAAGGATCAATAGGAAAGAGAAGAGATTGCAACCGAGGTTGCAAAGGATGAAGAAGATTTGTTGCTAAAGATGATGGTGATAGAGGATTAGTGGAAGAAAAATCTAGCAGCTATAGAGAATGAAGATATAGTTGAGATTGCAACAATAGAGATTGAAGATGTTGCAACAAATGATGAAGTTGCAATAGTGGAAGAAGAGGTAAAATTTAATTTCTATGAAATTCATGATGTAGAATTTGCAATGGATTGATATGATGAGGTGAGTAATGAGGAGAAAAAGTGTGTAGTGAAAAAATGGAATACATATATTGCATATCTATATGTGGAAGTTGTAAGAGATTATGAAGGAATTTTTTGCTGGAGGTGGTCGGTTTGTGGTGGATCAAAAACCACAATAGAGGAGAAGGGTTAAGAGATTGTTTGGAGGAGGATGTCAGCACATGGTGGACACAAGTCCACAAGAGGAGAGAAGAATGAAGTGTAGAGTTGTTGGTAGAGGATGGTGAATGTTCTGGCAAGATGGTAGAAGAAGAGGATAAGTAAATAATTTGCAAATAACAATTTCAGCATGGGAGCATGCCGTAAGTTTTTCACAACTTGAAAGAGTTGTTCTACTACTCAGCTCTGTTGGTGAGTATATGCTCATAAAATTTTTATCAGGTGGTTCTAATACATGAGAATCTAGATATAGCAATAATCAACATCGATTCAAAATATTTCTATCTTTCATGGCAAGGATGAGAAAGAGGTTTAAAAGATTGAGTTAGAAGCTAAGCTACTGCTCATTATTTAAAACTATGGAACCAATGATATGCATACAAATATGAGAGGCATTTTGGAAATTTCTATGCTTGATCTAGATCTTCAATAACCAATGACATGTTTTACACCAATATATGGTTTGAGTCAATTGAATAGAAAGGAGTTTGAATAATCTAAGAATGATTTTAAGATGTATTAAATCTGAAGATAAAAGATAGACCACACCATATCATTAGATACTTTTAAATAAAATGCAATCTTAAAAGCTATTGGAAAAGGAAATAGGGAGATGAAATGAAGGGGAACCAAACGACATTAGAAGAGAGAATTAAAAAAGAAAAGAAGCAAAATCAAAATGAAGGTAGATAGAAGACTAAGAGGTTGACTTGACTAAGAAGGTGAAAATGCATATAGGTCAAACCAATATGGAGGTAATTAACTTTTTTTGAATAGCTAGGAGGGAGATAGAAAGAAAAGGACACAATATAAGGAACATATAAATAAAAATTTAATAAAATAGAGGAATCTCGATGATAGAGGGTGTGCCAACTGAAGGAGGAAGAGAAGGTTGATTGAAGTGCAAAAGAGAGCCTGTAGATAAGGGAGGAGAGATGCACAAAGCTCAGTGGAGAAAAGAGCCTATGTGAAATAGAGGAGGGATCGACTAAGAGAAAGACTTAGCCTTGGAAGGAAGGAGACGATAGAAGGGGAAGAAATCCTTTTGGAGAAAATGGGTGGTGAAAGCGAAGCCAACCAAAGTTAAAACAAATGAATGTTTGAGCAGATAGAAGTAGATTTAGTAAAACATGAGTAGATTTAAGAAGAGGGCATGTTGATTTTTGTTTAATGAATATGTCGATATGTAAGAGGTTATTAAAATGATTAATATAAATAAATTGTTATACATAGTTTTTACATACTTGAGTATATGAATGCCACATTGTCATTAAATTGAATTTGTCACTAAGTTAATTTATGCCAATGAAAATCAAACTAGTGTGATGCAATTTTGGTAGAGTTTCTTGTGTTATGTGAAATTGGAGTTTTCCAGAAAGAGAGGAAGTTGGTGTTTCATCAGAATCATGCCTTTTCAATAGTTAAAACTTCCATTATTGCATTTGGATACTAATAGTAATTCAAATTTAGATCAGTTAATTTGGTAGGGCTTCTCACTCCAGAAACATTTTGACAAATAAATTTTTACACTTCCATAAATTTTAAGCATAAAGTAATCATAAGAATACATATTGTTGAAGATACATGAAGCAACACATAGATACGTGTGATGCATAAAGTATAACTATGAAGCACAAATATATGCAATATTTATAGAGTATACACAAGAATAATGAAGCATATATGTGAATAATACATGAAGTATACACATGAATACATGAAGTCACAAAGCATACATATGAATGCATGTAAGTCATAAAGTTAAAAATTAAATATGTAAGTTAGTTGAATACATGTATACACATGAGTGCACACAATTCATAAAGAATATAGTTTGAAAAGTATACACTTTAATTCACAAGTATATGAAAGGTATACACATAGTCGTAGGTAGGTCACAAAGTATACACATGAATATATGTAAGTCACAAAGTATACACTTGGATATACATAAGTCACAAATTATATGCTTGAATATATGTAAGTCACAAATCACACTCATAGATACACGTCAGTCACAAATTATTGTCATGAATACACATAAGTCACAAAGTATTCACATGAATATACGTACATGGGTAAACCCACAAAAATGGTTTACAATTCCAATGAGGAAGGAAAATTGTCAAAAACCCCCCCATGGAAAAAAAATTGGTTTTTGGGGGTTTGAATGAACATTTGGTTTGAGGGAACCCAAAGGGGTTTCGCTTGAACCCCCCTTCGAGTGAGCCTGTTAAATGTTGGGTCCCACCATAGTTTTCATTTCTTGGGAAAAAAAACAAAGGAAAAATTTTGTAGAAAGGGGGTTCGCTCAAACCCTAGTTCGAGCGAACCTAGGTTTGAGTGAATCTCCAAGGGGGGTTCTCTCAAACCCCCCTTTTTTCCCCCTTCTCCCCCTCTGGCATAAAAAATCTCTAATTTTTTTCCCTTCGAAGCTCAAGTTGAGGATGAAAATGGAGGGGACTTCACAAACCCAACTGAATGATGGTAGTCCTTAGAACAAGCTATCCAATGAATTTAATTTTAATATGTTTTGGTTTTATTATGTATTTATTTTTTAGTTTGATTAAACATAGGTTTTTCACCGAAAATCAAGCTCTTTGTTCTGCACATGTGGAAAAATAGTAGATTATAAAAAAAAAATGAAAAATATCAATGCACTAGATATTGAAATCCTTGATGCAACAAAAAAAAGAGTTCCGATACATACAAAAAAAGTTATGTTGTATATGGTCTACCTATGTCTGAATTGTAATTGGTTTGACTTCAAAACTTGATTAAGGAAACAATATTCAATAAAACACTATGAAACCAAATGAAAGTGCTAGATGTCATAGTTATAAGTCTAAATAAAAATAAAAATAAAAATTTATCCTTCATGGAAAAAAATTTATGTTGTATATGGTGAGCATCACTCCTTAAAAATGGTGTTTACTAAAAAAAGCTATTTTTCGAAGAAGATGGAAAAATAAGTGCAATCTAATTCCAATTTTTTTGAAAATAATATATTTAGAATCTACACACAAAATGTCACAAATCATTGGTTTGCATCATCTTCAAATTCCTCACTGTTTAGCCACTATAGGTGCCCGAAAGTGAAGATCTAGTTAGAAAAATCAATTCAGAGTCTAGTTTGGCCGAAAATTGTAAACTAGTATTGTGGGATCACCCACATTGCAAAGTAAACAAATTGAATACTCACAAGTCATAAGTTATACACTTGAATTCACATAAGTCACAAAGTATGCACTTGAATACACGTAAGTCATAAGGCATACACCTAAATACACGTAAGCCATAAAGTATACACTTGAATGCAAGTTACATGCAACATATTCACATGAATACACACATTACATTACTTAGTATACACATGAAGAATGAAGCATATGCGTGAATACATGTAATACATATAGCATGAAGCATACATGTGAATACATGTAATACATGAAATATAAGCATGAAGCATACACATGAATACAAGTAATACATGAAGTATACAAAAAAAGCATAAAGAATACATGTGAATACACGTAATATATGAAGTATACATAGGAAGCATGAATCATACATGTGAATACATGTAATACATGAAGTATACATAAGATGGAAAGAAAGATGCTCTGATACCACTATAATATCCCCATCCTAATTTTCCCTAGAATTTGCCTATTGATCACAAGTTGCAACAAATTAGGGTTAGGTTTTCACCTTATTAAATAAATATCAAGTTAATGATGTAATTGCTATCTCCTAGAAATACACCCTATGCAATGTTATGAAACTAAGCTTTCTGGAGAAACATGGGATCATTTCAAGGCTGTGGGTCACCTAAAGCTGAAATGAACCTCTGGATAGGTTGGCTTCCTAGCTGGTTACCACTCTAAAAATACTAACTTGTGAAGGAAATGGGAAGAAATAATCCATGAAAATGAAAACTAAATTCTATTCATACAGTGAGACACCAAACTGTAAGGATCTTAAAATTCAAAGAATAGACACTTGTTCTCAATGACTGAAAATAGAACTTGCACAACTTATTTCTGTAAACCTATGCATAAATAATTTGAAGAAAGGATTGAATGCATTTAACTTTCAAAAAGGAAAGGACACTTTCACGATTTAAAATTTATGTACATCTTAAACACAATTTTCAACCTCTATAGACTTACTTTTGTAGAAAAGGCACAATAATTGTGAGACAAAATTACAAGGAAGTGAAAGTGCCTCACATGTATTTTTATCAACCAAGTAATAACACATTGCACTCCAAGAATAAGAAATCAAAAAACTTCAAGTACTAATGTCCAAGATCTTTTATGAATTCATCTCCAAAATGAGTTACAAAAGTATGCACAAAATCTACAAAAAGGACTGCAAGAGTCACTATCTTCAAAAAAATTGCATAAATCAGAACTAACTATCAAATGAGTTACAAAAATGGCTAAGTATCCAAGCTCCACCAAAATAGGTTCTAGAAACCTCATGGATCAGATGCAACAAAAATCCCATAAATCTAGCCCCTAGATCATCTCCAAAAAGGCTTCAAATGGTTGAAAAAGTCATACAAGACTTAATCAAACCATAAAAGCCACTCCAAAGCTCATAAAAAGGAAGAAACAATCTCCTATATGCTCTCCATGTGTTTGAAAACTTCTCACAACTCCCCCCATTCATGGCATATGTTCATAAACTGCAAAAAGTTCCCCTATAGGTGCTCCAAGTCATAAATCAAACATATCTTATCCCTCAAGACTTGGTCATATCCTGGCAACCTTTTAAGAATTTTATTTTACATTGAAAATAGCATTTAAATTAAGTGATTTATAAGTATCACTTAATTAAAATACTTTACATCTCAAGAAGAAAATGCAAGAGGAAACAAATAAATATAGGTTGACTACTCCTTTGAAATTTTGAAAGGCTTCATTCAATAAAAAAAACCAAGGCATAAAGCTCACGAGTTTCATTAGCTCATATTAGATATTTTAAAAACCTAAGCAAAAGCCTCCTCCCATCGGCATCTTAGGGTTTCAAAACCTAAAACTAAAAACAAAATGAAGCATTTCATTTTTTTGTTAGAGCTTTCTAGAGAAGCTTCCCGCTGTGCTAGGGTTTCATTGAACTCTGCTAAAAGCTTTCCATGATGGGTTTTCGCAACTTACAGAGGAATTATTTAGGCAAAAAATGTTGATTTTTCTTCAAATACAAACTGGTAAGCTGCTTTTGAAAGTAGTTTGAGAGAAAAATCTTCTTTTCACTAACCCAGGCTTACATGGTCGCGGTCTCCTCATTTTTACTGATATATTTTTCTTTTTGTTTACTCTATCAACTCCTTCATGGCTTGAGGCCCGTCATCTGAAAACCCCTTAGAGTTTGAGTGCAGCAAAAATGATTGTGTTTTTCCTTAAAAAAAAAAGAAGGTAATTTCTGTATTCTCCATTAAACTCCTACACTTTCTCTGTGATTCTAATGCATATATATTACTCCTCCTGTGATATTTAGGCATTTTAGTATGATATTTCCCTACTTTGTAAATAAAGAAAATATCTACCCTCTTCTGTGGGCGTGGCTATCTACATACTTTTGTAGCTACAATTATGCTGGAACTTGAGGGTTTAATTTTTGTCTGCACCTTCATCTTTCGTTCTTTTTCTTTTTGTCGAAGATATGAATATTGAACTCCAAAATGGAGGATCATGGGTATTTGTGAATTATCCATATAGATTTTCTCATGAATAAGGATCTTTGTTGGCATATCTTCTAACCTTAAAATGCAAAAGATGAAAATAATCTTTTTCCTACTTTTCCATTTTGTTTTGTACTAGAAAATGCAAAGGTTATGCTTTACTGTATCTCTTTAGCTTTTTTTTTCTTATCTTGTTTTGTACATAGAAATTTTTATTCAATGCATTCTTCAATGAGATATTATATGCAGATCTTCTAGTTCTATCATATTCAACCTGGCTTTGAAAGCCATGGATTCTATACATATTCCTTGTGCTTTTTCATCATCTAAATTTCACTATCACTCTCAGGCTTTGATTTTCTTGAGGATCTTTTGTTTGAGGCCTTCAAAGGCTGAACCTCACATTATTTCTCTACCTCAAAACATCCACCTTGATCCGTGAGACCCTAAAATTGTGGGGCAATCTCAGACTTCCTGGGCTTCCAAATTTTATTCCATCTGTCAGATAATGTTTTGAGCCTATAAACACCATGGATTCCAACCTTTTGGGTGGATGAAATATATGATTGAATTGTGACCAGTATGAATTTCTAGTATAACTTTGATAATATAGAGAACCAATCTGAATTCCTTGTATAAGAGATCGAGACTCAACCATGTGAGATTGGAAACTCTGACCACCCAAACAAGGACATGAACTCCCCAAGAAACATAGTACTATGACATTGTCTGCCATATTTTACTACCACCAATAGTCAAGTGACCTGTGTGCTCTACTTCTCATGTCAAAATTGTTCCTTCAATGCATGATCTATTCTTTAGTGTGCATTGAAGGTGACTATCATTATATTTTTCTACATAGCTGAATGTTGACTTTCCTCAGCCGCCCCTTATCTTGCACGAACATCTTCATGCTCTTATACTATCATTACAGTGACTATGCATTGATGAGGAGCTTTTTACCTTTGTAATATTTTATCATCAACCTCTGTGAATGGACTCCAATCAATCAGATTTAAATAATATTCATAAACACTATCCCATTTTATGGTTGTTACTATTCCTATAACATTCCTCCTTGATATTGATTGCTCACTTTATTGCATTCTTAAATCAATCTGCTTTATTGGCCGGTCAATGAGTGACTATTCCCTTAATGTACTATATTGAGTGTTCTCAATGTATCTAATTGCTACATTTTTACGAAAGATAATTGTATTTTACAGAAGATTTAACAAGCTCTGAATTTCATGCTTTCCTTGGATTAAATTGATCAATAGATTCATGCAATTTATTTCACTCACCTATTATAAATTTTCCCTTTCTTCTGACTTTATCAAGCAGGTATATTTCATTTAAGATAGTGACAATTAGCTTCACCATGATATCTAACAAATACTTGCTTGAGTAGATTAAGAGGAGATGAATTATTTGACAAGTACATTTCATTGCTATGAGCTGAGCTCAACCCTTGTGGGATCCACATTTACCCCACTCATCTAATCTAACAAAAACAAAGATATGATATACATGTAGTTGCACATGAAGAAAACAAGTTAGAAATAAAATTCTTACCTTAAGTGTGTATAATGTTCTTCTATTTTGGCTTCTATGGAAACTTAAGAAAGGAATTACATTTGATGCACATAGGAATTATCATATGTATGTATGGGTAGATGCGCATGTTCATAATGCAACCTTTCACTACTTAGAACTTATTGTTCTAACTCATTTCCTTATCCAATGCAAGTAACTAGACACCAGACACGTAGGGGTCGAGGAGATATAGGGAAGAAAGGAAACGCAATCAGGAGCAGATTCATTTTTAGAACCAGTCATTCAGGCAATGATTGGTTACCTTCTTTACATGTTCAATTTATTTTCATCATTTACTCATTCATGTATATTTTAGTTCTTATTTGTATCAAACGAATAATTCAGTCTCACTGCTTGCTGTGTGAGACACATGTATCTAATTACATTCAATAAAGATTACATTTTCAAAAAGATTGTAAAAGCTTTTATGTTTCATTCACTTGTATGAATGCAATAATTTTTGTGTTCTTGTAATATTGTAAAGTTGTTTCATTTGTATAATTGAATGTAACATAGAAGGTTTAATAAAATGTACCATTCATTTGTAAACATAGACGGCTCTTCTTGATTGAGCCTGTAGGTGAAAATCTAGTAGCATTTTTGGCGAGATTTGTTGGATGTTTTCCTACTAAACATCAAAGACCAGTGACCTAGACTCTTTCATTGGGCATGGAGTCATTAGGAAAACTCAGAAAAAGACCTAGAGAATTCTTGTACACAGTTGTAACTCACTTCTAACTCATCAAGATAGATTAGGATACTTGGAAACTTATTGAAAACATGAAAACTACATAATGGAAACTATTTAATTGTGTTGGAACAACACTTAGGGAAATGAAAACAACAACTAAACTAAAATGCATCAACACTTTTTGAAAACCTGACCTAAGATAATTAAAGCTAGATCATACCTTTAGAAAAAATGTTTGAGGTGAATCCCATTAACTGGGATAGGTAAAACTTTTCCATCTATTGTTGACAGTTGGAAAGCATTGTGCTCCATACACTAAAAACTAACATAAGGACCAATCCAAAAGTTATCAAACTTTGAATGCTTGCCTCGCCTAGTCTTCAATACATGCCACTTGAGAACAACATCACCCTCTTTGAAAACTCTAGGTGTAGCTTTCTTGTCAAAGACCTTCTTTGTTTGGATTTGATGATAATCCATAGATTTCATTTATTTGTCTCTAACTTCCTCAAGATCCATAAGCTGAGCATATATTACTATCAAAGGTTCATTTCCTTCAAACATCTCCAACTCGTGTATAATGTCAAGAGCTGGCAACTCCAGAGATAAGGCAATCTTTCCTTTTTACCATAAACTAGCACATATGGTGAATTACCAATAGACCTTTTAGGGGTCACTCTATCTTCCCAAAGTGCATACTTCAGATTTGTGTGCCAGGTCCTTTGATAATCCTCCATGGTTCTTTTAATAATCTTGATGAGATTATTATTTGTACTTTCAGCTAAACCATTACCTTGAGGGTAATAATTTGAGGATGTATTAAGATGAATTCCATGTTTAACAACCCAATCTATAACTCTTAATCCCATAAATGCTAGAGCATTATCTGAAATGATGGAGTCAGGAACTCCAAACCTAGTTACTATGTCATCATAGAAGTTCAATATAGAGGATTCATTAGCTTCTTTCAAAGCAACCACCTCTGTCCATCATGTAAAATAGTCAGTGCCTGTAAGTACCCACTTGTGTCCAACACTGGAGAGTGGATTTATTGGTCGAACGAAATCAATGCCCCATCTCATGAAGGGTTGTTCCACTAAAATTGGCTGCAAAGGAAAAGCTAGTAGCCTCTCCTTTCCCACAAAAAGAGCACATTTAATACACTTCTTTTCCCAAGCATGGGAATATTTGAATAAGTTGGGCCAGTGATAACCAACTCTCATGATTTTCCAAGCAATTGTCCTAGGAGAAAAATGACCTCCTACAACTCCATCATGAAACTCATGAAGCACTCTTTTTGTTTGATCAGTATTAATACATCTCAATAGAACACCATTAAGATCCTTTGTGAAAATAATATTATCAATTAAAACATAAGGAATGGACTGCAACTTGAAATACCTTCTCTTGGCTTTGTCCAAACTTGGTGGACACTCACCAGTTTTTGAAAAATGGGTCATATCTTGAACCCAACTTGCACCTAACACAAGTACATCATCTTGAGCATTCTGAGGCTCATCAATATTAGCTAAAACAACATTTGTTTCTAATTCCTTTTCAAATTTTGACCCTACATCAAGATGCTCACAAAGACCTTTTCCTCTAACAAGTCTGGTAATCTTGATATCTACATCATATTCCATAACTCTCGTGATCCACCCAACCCTTTTCTCATTTAGATCTTTGCTTAGCAAAAACTCCTTAACACTTGGGTGTGCAACCATAACATGAATCATATTGTTAGAGATTAAAGGCTTGAATTTCTTCAAGCTTCTTATGGTAGCAAGGATATTTTTCTCTACAAATGTATATTTTTGTTCATAATCAGCAAGACCTTGACTAAAAAGGAAATTGTCTAGTCTAAATTATCATTGTTCTTCTGAACTAGCATAGTAGATATAGAACTAATGCTACCAAAATCATATAGAATAAAGTCTTTAGAGAAATATGGATTTACCAATGTTGGGACTGATGCTAAAGCCTCTTTAATTGCTTCAAAGTTGTTTTTGGCTTCTTTAGTCCAACTAAAAACCACATTTTTGTTTAACATAGTTGTCAAAGGCTGCAAAAGATTAGAAACATCAAATATAAACCTCCTCAAAAATTTAATTCTACCTAAAAAAAATTTTAGACCCTTCTTGTGATTGGGCAATGACAGTTCAAGTATGGATTCAACTCTCTTAGGATCAATAGTAACTCCTTGCTTTGACACAATGTGTCCCAACAACTTACCTTAATGAACTGCAAAGATGCTCTTTTTCAGATTTAGGGATATTCCAAACTCCCTAAATTCCTCAAACACTTGTTTTAGATGTGACAAATGTTCATCAACATTCTTAGAGAATACTCTAACATCATCTAGATAGATCAACACAATTTTATTGATTAAAATTTGAAATGCCATATCCATGGCTCTCTAAAATGTGGCACCAACATTAGATAAGCCAAAAGGAATTCTTTTGTGGTCCATAGTGCCCGACTTCATTGTAAATGCAGTTTTGAACTAGTCTTCTTCTTTTACAAGCACCTAGTTATAACCAGAATAACCGTCCAATAGAGAAAATCTCTCAAAACCAACAACTACTTACAAAATTTTCTCCATGGAGGGCAATGGGTAATGATCATTTAGAGATGCTCTATTAAGATCCCTAAAGTCTACACAAATCCTAATCTCCCCATTTTTCTTTCTAACCAGTAAAAGGTTAGGAACCCATGATGTATGTTTGATAGGAAAGATGATACCCCCTTCAACTAATTTGGTTAGCTCTTAAATTCTTGAGAGGCTCTAACTTAGGGTTCAAAGGTTTTTGTTTCTACCTAATAGGATTGGCTCTAGGTTCTAACTCAATTATGTGTTGGGCAATGTGGGGATCAAACCCTTTTAAATTTGAGTCAGTCCAAGCAAACACATCATGAAATTCCTAACATAAGGCAATAAAAGCTTGTTTATCTTTAGCTGAATAGATTTTTCCTATTTTAAGGAGCTTACCTTTAAAAATCTCCAGCTCTTCATAGTGTTCTTCTTTGATCTGCAAACCAACTTTACCCTTCTTAAGTTGGTCATCTGTGCTAAAAATGGACTGCAAGGTGACAAGTCCCTTGGGTAGCTTGTTCATCTTCAATTGTATGACTTGATCATCATATTGTTGCTTGATTTCTCTTGATTTACCACAAAAAATTGATCCTCTTCTAGCATAAATGAAAAAATATGCTCATCACTATCAAACACCTGCCAGTGAATGTTGTTATCAAGAATTGATGGCCTGACCACAACCTTCACATAATTCTATTTTTTCTCTTTTTTGATATCATTAGGGATATCAAACCGTGCTCTAACAGCTACAAGCCAATCTGCATGTTTGTTCTGACTTCTGGGAACATAAGTCAAGTTGAATACATTAAATTCTTCAATCAAGTCCCACACTTTGTTTCTGTAGGACTTCAAAGCATCATTTTTTGCAGCATTCAAGCCTCTAACTTGATTAACTGTTAACTCACTATCTCCATAAACTTTGAGACAATTCACTCCTCTTTTCCTTGCCCATTCCAGACCTTGAATCAGTCCTTCATACTCAACAATTTTGTTAGAAAAGGCAAAGGAAAAATGGAAAGAAAAAAAATACTTTTCACCTTGTGGGGATACAAGCATTGCACCCCCTCTAGCTCCATTCTTACTTTTGGAGCCATAAAAAAATATCTCCCATAGATTAGTTTTCCACAATAGCAACGAATCTACACTCTTATCAAGGTTAGGTACCTTTGCATCATGTTCATGAAGCACATAATTGCCCATACGAACATCCAAAATATGACTATCAGGATTATCCACCATGTTTTATGTTGCCCACTCATGCAAAAGTGACTCAAGAACACTTCCAGCTTGCAGCTCTTGAGCAACAACAAGTTCACTATTAGTAAAAATGACACAATTTGTGTTTGTAGCAGTAGGGACAACATTGATCACACTTGGATTGTAAGGCACTATGTGATCCTTAGCCAATTTCTTAGATCTTATGGTAACCTTAGTCCCATATCTCATCTTGAGGAGAAAATGAGACCGATCTAATGAAAAATACCCCCAATCTTGGTAGTGAAATACCTAGACAAACATAAGGCAAAAAACGGAGGCAAGTCTATAACAAATACATCCTGCGGTATGGAAAAATTAGGATAGGCATGCAAACTCAAGCTCAAGTGCTTGATAATACCTATAGTGTTAACAACTGAACCATCCAATTGAAGAACCCCCTTTTCTAATGGTTGATACATCAGTCCTAATTGATATGTAATCTTCTTGGGCATGACTAAGCTACTAGCACCACTATCTACCATACAGTTATGAACTAGCTTGTCCCCCACTATTAAGGAAACGTAAAAAGGAGGAGGCTTAAATTCGTTACTTTGTTTTTTAATGGGCTGTTGGTTATTGTCCTGAGGAGTTTTCGTTAAGATAGTCCTAACTTGACCTATTTTTTGGTTCATCAATCACTTTCAAACTTGACAAAGTTGACTGTAGCATATCTTTCTAACCTGGGATAGCTAAAGAATCCCACATGGACATTGTTACGTTCATCTTCTTCATATTTTCAATTACATTGAAAGGTACAGTCGAACTTACCTTGTGATGAATTTTTACACTAGAAAAATCAACTTGCAAGTGTGATTGCTCCTTGGTAGTCCCTTGAGAGTTCCCTTATGAAATGTGAGGTACTTGTGATGTAGATAGTTCAACAGCTGCTGCCTTTCCCTTGTCAAATTTTTTCTCAAGATCAAGAGCTCTTTTCTTCGCTCTTGTGTTTGCTGAGACTAGATCATCTATATTGATTCCACATAATTCATCCCCCCTGAAATTTTAGTAGAGTAGCATCATTTGGAGATTGCTCCTGCTTTTGTGGAGTTCCATCATTAGGTATGCTCTACTGTGATCTTGCAATGCTCTGCACGATCAGTGCTTGATTTATGAGTCCATTGGAGCAAGTGGATTGGTTATGAGGTTGGTTGCAATGTTAGAACCACTCATAATCTATTGCTAAATTGTTTTGAATAGGGACAAGGTCCCTCGCTACACTAACAGGTGTAGGAGCATATGCCTAAAAAGGCCTTGTGTTTACATTTTGCATTGGGCCCTGGTAATTACCCTGATAAGGTTTCTTGTTGCCTTGGTACTGTTGTTTTTGACCTTGATTTTGTTATTGGTAAGGTGGTTTGTAGGTCTGCTACTTCTCCAAGTTAACCAGCTTGTTACCAAAAGTCTGTAACAAACTTTTAATTTCTTATAGCTCATTTGGCGGGCCTGGAACAATAGCTTCTTAACTTACAGCGACTGGGACAACAACTAAAATTATTGGTATAGGTGGCAATGGTGCAAAAGGAAAAATTTGCAAAGGTATATTCAAATGAATATCCAAAAATATAGGCATTGGTGGCCTTGGAGCAAGCTTACCAACCTATATTAGGCTATTTTTAGCTCTAATTGCTACTTCATATGCACTTGGCAAAGACACTCCTCCCATTGACTGTATCTGAACTAATATATTGTTGTTAATAACTCATAAAAAGTAAAGAAAATCATACTCAGGAGATGGCCTTACCATTTTAGGTATCCTGAACCAAGTCCTCTGAAAATGAAAATTGAAGTTTGTCATCTACTCTTGAGGAGCTCTCTTTATAGTTGTAAGTTGTTCAACCAGGGACAAATTGTTTGATTTGTCTTGAAACTGCTTATGCAACTTGTCTCCAAAATCGTCCCAAGTTGCAATAGTTCCCACTGCCAGAATTTTATACCACTACAACGCCTTTCTCTTCAATGACACAACAAGTAGCCTAAAAACTATGTCTTCTTGGGTTATATGGTGAACTCCACATAATGAAGCCACATCTCATATGTGCTCGATTGGGGTATTCTGGTCTTCCCCTATGAATATTGGCAAGATTTTAAGGGTTGTCATTGGTATTTCATTGTGTTGTGATAGATTTAATGGACTCCCTCCATTAAATTATACAAATGGTTGATTTCTAGCAACCATTAGAGGTGGTTGTGTTGGATTAATTGAAGCCTGAACAACAACTGATAAATTTTAAGAAACTGAGAAAATAGTAAATGCGGTTGGACTACTTGAAGGTGATCTTACTATTCTGAGACTTGGTGAAGCAGAAGGATTCTCACTCTATGTCTTGGAAGGTCTTCCTCTCCTTTTTGGTGGTGAGAACATTGATTCTGGCCTAACACTAGGTGGTGTAGACTAAACTCTCTTTGAATGAGGTGTTCTTTTTGCTGCTCTGCCTTGTCTTCTAGGTGGTGACATCTGCAAAACCTTGAAACCTTTGCAACTTCTTGTTTATATACTTCTCATAAGTTGTGACAACATCGGCCTTATTGTCTTCCACTTCACAGAGTTGCCAAATATGCTTTAAAACCTCTTGAAAGGCCTAAAAAACTACTGGTTGCACATCAAAACCAACAAATAACTTGAAAAACCATATTGTCTAAGTTGGCAGTCCCACCGGGAGTGCCAAAAATTGTTATCTCCTAGAAATGCACCCTATGCAAAGTTATGAAACTAAGTTTTCTGGAGAAACATAGGATCATTTCAAGGCTGTGGGTCACCTAAAGCAGAAATGAACCTCTGGATAGGTGGGCTTCCTAGCTGGTTACCACTGTAAAACTCCTAACTTGTGAAGGAAATGGGAAGAAATAATGCATGAAAATGAAAACTAAATTCTATTCATATGACGATACACCAAACTATAAGGATCTTAAAATTCAGAGAATAGACACTTGTTCTCAATTACTGAAAATAGAACTTGCACAACTTATTTCTATAAAACTATGCATGAATAATTTGAAGAAAGGCTTGAATGCATTTAACTTTCAAAAAGGAAAGGAAACTTTCAAGATTTAAAAGTTATGTGCATCTTAAACACAATTTTCAACCTATATAGACTTAATTTTGTAGAAAAGGCACAATAATTGTGAGACAACATTACAAGGAAATGAAAGTGCCTCACATGTAATTTGATCAACCACGTAATAACACACTGCACTACAAGAATAAGAAGGCAGAAAAATTCAAGTACCGATGTCCAAGATCTTTTATGAATTCATCTCCAAAATGAGTTACAAAAGTATGCACAAAATCTGCAAAAAGGATTACAAGAGTCACTGTCTTCAAAAAAATTACATAAATTAGAACTAACTATCAAATGAGTTACAAAAATGGCTAAGTAGCCAAGCTCCACCAAAATAGGTTCTAGGAACCTCATGGGTCGGATGCAACAAAAATCCCACAAATACAACCCCTAGATCATCTCCAAAAAGGTTTCAAATGGTTGAAAAAGTCATACAAGACTTAATCAAACCATAAAAGCCACTGTAAAGCTCATAAAAAGGAAGAAACAATCTCCTATATGGTCTCCATGTGTTTCCAAACTTCTTACAACTCCTCTCCGTTCATGTCATATGTTCTCAAACTACAAAAAGTTCCCCTATATGCACTCCAAGTGATAAATCAAACATATCTTATCCCTCAAGACTTGGTCATATCTTGACAACCTTTTAAGTGTTTTATTTTGCATTGAAAATATCATTTAAATTAAGTGATTTATAAGTATCACTTAATTAAAATACTTTACATCTCAAGAAGAAAATGCAAAAGGAAACAAATAAATATAGGTTGACTACTCCTTTGAAATTTTGAAAGGCTTTATTCAATAAAAAAAGCCAAGGCATAAAGCTCACGAGTTTCATTAGCTCATATTAGATATTTTAAAAACCTAGGCAAAAGCCTCCTCCCATTGGCATCTTAGGGTTTCAAACCCTAAAAGTAAAAATAAATTAAAAAATAAAATGAAGTGTTTCATTTTTTTGTTCGAGCTTTCTGGAGAACCTTCCTGCCATGCTAGGGTTTCATTGAACTCTGCTACAAGAGTTCAATGACAGGTTTTCGCAAATTACAAAGGAATTATTTTGGCAAAAACTGTTGATTTTTCTTGAAAGACAAATTGGTAAGCTTCTTTTGAAAGTAGTCTGAGAGAAAACTCCATTTTTCACTAACCCGGGATTTCATGGCTGCGGTCTCCTCATTGTTACTGATATATTTTGCTTTGTGTTTACTCTATCAACACCTTCATGGCTTGAGGCCCAACATCTAAAAATCCCTTTGAGTTTGAGTGCAACAAAAATGATTGTGTTTTTCCTTCAAAACAAAAGAAGGTAATTTCTCTCTTCTCCATTAAACTCTTGCACTTTCTCTGTGATTCTAAAGAATTTCTATTACTCCTCCTATGATATTCAGGCATTTTAGTATGATATTTCCTTACTTTGTAAATAAAGAAAATATCTACCCTATTTTATGGCTACGGTTATGCTCGAACTCGAGGGTTTAATTTATGTCTACGCCTTCATCTTTCATTCTTTTTGTTTTCCTAGAAAATATGTATATTGAACTCCAAAATGGAGAATCGTGGGTATTTGTAAATCATCCACATGGCTTTTCTCATGACTAAGCATCTTTGTTGGCATATCTTCGAACCGTAAAATGCAAAAGATGAAAATAATCATTTTCCTACTTTTCCATTTTGTTTCGTACTCAAAAATGTGAAGGTTATGCTTTACTGTATCTCTGTAGCTTTGTTTTCTTATCTTGTTTTGTACATAGAAATTTTTATTCAATGCATTCTTCAATGAGATATTATATGCAGATCTTCTGGTTCTATCGTATTCAACTTGGCTTTGAAAGCCATGGATTCTATACACATTCCTTGTGCTTTTTTCATCATCCGGGTTTCACTATCACTCTTAGGGTTTGATTTTCCTGAGGATATTTTGTTTGAGGCCTTCAAAGGCCGAACCTCACATTCTTTCTCTAGCTTAGAACATCCACCTTGATCTGTGAGATCCTAAAATTGTGGGGCAATCTCAAACTTCCTAGGCTTCCAACTTCTATTCCATCTGCCAGCTAATGTTTTGAGCTTGCAGACACCATGGATTCCGACCTTTTGGGTGGTGGATGAAATATATGATTGAATTGTGACCAGTATGAATTTCTAGTATAACTTTGATAATATAGAGAACCAATCTGAATTCCTTGTATAGGAGATCCAGACTTAACCATGTGAGATTGGAAACTCTGACCACCCAAATAGGGACATGAACTCCCCAAGAAACATAGTATTGTGACATTGTCTACCATAGTTTACTACCACCAATAGTCAAGTCACTTGTGTGTTCTACTTCTCTTGTCAATATCACTCCTTCAATGCATGATCTATTCTTTAGTGTGCATTGAAGGTGACTATTATTATCTTTTTCTGCATAGTTGAATGTTGAATTTCCTCAGTCGCCCCTCATCTTGCATGAACATCTTCGTGCTCTTGTATTATCATTTATAGTGACTATGCATTCATGAGGAGCTATGCACCTTTATAAGCTTTTATCATCAACCTCTTTGAATGGACTCCAATCAGTTAGCTTTAAATAATCTTCATAAACATCGTCCCATTTGATAGTTGTTACTATTCATGTAGTATTCCTCCTTGATATTGATTTCTCACTTTGTTGCATTCTTAAATCAATCTTCTCTATTGACTGGTCAACGGGTGACTATTCCCTTAATGTATTGTATTGAGTGCTCTCAATGTATCTAATTGCTACATTTTTAGGATAGATAATTACATTTTACAAAAGATGTAACAAGCTCTAAATTTCATGCTTTCCTTGGATTAAATTGATCAATAGATTCTTGCAATTTGTTTCATTCACCTGTTATAAATTCACCCTTTCTTCTGATTTTATCAAGCAGGTATATGTCATTTAAGATAGTGACAAATAAATTCACCATCATATCTGATGAATACTTTCTTGAGTAGATCAAAAGGAGATGAACTATCTGATAAGTACCTTTCATTGCTATGAGTTGAGCTCAACCCTTGTGGGAATCACATTTACCCCACTGATTTGATCTAACAAAAAATAAAGATATGATATACCCATATCTACACATGAAGCAAATAAGTTAGAAATAAAATGCCTACCTTAAGTGTGTATAATTTTCTTCTATTTTGGCTTCTATGAACACTTAAGAAAGGCATTACATTTGATGCACATAGGAATTATCATATGTATGTATGGGTAGATGATGCAACCTTTCACTGCTTAGAACTTATTGTTCTAACTCATTTCCTTATCCAATGCAAGTAACCAAACACGAAACACCTAGGGGTCAAGGAGCTATAGGGAGCAAGGCAAGGCAATCAAGAGCATATTCATTTGTAGAACTAGTCATTAGGCAATGACTGGTTACCTTCTTTACATGTTCAATTTCTTTTCAGCATTTACTCATTCATGTATATTTTAGTTCTTATCTGTATCAAATGAATAAATCAATCTCATGGCTTGTTGTGTGAGACACATGTATCTATTTACATTCAATAAAGATTACATTATCAAAAATTTTGTAAAATCTTTTATGTTTCATTCACTTGTATGAATGTAATAATTTTTGTGTTCTTGTAATCTTGTAAAGTTGTTTCATTTGTATAAATAAATGTAACATAGAAGGTTTAATAAAATGTACCATTCATTTTGAAACATAGATGGCTCTTCCTGATTGAGCATGTAGGTGAAAATATGGTAACAGTAAGCTTGGATTAGAATCCCGCATTTACACATGAATAGTATATGCAAATATGTATATATGTTTGTTTGGGTTAGACCATTGTAGCACATCTAAAGGTTATCAACAATGCAAACATAGTAAGAAACTGGGAGAAGGGACATGATGGGTCTACCCAAATCCATATGCTAGGACTAAGAGGGTGTATACCACAACCCTCCCCCTTAACAACGTGTACCTACTTTCCCCATCAATGCATCAACCCCTAAAGATAGCTGCCATCCTATGGGATTGGGTGGAGGTCGTAAGTGGGCTTTCGGGGCTCCTACCACTCCACCCCTAGCCCTTCCTTCTTGAGGAATTTGGAAGAGGTGGCAAGTGGGCTTTTGGCCCCTACCACTTCATCCCTAGCCCTTCCCATAGGGTGGGTTTTAGAAAATCAACATAATTTTGATTTAATTATAAGAAAATCCTTTTTTATGAACTGATAAGAAATATGCCCATATAGATCAACAATTACTTGCAGAAATTACACAACTAATTTTCCTTTATTATGCAGAATCATATCTATATAGATTTAAGATAGAAAATAGCATAAATACACCTGATTATATTGATATATTTGATAATAACAACCTACGACAATACATGGGTTTGAATTTCTCTTTCTTTTTGATCTATATGTTTCTTATCTTTGATCAATCTATCCTTAATGCTTATATGATATTGTTAGTGTAAATCAATACACAAGTTCATCTATTAGCCATATTCGTATTTAAAGAAACATGACAACATATAAGGCTTAATAATTATTGCAAGCATCATTATGGCATAATCACATATAATCTATGTATTCATATGTTATGATTATATATAAATATATCTATGATTATGTGTAAAATCATTGTCTACATATATTTTGTAGTACTATACCTATTTGATAATGTTTGCTGCTATGCTCAAATAATTTACTCTTGGCTCTTGTCCTTATTCACTATTTGTGATCGATCAAAATTTCTTATTTCTTCCTTTAAATCTGAGTATACAATATGAATTGTAACCGCTGCTATATGAGTCCAAATATCCTTATTATTTCTCATGCTCAAAAATATATTCCAACTTTCCTATTATTATCCTAAAACTCTCCATATTTTATCTCTTAAATCTGCATATTATATCTCTCCTCTTCTCTCATAAAATATTCCCTTAATTTCCTAATTATTTCTATTGTTGCCTTCAAAAGATATTAGACTTTCTTATTTTTTTTATTCTCTATGATTCCCCCCTCTTTTATTCTTTTAAATATTCATATATATCTACCCTTTTATTTGAAGGGAGGTGTCACTTAGAATAGACACAATCTTTTGTTAACAAACCTGCAAACATATCAATTACTACCTTTTATCTTAATCATCTCAATCTTTCCCATTATTAGGGTAAGTTAAGTTAAGTCCTGGAAGAGGGGAAGTTTCGGCAAAAAAAAAAAAAATCTCGCAGAAAACGTGTGTTATTAAAAAACGCGTAGTGGTAAAAAAAGCTATTAAAACATGCTATGCATCAATGAGTCTTATAAAACGCATACGACGCTGCTTTTGAGTATACAATAATTTATTTTAAAAATACTTTTTAGAAATGCGTCGCATTTCTAAAAGCATTTTTTTTAAAAAATAATCAAACAAATAAAGAGCGCATATGCGTTTTGTAACGCGTACGCGTTTTTAAAAACGCATACGCGTTATTAAAAACTTGAATCTCCAACCCACTTGCAGCCTTGGTTTTAGGCTCGGGAAAGGCTTGGCAATCCGAGCCTTAGCCTTTGACCTGCAACTAAAAAACTAAGGCAGATTGAAGAAGAATGTCCATCTTTGACAATATGGTTGATGGACTTTTTTTCTGAATCAATCTATAAAATTAAAACCCATTACAGAACATGATTTCTAGTTTCCAAATATATAATTTTTATTAATATTGGATTATATTTGATATTTTTAAATTAATTTCAAAGCAAACTAGTCCTTAAACATGAAATATCAGACTTTTTTGGTTTTTTAATAACTTTTTTTTGGTGAAGTTTCTTGTAAAAAAAATTATATGACATCAATCTTTAGACAATTCTTTATAGAATGAAAAAAAAAAGTTTCAAAAAATGTTTAGTTTAGGTCAAATTATGTTGTCCGTACACGTTGATTTTTAAAAACAACAATTAAGGCCAATAAAAATTTAATAAAAAAAAATATTCAACAAAAAATTACAAAAAAAATTCCTCATCAATCTTCATGTTGTTAGCTCTCTTTCCTCAAAAGGAATTAGCAAAATACTTTTATTTGGGTCAAAAAGTGGTGTCCGTACACGTGCATGGTATGGTAAAAAAATAGGGACTTTTAAAAAGTGGTTTTTATAGATCCCTATCAAAATTTAATTTCTACAATTTGGGTATTTGAATAATTTACATATTTAGAAACTAGATTCAAAATTCAAAATTTCATATTACTGATTTTTAAAAAAATTCATTGTGTAAGTGCCTCAAATTTTCAGTCCAAGTGTGACAAATTATGAAAAACAACAAAAACACTTCCACTTTTTGAGCTTTTTGTGGACCCAACTTCTTGCATGACCGATGAATTGCTCCTTTGGAAATGTAATCGTTGCATCTTAGGAGTTTTGTTGCCCATCTTTTAATATTTACTGATTGTCTTTAATGGTTGTATTCTTTATTTGATGACTGATGTTTTCAATAAGAAGTAATCATTGCTTAATATTTTATATGTCATTGCTACCTGATGACTTTGGTCATTATTAATATATTAATATATTATATGTTTATTTATTTTAATATATATGTATATTATAATAATATTTAATATTTATATTTATAATTTGATAATTATAATTATAATTTATGATTATAATAGTATTATATTGTAATATGTGTTTCATTTTATTTATTTATTTGTATTTTTATATCTTAATGTTACAATTTGGGGGCATTCCATTTCCAAACCATTATTTGATTGTACCAAGGCTTTATCTTACCTGGCATGGAATTATCAATTACTATTTTAGGGACCCCCAAACAAATGAAACCTTTACTATGAAAATACATGAGCCCAAATGGTGGCTGGGAGAGCCCCTGTGGGAGATTGTGACCAAACATGGGTTGCATGCTTCTGCTTATTTTTGGCATGACTCTGAAGTTGTGAAGGGCCCCTAAACTTGCCCCAAAAAGTTGTGTCCATGGTATAATGGGTTTCTTCCCTTCGAGGAAAGAGTGGATACCATGTTGGGCTATTTTTACCTAAAACCATCAGAGATGCCCAAATTCATAAGCCTCTATTTTCAAGATCCTGGTAGTCAGGGCCACCAAGTTGGGTCAAATGATCCCTAAATAGTCTAGAGGAAGTTTCTCATATTGATTCCTTAATAGGTAGACTCATGGATGGGCTTGAACAAAGATGGATTTTGGAGAATGTGTCCATTATCATGGTGGGAGACCATGGCATGGTGGGCACTTGTGATAAGAAGCTCATATTTTTGGAGGATTTGAGTCCTTGGATTACAATTCCTTCCAATTGGGTAGAGTATTATAGTCCTCTACTTTTCATCAGGCCTCCTCTAGGAGTTTATCCATCTGAAGTGGTGGCGAAAATGAGAGAAGGCTTGAATTCTAGCAAGGTAAAGAATGGTGAGTATCTGAAGGTTTTTCTAAAAGAAGATCTACTAGCTCAACTTCATTACTTGAGTAATGAGAAGATTCCACCTATCATGGGTTGGTAGCAAAAGGGTTCAAGATTGAGCAGGAGAACTCTAGGAGTCAAGAATGCGGAGGAGTGCATGGTTATGATAATGCATTTTTTTCTCTGAGGACAATTTTCTTTGGCCATGGTCCTCGTTTTGCAAGGGGGAGAAAAGTGTCACCTTTTAATAATGTTGATATTTATAATCTCATCACTTCTATTCTTGACATCCTCAGAGCACCTAACAATGGCACTCAATCTTTTGGAAATTCAGTTCTACTACCTCTTTTCTCTATTTGATCTGAATTTGCAATATCAAATGTTCCTATCAGTTGATTAACAAATCTTCAAGTTTAAGCTGAGTAAATGATTTCATAGTAATATGTTTTTATATTGTTAAATATTTTTTTTGATCAATGCAAGTTCTTGCAAGTACAATCATGAGATTAGTTTTAGCTTCTTTCAAGTTACCATACTAGAAATCAACTATGAAAGATGCATAGTCACAACTTAGAATTCCACATTAAATGTTTTTTTGGGATTTGGACATGGTCTCTACAATGAGAACTCAATATTTTAATCAACTAAGCTCAACCTCTTGAAAAAATAAATATATTTTATTTATATTTATATAAATTTACTTTTATCTCTATCTTTTTCTCTTTCTTTTATTTTGGTCTTCGTTGATTTGTCAATTCATTTTTCGGATTTTTTTATTTTCCCTCCCTTCTCTTTGGGCTAATTAGTTGAATTGATATATTTCTTTGCCCTTTTAACTTGTTGGGTTTGTGCCTTCCTTCCCGATATCTATCTAGTTACCTTAGTTTGCTATTATTTTCCCATTCTATTTTCTAACTGTAACTCATTGTGATGATGGATCATAGAATATGATCCAAAATGTTAATGATAAAAAATTGCCACATGATTTGTTGTCTAATAATTTTTGTCTTCCCAATGAAGGAAATTTTATTCATAGGGCATAAGCCCTCAAAACTTATATTTTATGTTAACTATTATGAATGATGTTTTATCCAACTATAAAAAAAATATTGATCTATTCTGTTAATAGTTTATATTGATTTTTGCTCCTTTTAGATACCAAATTCTAATTTAAACAGCCAAATTTATAGTACTTGTAATGATTTTTTCTAAAATTGATTGTAATATAATATGAAATTTTTTTTTGCAACAATTGTATTAATACCATAGGAAAACTTGAGGAAACACTTCTTATATTTCCTTCATGATGTAGATTTCTAAATTCCTATTTTTTTTCCATGGAATATGGAAAGAATTCCCCCTTAAGGAGAAGGATTGTAAAATTCCACAAAGAGTAATTACCATATCTTTTAAAAGTAATTTGTTTAACAATTAATAAATTAAGAACTTTTTTAATAATTACATTAATTTATTAATTATTTGCAAGGGACAAATTATTTTCTACAATATTAATAAAATAAGAATATGCATGAATATCACAAGAGTTTGACATTCTAACAATTATATTTAAGAGTTAAAAATATTTTAAAAAGAAAATAGTATTTATATTATATTTTGAAAAATATTTTAAATTAATATATATTTTTATAAGAAATAGTAACTTAAACATATTTTAAAAAAATTTATATTCTTTTATAAAATAATATATTATAAATTAACATAATATATTATATTTCTTTATAAAAAAAATTATGGTTTATGAATAATTCAAAGTATTATACATAATTATATATAATATATAGCAAGTCAAGCTATACAATCTAATAAAATTATAAAATATGATGTAAAATTGAAAAATGAGGTCTTATTAATTTTGTAAGAGGAAGTGAGAATTTTTAGATGACAAATTATTATTGTTTTGGTATGTAAGGATAATTTGTATTGATGCAAAAGAAAGGTACAAAAAATTTGCACAATAAGAAGCCCCCAAACGAGACACCAATGTATGAGACACACAACACCCCCAACCTTCCATTTGAGATTACAAAATTGTAGACCCAAAGAGCGAGTCGATCTAGACTATATGCCATACTATACATCGAACTATACTATTTTAGATGACAAATTATTAGCAATTTATGCAAATAGAAATTAAAATTTTTAAAAATGTCATAAAAGTTCATACTTCAAGAGAAAGTTTTTAAATCAATGGAGAAAACTTTTAACCTTTCTCTCTAATTTATTTCATTGAAAAATATTCATTTTTTTCCTAAATAATAAGGTCCTCAAAAAAACATGAATTTGGGGATTTTGGTAGCATGTGGTTCACTAGATCTTTCAAAAAATAATGTATCTATTTTGTTTTATCAAAAAAATAAACTGTTTGTATCCATGCATCAAGAAAACCTTTAGTCATTTGATATAGTTCAAATCATATGAGAGAACTTTGGCAATTAGGGGAAAATTATTAGGTCCCTTATGACCAACATGCTTAACATTTACACTTTATTGGCTGCCTCTTTGAATTCTGCTCATTTAAAGAAGAGTTGCAACATTTTTTAATCTTCAATAATTGTCCTTTAATCGATTAAATTTCGAAGCCAAGGCAATATCATGTATACCTTCATTCAGCTTGGCTTGTTTGTCCATCAATTGGTGGAGGTGGTCTAGGTAACAATCATGAAAGGCCTTAACATGGTTGACAATGCCACTTATATCCCAATGAATCATAAATGCTCTAGCCACTATGGACAACATGGATGCATACCTAAATATCTATGTTGCATTGAAAGAATTTCTCTTGTTAATATATTTATTAGGGCCTAGGAATAGAGAGTCCACTACCTCTCAAATATCAACACATAACTTACCATCCATATCTTTTGCTGTACTCCACATTTGAAGAATTCATGTGCACAACTGAAGGTCTTTATTTCCTATTCCATGTACTTTGCAAAGTTCTTTGCCACTATGTTTGCATCATTTTTTCTATTTATGATGCTTTTTATCTTTTTATTTGCCACCTCCTTGGCTCTCTTTTTTCCTTTTATTGTCTCGTTGTTTGAAGCCTCTACCATATTTAATCTTATTATTATCACTATAGAATAATTGGCATCGATGAAGCCAACAAAAGCCGCCAAATATAATAACATTGAGATTTGTTGTAATCAAGGATGAATTCCTTCATTATTGATAGCTTGTCCTCTCTTCTCCCATCTAGATAGATTGTATGAGTCATTGCCATCTATGTCTAAAGTAGAGGGTTAAAAACTTCAACCTTTGTAAATCCAACCAAAAAGTTGATATTGAGATGAACCTTGATTATCACTTGAAATATGCTTTCTCTTACATCCTAATAATTACCACCTAAATCATGACATGTAAAGAGAACCTTGTAACATTGTAATAATACTTGTTTCACCTCCCTTATTATATTTGAACCCCTTATTAAATCAAATTTCATTTTAGTCTTGTAACTATATTTTTCCACCGTTAAAATGCACAACTAATAAGATACTTGCTTTAGATAGTTCAAATAAGATCAAATCGGTTTACCTTATAGGACAACACTAAAAATACATTTTGAAAAAGGTGGCCGTTTAGGTATACATGATATTTTTTTAAATTGGAAGAAAAGCAGAAAAATTGCATTCCAGCTGTAGAAAACAGCTACGTCAAGCTCCAAAAAAACATAACCTTAAATGGAAAAACGAAACAAATCAGACAGCCCCAGTCGGAGAGGAGCTGACACCACCAGAAAGAATAGCACCCAGCAGCGAGATAGGAATAACAAAAACCAAAAAATTAGTCAGCACTCGCCCAGAAAAAGATTCACCAACAAAGCTGCAAGTTAGTCGAAAAACATCAGAACCGCCATTATAGTCCACACCTCAGTCGGTGTCAGTGACAGAGGAAAAGACGATATCATGTGTGAAAAGAAACAGAGAAACACATAAGGAAACAAACAAAGCAGAGAAGATTTGGAGCACTGGGATTACAGGCTCAGGCATCCGATTTATAGATAACATCCAATTAATACAATACAAAGTCTAGGAAGGAGTTCATTGCAATATATATGGTATATAGGTGCAGCATGAGCGACGTGTATGGCTGAAAGTCGCGTTGAGTGTTATAAGTCGGCAGGATGTGAAAAACGTGCTTGATAATTAATTTATTCTAATAATGCGGATATCATGTGGATGATAGCTTTAGCTTCTTCTATCACATTTCTAGAAAATCTGAATTTTCCTACAAAACACGCGATGAATTATCCTTGGAACACGATAAAAATTGGTTAAAATTCTTGTTCAACAGTAGAGCATGATTTAAATCTGATTTGAATTAAATAGAAATCTCATATACTGGATGATAATCAATACAAACGAGCACTGCAAACTCGTTTTGAGTGGGTGCCAGGGTTTTTTCCATATAGTTTCCAAGTAACTACAGTGGGTCCTTAGAAGGCCACAGCGGCCATGGCTGCCACAAATAAATTAATGAGAAAACAAGAAGAATGCCATAGAATAACACACAAATTGAAAAGCAGTTGTCCCCAGCTGGTAAAATTTAGAGGGACAATATATATCAATGGGAACTCAAAGCCCTTATCAGTGGACACCAAGAAATCTAAACCTATTCTATCAGAGTTATTATGGCGATGTAATTCTTTAGTTTGGTAGCAGCCTTCTTCGTTATGGTTTGGGTTTCGATCCCAGGACCTGTGAACACGAGTTTAGAGTATGCACGCCCCCAGTTAAAGCTGAAGGACCCTGTGGTAATCTTGGTATCCGCAGATGGCTTTCGGTTTGGGTATCAGTACAAAACTCATACCCCCAACATCCAAAGGCTCATCTCCAATGGCACCAGTGCAAAGACAGGTATGATACCTATTTTCCCAACCCTCACTCTTCCAAACCATTATTCGATTGTAACTGGGCTTTATCCTGCCTGGCATGGAATTATCAACAACTATTTTGGGGACCCTAAAACAAATGACACCTTTACTACCCAAAACCATGAGCCCAAATGGTGGCTGGGAGAGCCTCTGTGGGAGACTGTGACCAAACATGGGCTGCAGGCCGCTGCTTATTTTTGGCCCAGCTCTGAAGTTGTGAAGGGCCACTGGAATTTCCCCAAAACGTTTTGTCCACAGTATAATTGGTCTGTTCCCTTTGAGGAAAGAGTAGATACTGTGTTGGGCTATTTTGACCTGAAACCATCGCAGATGCCCAGATTCATAAGCCTCTATTTTGAAGATCCTGATAATCAGGGCCACCAGGTTGGGCTGAATGATCCCAAGATAACCGAGGCAGTTGCTCATATTGATTCCTTAATGGGGAGACTCATGAATGGGCTTGAACAAAGAGGGGTTTTGGAGGATGTGACTATTATCGTGGTGGGAGACCATGGCATGGTGGGCACTTGTGATAATAAGCTCATCTTTTTGGAGGATTTGAGTCCTTGGATTACAATTCCTTCCGATTGGGTAGAGTATTATAGTCCTCTACTTTCCATCAGGCCTCCCCTGGGAGTTTCTCTGTCCGAAGTGGTGATAAAAATGAAAGAAGGCTTGAACTCTGGCAAGGTGAAGAATGGTGAGCATCTGAAGGTTTTTCTGAAAGAAGATCTACCAGCTCGGCTTCATTACTCGAGTAATGAGAAGATTCCCCCTATCATTGGGTTGGCAGCAGAAGGGTTCAAGATTGAGCAGGCAAACACCAAGAGTCAAGAATGTGGAGGAGCGCATGGTTATGATAATGCATTCTTTTCTATGAGGACAGTTTTCTTTGGCCACGGTCCTCGTTTTGCAAGGGGGAGAAAAGTGCCATCTTTTGAGAATGTTGAGATTTATAATCTCATCACTTCTATTCTCGGCATCACTGGAGCACCTAACAATGGCACTCAATCTTTTGGAAAGTCAGTTCTACTGCCTCTTTTCTCTGTTTGATCTGAATTTGCAATATCAGATATTGTTGTCAATTGATTAACAAATCTTCAAGTTTAAGCTGAGTAAATGATTTTGTAGTAATAACCGGAATTTAGAGGTAATTTTAATCACCTCTGTTGATTCTCTTTCCAAGGAACAATGTTTAGAGGAAGGACATAAATTGCTTGTGTTAAAACTACCAAACTGTTATAACCTTAGGCCATTTGGTAAGGATCATTTGCAATATTGCGAGGATTTGTTCTTCTTTTGTCTCCAATTTGCTACATTTTTCCTTTTATTAACGTTGCTTTTATTACTACTGACATGTTCTGGCTTACTTAATTATCGTTTGTGGGCTTTGTGTATTTGTTGTTGTTCTTGACTTGGCAAGGAATAAAGTTAGGTATTTCATTATCCCCTATTTTTAGTGCCCAAGTATACTAGTGAAACCATGCTGCAAATGCATGTACACTTTTCTTCTACATGTTTATAAGTTTGAGCAATTCTATGATTGAAACATATCAGGTGGTTTTGTTGTCGTTATGCAAGTAAATTAAATTTCCTTTATCGATTGTGAAGGAATAGAGGCAGAGATCAAAAAAATTAACATAGTAGATTATATAATATTATTCATAAAATTTTATCAAAACAATTACATGAAATTTTTTCCTCATTCAGAGCAATCTCTATTCTTCTTCTATCTCTCTAAAAATATACAACCAACACAATAAATATAAGTCCACGACCAAAATGCAGTAAATACAATATTTAAGGAAATTATGAAATGTCGAGACGTATAGTCCGAAAGCATTTAAAAAACAAGTCCAATTGAATTAAATATACGTCATTTTATCCTAGTTGTTCACCAACATAGACCCCACAAAAATGTCGTCACCAGAAGGAGCCAACCCACGCTACCGCTGAGGAGAGAGAAAGGTCTCACGGTATCATGGTGAACACTACTCCACTGCAAGGGAACACTTGGTAGACCACGGGGCCGCAATAACTGCATTAACGCGGGCAGAAAGCAGTTAGGTCACAGTGTGACGGAGGACATCGTGCCACCGTGGGCGGTCAGGAAGGTAACCAAAACAATAGCAATGTTTTGGCGGCTAACCACTCCATCGTAGTTAGCAAACAGTTAGGTCACGATATCGTGGGGAAGATGAAGTGAGGAAACTGCAGGACCGCAGACTATATGAAGTTGGGCCACAGTACCACGGGAGACAGAGAGAAATGAAAATGCAAGACCACAAACAACAAGAAAGTGGGCCGTGGTAACCCAATGGACACCGTGGTACCGCGAGACAAAATCTCTGATGGCGCGGGCGCTTAATAGGAGCCATAAACACACGCGGGAGTTGGGAGAAATCTCAACACTCCCCCTTTATCGCAACTCCCACAAACTTTGATACCCAGTTGGTTTCTTTGGTGAATGAAGTCAACTTTGCCAAGTGCCTTTGTAAGTATGTCTGCAACCTATTCCTCCGAACTGCAAAAAACCAAGGTGATTTCACCAGTGTTGATCAACTCTCAGATGAAATGAAAACCTGTATCTATGTGCTTGCTCCACTTATGGAATACTAGATTTTTTGAAAGGGCGATTGCAGAGCTATTATCACAATGCATTCTTGTAGCTTCCAGCTGTTCATGTTGAGTCTCTTTAAAAACTCTCATCCATACTACCTAGCATGAAGCACGTGTAGCAACTACATATTCAGCTTCAACTAAAGATAATGTAACAATCGGTTACTTTTTAGAAGCCCAAGAAACAATTCCACTGCCAAAGTGAAAAGCGTAACCTGATGTGCTCTTCCTATCATCAATGCTTCTAGCATAATCACTGTTAGTAAAACCAGTTAATTTGAATTCATCTAATCTTGTATACTGGATGCCATAATTTTTGGTTCCACCGATATATCTCAAAATTCTTTTTCCAACCTTCCAGTGAGTATCTTTTGGAGTTTCTATAAATCTGGAAATTAAGCTAACTGAATACATGATGTCTGGCCTTGTGGTTGTTAAATACATCAGAACCTTTATCCTCTTTACCTAGCATTAGACTAGTCACCATTGGAGTAGGAGCAGATTTACAATTCAACATATGAAATCTTTTCAAAACATCATTAGCATACTTTGCCTGAGAAATAAAAATTCCATTTTCATCTTGATTTACCTCAATGCCTAAAAAATATCTTATCAGACCCAAGCCTGTCATTTCAAACTCTTTCATCATTGCTCCTTTAAATAAATAAACTAACAGATCTCCAGTGAAGATTAAATCATCTTCATAAAGACATATGATCAAGATTTTACCTTCTTCATTCATTTTAGTGTACAGTGTTGGTTCATTGCTGCATCTGATAAAACCATTCTAATTAAAATAACTGTCTATTCTACTATACCAAGCTCTTGGGGCTTGTTTTAGACCATACAGTTCTTTCTTTAGCTTTTAGACTTTATCTTCTTGTCCCAATATCTCATATCTAGGTGCTTGTTCAATATATACTTCATCTTCAAGATAACCATTGAGAAATGTTGATTTAACATCCATTTGATGATCTAACCATTTGTTTTGTGTTGCTATGGCCAATAGCATTATGACTGTATCAAGTCTGGCTACAAGTGCAAAAGTATTTGTATAATCAATTCTAGGTTGTTGTGCATAACCTTTTACAACTAATCTTGCTTTGTGTTTCTACACTTCTCCATTTGCATTCAATTTTGATTTATAAATCCATTTGACTCCAATTACAACTTTGCCTTTTGGAAGACTCTACAACACCCATGTCTAATTTTTTTCAATTGAATCAATTTCATCATCCATTGTTGTTATCCACTTCTCCTCTTTAATTGCATCTTCATAATGGATTGGATCTTCATCTTGAGAATAAAAAGAAAAAAGTGTGAACTGTTGTGAATTATTCTCACCTTCATTCTGATTGTAAATGTCACTTATATTTTTGATTTTCTGTCTTCTCATACTTGTTAGTGTTGGATTTAAAAGATCACTTAAATCTATTGATTGCGGACTTGAAGGTCCTATGCTAGAATTTCTTGTTGTAGATGGCATCTGCAGACTTCTTGTTGCTTCTCTTAGATTGCTTGATGGTGTCACTTGTTGACCACTTGCTTGAGCTTGAGTTGGTACAGTAGTAGGAACATTTGCTGGAACTAAAATTTCATTTTCTTCTTGTGGGATACTGACAAAAACATTAATTGTGCTCTCTCTACTTCCATCACATGCTTCATCTTCAACAAATTGAACATCTCTTCTGATTATGACCTTCTTAGTTGTTGGATTGAAAAGTTTATATTCTTTGGATTCATCACAATAACCAACAAATATACATTTCTCTCCTTTATTATCAAGCTTTCTTCTTAATTCATCAGATGATGTGCATATAAAACACATCCAAAAACTCTCATGTGAGATACACTACGCTTTTTACTAGTCCATGATTCTTCAGGGATGATATTCATAACACTTTTCATTGGGCATTTGTTCATTATGTATGTTGCACATGAAACAACTTCAGCCCAAAATTCATTTGTCAAATGCTTGGCTTTCAACATGCTCCTAGCCATCTCCATTATAGTTATGTTCTTTCTCTTAGCTACCCCATTCTGTTGAGGTGTATATCTAGTTGTGAAATACTTGTGAATACCATGATCTCTGCAGAAATTTAAAAACTAGATCTTGAAATGTATTCCCCTCCTTTATCTGTTCTCAACACTTTAATAAAATGACCACTTTGTTTTTCAGCAAGTGATTTGAACTGACGGAAGAAATCAAACACTTCACTTTTGTGCTTTAATAAATAAACCCATGTCTTCCTCGAATAATCATCTATAAAAGCCAGAAAATAAAGACTACCACCTATTGATGGTGTTTGCATTGGACCACAAAGATCTGAATGAACAATTTCTAAAGGGGATTTTTCTCTTGTTGATTTCCTTGCTAGGAATGACTCTCTATGTTGCTTTCCTAGAATGCACCCTTCACAAACTCTCTCAGGTTTTTCAATTAATGGTATTTCCTTACCATACTCTTCCTATGAAGAAAATTCAGACCACCAAAATTCAAATGACCAAATCTTAAATGCCGCGGCCAGTTTTCATCTTTCGCTTTTGCTTGAAAGATAATTTGAATACCAGTTGTTATCTCTTGTGCTTGTGCATAGTTTGTGCTCAAATCTGGCTAAATTCTCAAAGGAAACATTCTATTGTTTGTCATATTGATCTTAGCAATTAATTGACTGCTTGGGTATTTGTCTAAAACTGTGCACAGTCCATTTTTAAAAGTTACTCTATAACCCTTTTCAACTAACTGTCCTACACTCATCAAATTGTGTTTCAGACCTGGCACGAAATAAACATTTGAAATATATTTTTGCTCCCCCTACTTGGTTAAAATATTAACATTTCCTTTTCCTTTGACTGACGCTTTGTTGTCATTACCCAGGGTGACATCAGACTTAATATTCTCATCTAGACTTGTGAATAACTCTAAATTTCCTATCATGTGATTACTACAACCTGAATCTAAGAAACAAGCATCTTTTTCACTAGCTTGTGCTACATTACATGCCAGAAACATTGTGCTCTTATCTGGTCTTTGTTCTTGACTGAATTTTGTAAAATTTGCATTTTTTCTACCCATATCATATTGTTTCTTCCTACATTCATTCATATAATGTCCAATTTTTTTACAATAATGGCATTGGACCTAAGATTTTTCATAAGTTTTCCTTTGAGGATAATTTTGAGATGGGATTTGGCTGCTGCCTCTTCCACTTGAACTTGATGGGTTGTTTCTTCCACCTCTGTTGAAACCTCTTCCTCTTGTTCTGAAATTTGATCTACGTTTGCCTGTTCCTTGGTTAATTGAAGCTTGTGACTTGAATGCATGCTCTAATGACATATTAGTTGTTCTATTGAGCCTGTTCTCATGAGAAATAATTGAATCATAAAGCTCCTCAACTAAATACTAGGTGAGGTCCTTTGTCTCCTCTATATTTACTACAATTGACTCAAATCTTGTGGGTAAACACCTCAAAATCTTCTCTACCACTTTGACATCTTCTAGTGTCTCACCATGTGTTCTTATCCGATTCACCAGTCCCATTATTGAGTCTAATATGAATCTATAGACTCATTATCCTTCATAAACAGAGTTTCAAACTCTCTTCTCAATATTTGCAGCTTTGTAGTTTTAACTTTCACCATTCCTTGCTAAGCTATTTGTAGAATGTCCCATGCTTGCTTGGACCTGGTTGCAGCTGAAATTTTTGGAAAGATGTTCTCATGTACTCCTTGTAGAATGAAAAATAGAGCCTTTGAATCCTTCTTCTTGTTGTCTTTCAGCAAGTCTTGCTTTGCTTGAGTCAAGTCATTGTATGTTGTAGCATCTACTGGCTCTGGAAAACCATTTTCAACAAACTCCAATAAATCTTGTGAAAAAAATAGAGCTCTCATTGTGATAGACCAATAATCATAATTTTTTCCATTCAATTGAGGAATTTGGGGATTACTCAAGCTTGTGCTTGCAGCCATATTTTTTAGTCACTCTAAGACAATTTTCAGCTATGGAGAACCTGCTTTGATACCACGTGAAGGAATAGAGGTAGAGACCAAAAAAATTAACATAGTAGATTATATAATATTATTCATAAAATTTTATTTGAGCAACTACGTGAAATTTTTTTCTTCTTTAGAGCAATCTCTATTCTTCTTCTATCTCTCAAAAAATATACATCCAACACAGTAAATATAAGTCCATGACCAAAACGTAGTAAATACAATATTTAAGGCAATTATGAAATGTCAAGATGTATAGTCCGCAAGAATTTAAAAAAAAAATTCAATTGAATTAAATATACATACTTTTATCCTAGTTGTTCACTAGCATAAACCCCACAAAAACATTGCCGCCAGAAGGAGCCAACCCGCGCTACCGTAGAGGAGAGAGAAAGGTCTCGCGGTATCATGATCAACACCGCTCCACCGCTAGGGAACACTTGGTAGACCATGGGGTTGTGGTAACCGCATTAGCACGGTCAGGAAGAAGTTAGGTCACAGTGCGACGGAGGATAGCGCGCCACCGCGGGCGGTAAGGAAAGTAATCGCGAGACAGCGGTAGCAACATTCTGGCGGTTAACCGCTCCACTGTAGTCAGAAAATAGTTAGGTTGTGGTATCATGGGGAAGACAGAGTGAGTAAACTGCAGGACTGCAGACTGTATGAAGTTGGGCCATGGTAACGCGGGAGACAGAGAGAAAGGCAACCATGAGACCATGGACAAAAGGAAGGTGGGTTGCGGTAACCTGGTGGACATCGCGGTACCATGAGCTAGAATGTCTGATGGCGCGGGTGCATGGTAGGAGCCAAAAACATGCGCGAGAGTTGGGAGAAATCCCAACAGATTGCTTGAAGCTCAAAATTTTGGTTGGAGTTAAAAATTATGTGATTTTCAAATTCGTAGAACTGTAAATTTTCTCTGTTTGTGTAAAACAAGTTACCTTTTGATCTAGTCAGGGTCTTAATGCACCTAGTTACAATGGTATAATCCTTTTGATAAAATAGAGTGTCCTCAAAAATAAATACTCTATTGTGTCTTAGGTCTCACCCAATTTAGCATCAATTACTATTCCACGAGTATTTGTATTGGAATTTAAAAAGTAACATGGTATAATTATTGAATGTTCTTTGTGTTAGGTTATTGCTGCTATCCTTGAGTCATACATAATAGTTTCAAAGTCAGGCTTATTAGTAGTTGTTGTAGATTGATTATCTTATCACAAATATCTGTAACTACATTTTTGTAACCATTTACCATTTATTAGAAGATTTTTTGATTTGGAGAATTTGTATAGAAAAATGGTTTGGACATTTTCTTGTAGAAAGTTCAATATATATCTTTCTTTTAGATTAATATTTATTACCTATAAGATAAAACTTGTCTCAAACCAAAACCTAAAAAAAGAGTGAAAATTACAAAATGAAAAATATGAAAGGTTAGATGAATCCTATTAAAAAAAAGATGGAGAGAGATGACTTAGAAAACGAAGTTGACTACCTAAAATTTCCTTGATGGGCCTACATGGGTTTTGTTCTCTTCTTAATTGTCTTTCGATTATTTTTCCTTGGGGCAATAAGGCAAGCTTTGGCAGAGAAGAAAAATGGGGGAACGAGATTGGAAGTGGAAGCACATGACTCTGCAAGGTCTAAAGAGGTCAAATAGTAGGGAAGGAAGAATGAGGCAACAACAAAAAATGTAATGCTTCCCTTTGTTCATGCATTTCATTTTTTATTTTTGAACTTATTGCGATGTGATGTCTCATGGGTATGTGCAGGATCATGATGGGCCAAAAAGTGGCAATGAGGAAAAAATCACATTTTGGATTGACTCAAAAACATGAAAATGTCGAGTTGACTTTTCTAGGTTCAGGTGTCAATACATTTAGCCGAACGAAAGTCCAAACCTAGTTTCTACAAATCGGATATTGGATTTGGATCGGATATCACATTTGTGGAAAAATTGTATAAAAGAAAGCCTAATCTTAAAATTTCATTTTTCATAGTTTGCACACGGGCACACAAGGAAAAGTGAAAATCCGATATCCGCTTCTATCAGATATCCGATTTCAAAGGTAAGTATTTGGTTTTTTAAATCTTGTAATCGATTTTTCAAGTGGATTCTCTTAATTTTAAGTAGCTTTTATGATTTGTTTTTCAAAAATAGGGTTTTCTACTGATTTTTATTAAAAACTAGAGTTTACATTGAATTTTTATTAAAAATTAATGTTTTTAAATGGATTTTGATTAAAAACTAGTTTGTTGATGTATTTTTATCAAAAACTAGAGTTTTTTATGGATTTTTGTGAAAAAGTAGGGTTTTTTTTTGGATTTTTATTAAAAACTAGTGTTTTTTTACAATAATTTCATTTATATTGTGTAATTTCAATTAGATTAATTAGTTTTTAACTTTAATCAGGTATTATGGTTGAGAATGAAAATCCATAAATGCCAAACGCTCCACCACCTTCGCAGCCAAATGCTCCACCACCTCCACAACCACCAATTGAATACTTAATTGGTGAAAAAGTGGGGCAATTGAGGGGCATTTGTGAAGTTTATAAGACAATCCCTCGATTGAGAGATATGAAAAACACATTGAAGGAAATAATTAAAAATATAGAAACCCTCTCCACCCAACATAATTCCTTTCATTCGTGGTGAGAAGACATGAGGGAATATTATTAATGTGGATTGTCTTATGATGATGTGAAAGATCTCCAAATAACCAAAGCCCAAATAGCCTCTTTATTCATTGACCCCCGCATCGGTTTTCCAGTGAATGTTAATAAAACAAAACTTTCTATAAAATAGTGCATGCATAGGGACATTGTAGCTAACTTTTACAATTGTTGGTCTATGGTTTTTGACAAACCACCGAACAATTAATTCCGATATACCATTTTACTTTACTAAAAAATTATATGTTGAGTTTGTCTTAGGGAATCATGTCAATTACTTTGATATTAAACCCTTCCAGGGCATCGGTGGAGGTATGCCCTAGGATAGACCAGGGGCAGTTAGAGTAGTCCCACGCCCAAATGCTCCCCTTCCTCCGCCACCTCCAATATATCATCCAGCGATTATCTAGGATGCATCCAAATAGACTATTCAAGATATTCATTGTTTGAGTGGTCATTTGGTTTTGCATGCTTCTATAGTAGCTCAGCCACATTCTAGTGATGTTGGCGAAGGCTCGAGTATTGCTGCATCATCCTCCTTAGGTCCACATATTTGTGTGCCACATAATTGCACTATGTGCCACCATATATGCTTCGGTCCTCTTATACAGCCCGCTGAGCATCCCTTGGACACTTCTAATTATGACCTACATGATGTGGACATTATAGATCAGTCACAGGGGAGTGGAGTGCACCCTACAGATTCCTCTCCTGCTAGAGAGGGGGATGTTGGAATAGTGACATAGGTAAGATTTAAGTTGTAATTTCATAACTTGCATTTGTTTTTAAATTAATATTAACAAGAGATAGTATCAAGTACTAATATTTATTTACATGGTCTATTTAACAGTTGATGTCTGAGGAGGAGCTCACACGGGTGACCGATAGCACCCTTAGGGCCATTTTATTTGGCTTGGACACACACATAGTATATATTTTCGCACTCACTCATTTACATTTTATATTATATACTTGATTGTCATTTGAATTTTCATTAATGAAATTATATAATAACTTATATGTTTATCTTATTTTCCTCTTGTGGGAAATACCTAGTGCGAGTGAGGTGCAGCCTCATCTAGACTATGGAGGCACAAAGTTAGATAAGGGGAAGGTAATTGAAATCAAATTGGATTGAATTAAGATTTTTAAGATGTTATATTGATTATACATACATTGACATAGATTGGTAGTTTCATATGTACTTGTCAATTTTATGTACAAGCAATTTTGAGCTATACAGATTTGTTGACAAGTTACACACCACCTAAAGGAGTAGGTATTGGAACACCTCAAGGAGGAGGTGTCAAAACACCTGAAGGAGATAAAGAAAAATATCAACCTAAAGAGGTATGTGTTTATTTTATTTTGTGTTTGGTAAATATGTTCCTATTACCAAGAATCATATGCTAACTTGGATCAATTTTATGTTTTTGTTCACATATATAGATTGACATTTCAAAAGTTGGTTTGTTATATTCTAGGACTCCTGACCCTTTGAGGAGACGTATATTTCAGGTGATCAAGATTTCAATTTTAGAGTTCAATTAAAATTCAATGTATGTTGATTTTGATGTTAATTTTTCGATTTTAAATTATATAGTATAACTAATCTCAATTGTGGTTTGAATTTTTCTTTTGCAGCTACCTTCAGAGCCAACGAGTGCTTTAAAGAGGCTCCATTTTGATGATCCACCAGTAGTTTAGGATGAGATAGACATTTTGGAATGTAAATTTTGAATACATATTGACAATCGAAATTTAATTTGTTCCTCATGTGCATGATTAAACTCTGATTAAACTATTTGAAAATTTTATCTTGACCAATGGTTAAATATCAATGTACAATAGCATAAAAAATAATGCTTATATTATGTAGTTTATATTTATATCATTGATTACATTGCATTACACATCTTTCAAACTCAAATCATTACTTCACATTGCATAACTAACAACTAGATGTTCATAGATGAAAAAATTTTAATTACAATATAGTTTTTACAAAGTCAACCTAAGCAGTTATGCAATTACTTCACATTGCATAACTAAAAACTACGAGCAGTTGTCATTTGCATTTGTTTGTGATTGAATTCTATGAGACCACATTTCTTTGAAGCTTTATTTCAAATAGTCCACTACCTTGTTTATGCTACCATATTTTTCATACATGATAGTGATTAGATTAAGTTGTAATAAATTAAATGATAGCCTATGGTTATTTAATTTATACTCATTTGATTTAAATGGATGAGGCTGACCTTCCTGATATTATTTTGTAATTTATTATTTTCAAGAGAGGTCGACCTCCTTGAAGAGTCACCTTATTTTGTATAAATACAAGGTGATGTTTGTTCATTTCCTCAATCAAATTCATTCAGCATAATTTGCATTCCAAGATGAAGTTCGCACTTGAGCAGCAACGCTTCATCTTGCAGTAGCAGGCCAATTTCAGAATTATGCTCACTTTAGAGGAAAACAAATTGGTTGAGTGTGGAGAGAAAAGTTTCTAAACCTAAAAATGAGAAAGAGAAATTTGAATGAAGGAAGAAATATATCAAGGTGAGGGAATATGTTAGTTGATTCCATGAAGGACCATATTGTTCCTATCATCTCTAAGTTGAAGACAGTGAGAGAAATGCTTAAGACTTTGGAGGAGATGTATGAGATCAACATCACAAGTCATGCTCTAGCTTTGAATCAACAACTTCATCATGTTAAGATGGTGGAAGGAGAATTTTTCATCACCTACTTCATGGAGATTTATGAATTGAGAGATCAACTCTCTACCATTGGTCATATTGTTGATGACAAAGATTTGACCATGTTGGCTCTTAATGGTCTTCCTTCATCTTGGGAGTCTTACATTCAAGGAATCAACATGCAATCGAAACTTCCCAAGTTTGATCGGTTGAGGGCTGAGTGTATTCAAGAGGAGTTAAGGTTGGCTGCAAGAGGTATTGGACGAAGCCCTACAAATGAATACATTCATGTTCTTTCCACTCAATCCTCGAAGAAGGAAGGCAAAGGAGGAAAGAAAAGATGCTTCAAGAGGAATAGAGATAAAGGGTCAGATGGTGCTCCTGCATTCAAGAAGAAGTGGGACCTCTCTCGTGTTCAATGCCTTAGATGTGACAAGTTTGGTCACTATGTGAAGGTTTTCTCTACCAGGCCTAATCGGCATGCTTCATTTTCTAATGTGATTGAGATCTCTCTCCAAAATGATTCTAGTGAATTTCTACTCTAGTCAGGGGCCTATGTTCAAGCCATGAAGGTTGTTTATAGATATGAGCTCAAGAGTAGCATTTCGTACTTCCACCCTTCAAAATATTTAAGAGATAAGTATTCTTTGTTTTGATTGTAATTACCCTTCTAGGCTAAAATTCAGCTTGTTGAGCTATGCAAATATGACATTATTTACTTGGATTATGTGTGACCAGTAAATAGTGATCACTAGGATAAGATTCTTTAGAATTAAGAATTATTCATTGCAAGTTGTATCATGCTAATGTGTGAAGATTGCTTTCAAGAAGACCTTGATGCATCCTAGAGGTTGAAGAATGGAGACACTGCTTGCAACTATGAGTCTGAGTGAATGGCTAAAGACATCTCTTCGAAGAGGAAGAATTAACCTTAAGAGGGAGTTTTATGAGTCGTTGGGAATAAGTAACGGTTGCAGTGTTGCAAGCCCAGATATTAAATTCTTGAAGTACCTCTTCAACAACTGAGATCATATTTGATCGAAGTCAGTCAACATGGATTTAACATTGGTAGCTCTGCAAACCTATTCAGAATAGAGTGATCTGAAGAGGACATCCCTAAATCTCTACAAAGGTGTAAAGTTGCAAAGTGGTGTAACTTTCATTCTCGAACTCATATGACCAAAAAGACCATTCCAACATGTCCAAATGGGTACATTTACGCTAGGTCTGGTCCTCTTTTTCACCTAAATACGTCGAATCACTCCAAGCTGCATTGGACCGGCGCTTTCCCTTAAGAGTCCAAAGTGCTAAAAGGAAGAAATCTTTGACAAACTATTTCTCGGAAACCGTGATGCTTATAAAATCTTTATCTAATGATATGGGATCATGTTGGGACCATCTACAATAACCTCTTTTGGTTTTTTCTATCTCGAAGGTGTTTTCCCATGGTGATGAGTTTTCAGTTGAGGGAAAAGTTGTCAAATGCAAGTAGAGTAAAGTTGCAAAGTGGTGCAACTTTCATTCTCGAACTCATACAATCAAAAATACTATTCCAACATGTCTGGATGGGTATTTTTATGCTAGGTATTGTCCTCTTTTGCACCCAAATACGCCGAATCACTCTGAGTTGAATTGGACCAGCGATTTCCCTTAAGAGTCCAAAGTGTTAAAAGACAGCAATCTTTGACAAACTATTTCTAGGAAACTGTGATGCTTAAAGACTCTTCATCTAAGGATATGGGATCATGTTGGGACTATCTACAATAACCTCTCTTGGTTTTTTCTATCTCGAAAGCATTTTCCTATGGTGATGAGTTTTCAGTTGACGGAAAAGTTGCCAAATGCAAGCAGTATAAAGTTGCAAAGTGTTGCAACTTTTATTCTCGAACTCATATGACCAATCAGATTGTTCCAACACGTCTGGGTGGGTACTTTTATGCTAGGTATGGTCCTCTTTTGCACCCAAATACGTCGAAGCACTCCGAGCTACATTGTACTGACGATTTTCCTTAAGAGTCCAAAGTGCTAAAGACAACAATCTTTGACATAATATTTATAGGAAACCATGATTCTTACAAAATCTTCATCTAAGGAAATTGGATCATGCTGGACCATCTACAATAACCTCTCTTGGTTTTTTCTATCTCAAATGCGTTTTCTCGTGGTGATTATTTTTCAATTGAGGGAAAAGTTGTCAAATGCAAGCAGTGTAAAGTTGCAAAGTGGTGCAACTTTCATTCTCAAAATCATACGACCAAAGAGAATATTCCAACACATCCATATGGGTACGTTTATGCTATTTATGGTCCTCTTTTACACCCAAATATGTTGAATCACTCCGAGCTGCATTGGACCGTTGATTTCCCTTAAGAGTCCAAAGTGCTAAAAGGCAACAATCTTTGATGAACTATTTCTTGGAAACCATGATTCTTATAGACTCTTCATCCAAGGATATGGATTGTGTTGGGACCATCTACAATAACCTCTCTTGGTTTTTGCTATCTCGAAGGCATTTTCTCGTGGTGATGAGTTTTTAGTTAAGAGAAAAGTTGCAAAGTGGTGCAAATTTCATTCTCGAACTCATAAGACCAAACGGACTATTCCAAAACATCTATATGGGTACATTTATGCTAGGCATGGTCATCTTTTTCACACAAATACACCAAATCACTTTGAGTTGCATTGGACCGATGATTCCCCTTAAGAGTCCAAAGTGCTAAAAGGCAACAATCTTTGAAGGAATATTTCTCGGAAATTGTGATGCTTACAGACTCTTTGTCTAAGGATATGGGATTTTTTGTGACCATCTACAATAACCTCTCTTGGTTTTTTGTATCTCGAAGGCATTTTCCTGTGGTAATGAGTTTTCAGTTGAGGGAAAAATTGCCAAATGCAAGCAATGTAAAGTTGCAAAGTGGTGCAACTTTCATTCTCAAAATCATATGACCAAACAGACTATTCCAACACATCTGGATGGGTACTTTTATGCTAGGTATGGTCCTCTTTTACACCCAAGTACACCGAATCACTCTGAGTTGCATTGGACCAATGATTTCCCTTAAGAGTCTAAAGTGCTAAAATGCAACAATCTTTGACAGACTATTTCTCAAAAACCATGATGCTTACAGAATCTTCGTCTAAGGATATGGGATTTTTTTTGGGACCATCTACAATAACCTCTCTTAGTTTTTTCTATCTTGAATGCATTTTCGCGTGGTGATGAGTTTTCAGTTGAGGGAAAAGTTGCCAAATGCAAGCAGTGTAAAATTGCAAAGAGGTGCAACTTTCATTCTTGAACTCATACAACCAAAAGAAATGTTCCAACACATCCAAATGGGTATTTTTATACTAGGTATGGTCCTCTTTTGCACCCAAATACGTTGAATCACTCTGAGCTGCATTGGACCGACGATTTCCCTTAAGAGTCCAAAGTGTTAATGTCAATGAAATGTGGGGGCAAAAAGATTTAAGATTGGATCAAGATTCTGCAAATCCTAGCTCTTGCATTAGAAAACTCTTACCCAATCAACTTGAATCAATTACATGGGAAATGAAACTCACATGAACTTTTTACATTTTTATTTTTCGAAAAAGTGGCAAGCCACTCTAATTTGTTATATATAAATAGGAGATATTACAAAACCTAGTTCAAACAAGCATACCGACAGGAAAGAACTAGGGAGAAACCCTCTGGTTGTAGTTTGATTAAGTAGAAAAAGCTTTTTACATTTTAAACATACCCTTTATACAATGCCAAACATTTGACCCTTATTTCAAAAAGCATCACTGGATATAGATGATTCCTATACACAGTTATGACCTTTTTACATTGTTTCATATTTCAAAATTTTCCTATTTGTGGCATTCAGGGCACAATCTTCCACAAGAGTAGTATGTTGGCGTTTTGGAGTGACAAGCACCTATATAAACCATCAAGGTGGCAATTAAACTACATACAATAAAAAATATAATTAGAATAACCAATCTATATTATTGTAATTTGTCACATACTTCTCCGAAAGGATTAGAGCTGCCTATTGTTGCAACAGGTCCATGATCAATCGTGCCAGGAATATTACAAAATTTGTCAAATGATAAATCTATATTGTCACAACAAAAAAGATGCTTAGACTAACAAATCTATATTAATCTAAACAACCTGAATGATGATGAATTGGCAATGCAAACTATAAAAGATGCTTTCAATAACCAATCTATATTATTGTAATCTGTCGAATACCTCTTTGAAAGGATCAGAGCTGGCTATTGTTGCAGCAGGTCCATGATCAATCGTGCCAAGAATATCAAAAAATTTGTCAAATGATAAATCTATATTGTCAAAAAAAATAAAATTCTTAAGCATTGTACCTTCCATTCTTGAATATGTTATTCAAGTGTGCCTGAAGGGTCATCTCTTTCCTTAAGAGTATCCAATATTGCTTCATGATCAGCATTACTAAGTGTCCATAGTTTTTTTTTCTTTGGTTTGGCATGATGCTTCAACAACTTAATATTTGTTGCTATAACAAGTTGTGAATACATGAGAATGGTTTTGTGTTTCTCGTAGTCTTCAAATGCAGGTATGCCATTCTTTCTAATCATGTATGTTCGCAACCAAGTTCCTACAACCACAACTGAACCTGTAGGATACACGAACCCATCATCATCTTCCATCGATTGTGTTGGCTTGTTCTTTAACCACACACATTGAGCCAACCAATATTATGATCTCTCTTCATTCCCCTACAGTGCAACAACTGCAAAAACATGTCTTGGATGTAGTAGATCTGAAAGCCGGTTGTAATCAAGTGAACTTTCCATTGTGTAATTTTTCATGGATATAGTTTGAGATAAAGGAGTTAGATACTATAGAACCCATGTATCCACCCACTCACTTGACTTGCATTGATCCCACTCGCATTGAATACAACTCTGACAAAAACAAGCCAACTGTTGTATCCAAATGGTCCATATCCTTGCACCTGAGCTTCGAAATGAATGCATCTTTCAAGAATCTTTGATTGTATGACAATCCAATCTGCCTCCCACTATACCCTCCTCAACCAACCAAAATAACCCGTGCATTGTTCAATCAAATGTCCCTCCCTATGACAATATTGAGCTACACCAATCAATAATAGAATGTGCATCACTGAATTTTTCTCCTAAAATCTTCAATTGCTCCTTAACTAGAGCTCTCTTTACACATGCACCTGCTCCATCATGCTCCCATTTCCTATGCCCAACTTCAAAAGAACTCCAAGTATTAGGTACACCCCTCTCTACATGCATTCTACTCAACCAATAAAATATACGAGCATTCTTGAATTGACCTATGTAGTTATCTGACCAAATGAGATGTTAACCCAGTGCTATATTATGCTCTTGCAAGAACTCAAAAAAATTCTCAAAACAATGTTGGACATACTCGGACGAGTGAGATCTATCATCACTCATATAAAAATGATACTCTCTGATTATGTTTCGATCCTCCTCTATACTATCAGGTGCATGTCTAAACGTTATGTGGACAAAAATAACAATTTGAATGGAATTGTAATACTGAGATTGTACCTCATTTTGTGGTTGCAATGTATAATTTTCAGAAAAATCAACCATTGTTATAATAGTGCCAATCGGAAAAGAGTCCTTACATATTCTGAATTGTTGATCCAACCAATGAGACCTATGACTATGCCTTGCATATTTGTAGAAAATATTGTCCTTAAAATCTGAAATAAAATCAGCAACATTGCATTCTTTTGTAACCAACTCGCATCTCGAACCTTGATCTCCACTCTGCAAAGTATATTTGACTATCTCATATCTCTTTTTCTCAACAATATTCTTTCCAAATTCATGTTCAGAACCCTCATGAAAATATTGAACAAACTTTGGAAAGCCACCACATTGTGAGCACTTCGCATTTAAACAATCATTTCTATAGAAAAAGGAACCATCATCCCTAGAACATAAAAATAGATCTAGCAAGTCCCTTGATGATTTCGGAAGATGCATTGCACCACACTCTTGCAACATTTCATTAGTATGCAAAGTAGAATGGATATAGCATAATAGTTCATGGCACATTGAAAACTCCACATGGTATTTGCAACAATAAGTATTACAAATCTTAAGAGGCACACAATAAAATGGCTTCAAACCTTTAAAAGTTCTTTGCGAGATTTCCATATTTGGATGTGTTTGAATAAATTTGTTGAACAACATTGTTTGGCTTGATTCCAAGAGATGTTTAGGATGCGGTGTATGGTATCAACTGTCAATTCTTAACTTTAAAACATCCTTTGCATTGAGTGATACTCTAGAGTTATCATGCCAAAATTATTGAATTGCCTGCTTTACATTATCAGTTAGCTTCTTATCAACACGTGGAAGCCTCCCAGCAAAAGCCCATGTATAATTTTGAAGAGGATCATCTATTCTTTCTCTTCTTGCAAGTGCTCTATCCAAAATTTTATGATTTAAGTCAAAATCAATACAAGTTTGTCTCATAAAGCGAGCCTTTTTCAATTGATGGCTTACTAGGGCGGTTGTAATGACTCTCCGAGTAGCTCTCTTATCTTTTTACTTGTTATTTTTTCCAATAGACTTGAGAGCATTAAAAATATTTTTGACAATAATATAATTTTTTCCGGTCCTCTTGTTCCCACGAATCTTCAATTTGGCTAGCAAAGGTCTCATCTTTTGCATCTTTAGCAATTGTACAAAAATTTGGCATTGCTTGGTCAATGTCTTATCACTAAAATATTGGTTGAAAAGTATTCTAGCCCACAACCAAATAGTTCATGTTGAACTCTTGCCTTCAAAATTGTTTATATTGTTATCATCAATTTCAACTAACCATTTAGGGGTCCTTGAAGGTCTTGAATTTGAAATATGTCTTTCTTCCACACAAGGTTCTTCATTTCTCATGTAATCTGGTGAAACATAATTTATATTTGCTTCAATATTATGTTCAACATCTTCATTTCCAACATTTTCACCTTGAACATTTTCAATATCAATTTGAATAATTTCATTCCCAATTTCAATATCATGTTCAACATCTTCAATTCCAACATTTTCATTATCAATTTCAATATTTTCATTCCCAATTTCAATATCATGTTCAACATCTTCAATTCCAACATTTTCACCTTGAAAATTTTCAAATCAATTTGAACATTTTCATTCCCAATTTCAATATCATGTTCTACATTTTCACCTTGAACATATTCTATTTCCTCCACTTGAAAGACCATAGGGCTCAGGTTTACCAATATTTAACATACCTTTTATTTTCTTCCTATGACCTTCTTTATCTCTTTGTCTATATCCTTCAATTTGTTCTTTTATCAGCTTTCTCTTACATTTTTGCTTCCGATGAGTGTTGCTCCCCATTATACCTAATAAAAGATGCTAAAAAATCATTATGTAAGAAAAATTTGAGTACAAGATGGTCCAAAAAGTTTATCTTTGTCTCTTCCTGTCTGAAACCATGCATTTTTCACTTGCAAATTGCTGCAAACAGAATGTACGATCCGTTGGAATGCACAAAAATGACCCACATGGGGTTTTTCTATGGCCCACAAATCCGATATCCGACATAATTGGATATCCAATTTGTAAAACATGTTCTGCAATGGTACTATTTTAGCTCTACCCATCGAAGTTTCACAAATCAGATATCCGATTCAAATTGAATATCTGACTTTTACACACATAGACCTAAGGTTTAATGGTAGAGAGTGGGAAAGTGGAAGGGAGAGGGAGAGAGGGAGGGATAGGGAGAGAAGATGAGGGAGAAGGGGAGATGGAGAGAGTGAGAGGGAGAGGGGAGAGAGTGAGAGGGAGAGGAGAGAGCAAGAGGGAGAGTGAGAGGAGATGAGAGGAAGTAAGGAGAGTGTGAGGAGTGAGAGAGAGAGAGAGAGAGAGAGAGAGAGAGAGGAGTGATTGAGTGAGAGACTTGAGAGAGATAGAGGTGTAGAGAGAGAGGGAAAGAGATAATATTTAAATATTTTATATATTGGTAATATATATATATTTAAATATTTATAGATTAACTAAAATATTCAAATAATATTTAAATATTATACATTTAATAATATATAATATATTAAATACATAATTCGGTAAGAGATTATCATAAATTGTATTTAAATATATTACATTATAAACTTTATTGGATATTATTTAAATTAAATTATAAACTTTATTACATTTTTAAATCATATATTAAAGATTGTATAAATTTTTTAAAACTCATATCTAAAACATATCATATATCAAATTCAAATCAGATATTGGATTTGAATCGGATATCCGATATACTAAAACAAAATTGAATGCCTAGGGATTAGGCTCAGGATTTGGTTCGGACCTCCCAATCTTAAAAATTCAACACGTAAAACATGTTTAACAACTTGCCTTGCTTTTCCAGACTTCGCCCATGTGACTGATGACTTTTATTTTACCCAAAATTGATGAAACGAAAAGGGTTTGTAAAGGAGCTTCTCAACTTTCTACCAATATAAATTATATTTTACTTAGAATCTAATAAATAATTATTATTTATTTTTTATTAGAATTATGACTAAAGTCCTGATTGATAGTCTGATAGAAAAACATCTATAGCTTTCAAACGGTATCACATTTTTTGAATCCAAAACATGCGTCACATTCTATGCTTGGCATACTATATGATTAAAAAAAAAATGAATTTCATGAAGTTTTGACCAAGTTAAGGTGGTCAGACATACAAGTTTTTATATTTTTCTAAAGTTGTAATAAAAAATTCATAATTAATTATTTATTTGAAAAAAAATTACAAAAAAATATGTATCACATCTGGACATGATTCATCTATTTATATCTAAAATATTATAAAAAAATATTATCATTTTATTATGGTTAGGGTGGTCAGACAGACACCTACTTCTTATTTTTTCCCTGAAATTTTAGTACTACTGCATTGAAATTTCAATTTTTCACCAAATAGATTTATTTTTTACAAAAATTAACCTAGTAGTTTAGAAACTACATTCAATTTTCCACAGATTCTATTCTTACATATTTTTGAAATAATATAGATAACTTATTCAAAATTTTATGTCAAGTTTCCCAACTCTAATTTTCTGAATTTTCATTGCCACTTAAGGGCTTGTTTTTCCATGATGATCCTACACGTACCCTCATATATATAAATATATGTTTTCTATGCAATCTGGAATTTGAATTTCTCATACTAAAATGAAAACTAGATTTGTGGATCCATATAAAGTAGGAATTCAAAATTAGATTGGAGATCTGTAAAGGAATTAAATTTTAGGTAATCATAACTGCAAGACCATTCCTTGGTCTGCCAACTCCTTGATAAAGCTACCATCATATCCATTGTAACACAATCACATTAACATTCTACAACTTATTATTATTTATTTTCCAAATTGCCAAACACCTTCTGCTATTTTTTGTATAATTAGAGATTAGTATTGTTAGTGCATAGTAGGACATACACATGTCAGGTTACTCCTTTCCTCCATGATACAAAAAGAAATCAGACCTCAATAAAGATTCTAAGAAAATTCACCACTAGCAATTTATTGTGGGAAAATTCACTATCAACAATTTACAGCGGAGAAATTCATGACATTAAAAGTTTGTGATTTTCTATGGCGATGAATTTTTGGTGGTTTTTTTTCCATAGGGTGAATTTTTCATGGCAATGAATTTTCCCACGGTGAATTTTTGATGGTGAATTTGCCTATTACCCTCAAAGATGTAGTGTAAAATGCCCTTCCCCCTCTACCTTGTTGATGGCTTGATATATACCTGGTCTGCATTCTAAATTTGCAAGGTACCACATTTCAATTGAGGTATTTTGTCAAATTGATTATCGTGCCTTGTTCAGGCTCTTATACTTTTGTAAAAATAAGTTTCGGCTCCACATTAGTTGTTTGTTCGTGATTGAAAGTTTAATATTTTGTGTTTAATCTGTGATCATTGCAATTGAATTTATTGGAGGCATTCTATTGACTGGTTAATGTTCGAAGTATATTTATTTTCATGTTTTGTAGAGAAATCTACCAGGGAATTCTTTTTGCCTGACAAAACTCCTCTATCCCCTGATATATGCCCATATTTTGTTTCAAAAATTTCATTTCAGTTTTAGGTAGGAAAAATGGTAACATAGATTAGAAAATTTTGCTTTACACCTTGATGCAGATTATTACCTTAACATCTGCAAGTGAGACTCTGATGACCCCTGCTCAGCCTCTCTGTGAAGAACTCCAAAATGAAACCTATAGCTAGAAGACTAAACTTATAGCAAAACATTTTATTCTATAATGAAAATCAGACATAGAGCCCATAATATTCTTAGAATAAATAAAAATGTGAATTTTCTTATAGTTTTCAAAACCAAAACAACACCCAACTTACACAGCTACATAACAACATCCCCCCAAGGAAACTACCATCTTTCCTCCTCAAAACCCACAAAAACTCCTTGTAAAAAGAAGAAGGCAACCCAAAAAAATAAATAGCTTTGACAGGCTATCGCCACCCCCAAAATAGGACACCACAAAAAATAGAAAAAAATGATTGATGGTAAGAGCCCGTCAATCAATCATTACATAACTATTAGTCAGGGAAGATTCGATAGTTACATCATCTTCCCTTCCTGAAAAAAGGTCTGAACCTCCTAGTTTAGAAGAATCTAATTTTGTAAACTTTAGGAGATCATCTTCAGTGATCCAAGTGTTGTTGGAATTTGGTAAGCCCATCCATTTCACTAGATACATCTTATAATTCTTGGCTCTTGTGGCAGCGATCTAAGTATCCAGTACTCTTTCAATATGTTTCCCCCTTCTTTGTGGCAAAGCATTGGCCAATTCTTTCTGCACCTTTTCACTAGGTAGTGGTTCCGGTCCCAAATGATAGGGATAAATATCTACAACATTAAAAATTGGAATGATCTCTAAATCTTCAAGAAAATCTAGAAAATAAACATTCTCATTGATTTTCCTTAATATTTTACATGGTCCCACTTTCTTTGGTTTCAATTTGTTATAAGTGCCTTGAGGAAATTGTTCTTTATGCAAAAATACCATTACTTGTTCACCCTTTTCATATACTTTCTCCTTTCAATGCAAATCAACATCGCTTTTATATTTCTCATTGGTTAGTTGTATTTTGTGTCGTACTTGTTGTATTTATGCCTTGTGAAGTTTGTTACATCTTAACTAACCCATTTTCCATTTGGAAGATCAATAAGATCGACAAATCCGTTAGGATTGCTTCCTAAAACAATTTGGAAAGGAGACATATTAGTTGACCTATTGATGCTTGAGTTAAAAGAAAATTCAGCCCGTGCTAAAATCAAACCCCACTATCTTGGATTTTCACCTACCAAGCATCAAATAAAATTACCCAAACTCCTATTGACCACTTCGGTTTGTCCATCTATTTGAGGATGATAGGCTGAGCTATACTGTAGTTTACTATCAAGATTTTTCCACAATGTCCTCCAAAAGTGGCTTAAAAAATTTGTATCCCAATCACTAGTAATGGTTTTGGGCACCCCATGCAAGCGAACAATTTCCTTAAAAAATACATCAGCAACCTTACTTGCATCTGTAGTCTTTTTGCGTGGGATGAAGTGGGCCATCTTTGAGAACCGATCCACGACAAAAAAAATGGAATCATTACCTTGTTGTGTACAAGGTAATCCTAGCACAAAATCCATGGAAATGTCAATCCATGACCCCTCGGGAATAGGTAATGGTTTGTATAAACCCGTGTTTTGCTGCCCACCTTTAGAAACTTGACAAACTCTACAGGAAAAAACAAACTTAGTCACTTCCTTCCTTAGTTGAAGTTTCCCCCTAGGCCATTTCAATGCATTTCTCGAATCAGTTTTTACCTCTTAGACCCAAGGGTAATACAAAGTTGGCGTCCTCTAAATAAAAATCCATTTTCCAATAAGTAGTCTTCAAAAAATTTACTTCTTGCATCAGCAGGACTATTGAGGGCAACAATCACTTCATTAAAATAGGAGTCTATTGCATATTCACCTTTAATTTCCTCAAATCCAACAATCTCATTGGTCATTGTAATGAGTAGGTGGCGTCTTCTACTTAAAGCAACAACTACCACATTAGTTTTACCACTTAAATGTTGAACAACAAATGTATAATCCTATAAAAAGGAGACCCGTTTAGCATGTTTATGGGATAGTTTGGCTTGTGAATTGATATATTTCAATGCTTGATTGTCTGTTAACAAAATCAATTCTCTGTGCAGCAAGTAGTGCATCCATTGTTTCAATGTTTGGACAATAGCATATAATTCTTTATCATAAGTGTCATATCTCTTCTTGGCATCATTTATTTTTTCACTAAAATAGGCAATTGGTTTGCCCTCTTGACTCAACACACCTCCAATAGCTACAGTAGAAGCACCACACTCAATGGTAAAAACATTCTCAAAGTTTGGAAAATCAAGTATAGGGGCTTTAGTTACCTTCTTCTTAAGCTATTCAAAACTTCTTTCAGCTGCTTGGGTCCAAGAAAAAGACTTTCCTTTAGTACAATCATTCAAGGGAGCACATATTCCACTAAAATTTCTAATGAACCTCTTATAGAAGTTTACTAATCCATGAAAACTCCTTATTTTTTAAATACTTTGAGGAATAGGCCATTCAAGTATAGCCTTAACCTTTTCAAGATCCATACTCCTTCTACTGAAATCACATTTCCAAGAAAAACCAACTTGTCCATACAAAACTCACTCTTTTCAAGATTTTAAAACAACCTTTCCCTTCTAAGTGTATCAAAGATAGTTTGAAGGTGTGTCAAATTTTCTTCCATGCTCTTGCTAAAAATTAAAATATCATCAAAATATATTATGAAATTTTTTCCAATGTAGGGCCTAAATACCTTATTCATGGTGTGCATGAAAGTGGCAAGGGAATTAGAAATTTCAAAAGGCATCACCAACCATTCATATAAACAATCCTTGACCTTAAATTCCATTTTCCATTCATCACCTTCTTGGATTCTAATTTGATGGTAACCACTTCTCAAATCGATCTTGGAGAAAATCTTAGCGCCCACCAAGCACTCTAATAGGTCATCCATTCTAGGGAGGAGGTATCTATACTTTACTATGACCTTGTTGATAGCTCTAGAGTCCACACACATTCTCTATCTGCCTCCTTTTTTTGGTGAAAGTAATGTTGGTGTGGCACAAGGACTCATGCTCTCTCTTATGAACCCCTTTTATAATAATTCATAAATCTATCTTCTCATTTCTTCATTTTCTTTTGGAGATAATCTATATGCATCTTGGTTAGGAAGCTTGGACCCAGGCACTAAGTCAATATGGTGTACATAATCCCTCATGAAGGAGGAAAACTAGTTGGAAGCTCTGTTGGTGTTATATTAGAATATTCTTCCAATAAATTGTGCATCTTTGGTGTGGGTTGGACCCTACTAGGCTCTCTTTCTTGTTTTGGCCATAACAAATAACAAGTTGATATCTTGCTCTCATTACAAAACTTCTTACAGCTGGTTGAAACAAGAGACAAGGCTATCATTTCAAATGCATCATCTCCTTTCCATGGTTTTTAGAGTGTTTTCTTTCCTTTATGTTGAACCTCATAAGTATTGTCCCTACCTCGATGGGTCACATTTTGGTCATATTCCCAAGGCCTACCCAACAACAAATGGCATTCATTCATCAACACTACATCGCAGAGCACTTCATCCTCATAACTTGGACCAATTTTGAATGCTATGAGACAAGATTTATCCACAAGCACACTATGATATTTTTTTAGCCAAGAAATCTTATAGGGATTAGATTTTGGAACACAAGCAAGTTGTAATGTGTTAACCATTTTTGCACTCACCAAATTATCAGTAGATCCACCATCTATGATCACCTTACATACTTTGTCCTTACATTTTGATTTTGTTCGGAAGACACTTCTCCTCTTCCAATCAACTTCAAGATTTTCTTTGTCCCCATAAATTAAGGTTCTTCTCAGCATTAGGTTTTCTCCTAATTCAGCCTCAACTTTTTCTAACCAAGGTTTTTCTTCTTCTTGAGCCACCATTACCCTTTTGGGGTTTTGAGTACAATCAATAGCCTTGTGGGCTTCATCACAAATAAAACACCTTAAGGTCCTTCACTCTCCCAAAGATGGTTGTTCACGTCCTCTACTTCTAAAGCTTCCCCTTCCCCGAAAATTAGTTTTCACACTTTTATATTGGTCTTCTTCTTTAGTAGACTTAGAGGAACTCTCTCTTCCTCTATGTTGGTAGTTATCACCTTTCTTACTCACTAATTTTCCTTTTCAATTTAGATTCTCTTCTTCCCTTAGAGCATATTCATAAGATTCATCCATTGTAGGTACTTTCAACAATGTGAGTTCGTCTTGAAGTTGAAACTTTAGTCCATTGACATACCTAGTTGTTGTTTGTCCTTCACTTTCTTGTATATCTATTTGAATTTGAAGCCTCATGAATTGTTCAATATAAGCTTGTATTGATTCATCCTTTTGTTTCAAATTTTGAAATTCCTTAAACAATTTCTATTGGTGATCAAAAGGAAAAAATTGAGGTCTCAAATATTTCAGCATCTTAGGCCAAAGCCTAATCTTATTTTTTCCTACTTTTCTTCTTGAAATTTGTACGTTCTCCCACCAAAGGGCTGCATGTGACTTCAACTTAGATGCAATAATTTTCACTCTTTTTTGGATCATCCTCATCAATATCCTCCATGTCAAAGTACTTCTCCAATTATTGGACCCAATCTACAAAATCCTTTGGGTTGAGCTCACCTTTAAAATCGGAAATGTCAACCTTTATCTTAGAACTTTGGCTTTTTATGGCTTCAATAATCCTTTCCATAGGGTCTACAACATTAGCAACATTCCTACAAAGGCCAACATTTCTCCTACCCCTTCCACCCCAATTCACATGGACTCCCCTTTGGGCCATTACAAATTGCTCTGATACCAAAAATTGATGCAAATTATTACCTTAACATCTACAAGTGAGACTCTGATAACCCCTGCTCAGCCTCTCTATGAACTCCAAAATGAAACCTGTAGGTAGAATACTAAACTTACAACAAAAAATATTATTCTATAGTGAAAATCAGACATAGAACCCATAAGATTCTCAGAAGAAATAAAAATGTGAATTTTCTTATATTTTTCAAAATCAAAATAACAACATCCCCCCCAAAAAACTACCATCTTTCCTCCTCAAAACCCACAAAAATTCCTCGTAAAAAGAAGTTTAGGCAACCCCAAAAAAAAAGTAGCCTTGATAGACTATCACCACACCAAAAATAGGACACACAACAAAAAATAGAAAAAAATGATTGACGGTAAGAGCCCATCAATTTACCGTTACATAAATGTTAGTCAGGGAAGATTCAGAAGTTACATCACACCTACCAATTTCATTTACATGAAATTTTCTAAAGCCTTCTCCATAAATCCACTTTGTGCATGTCCTGAAATCATTGCAATCTTCAAAATCATACCCATTCCCCCACCTGCTATCACTTTTTCTTAAAATTATCTAAAGCCTTTTCAACAAATCTATTTTGTGCACATCTTGTAAACTTTGCATTCCATAAGAAGACATCGCTTCAAGGAATTTTGTCAAATATTTCATGTGCCTTGTCTATTTTCCAGCTCTAGGAAAATTCACTATGGGAAAATTCATCGTCATGACAAATTCACCTCAAGAAAAATTCACCACCAGCAATTCACCATCACATTAAAATTTTTTGATTAGTTTTCCATGGTGGTGAATTTTCCTATGCCCTATTTTCCATTTTAAAACCCCCATATGGTGTAATAGGGATGATTATGGAAAGGGTTACAACTTAAGTTTGCATCTAGCAATTGCTTTTTTTTTTAAGTTTCTAAATCCTTTTCAACCATCTATTTGGTGCATATCTTGTTATTACAACAATTCGAGAAACTGCATTTCTTCTAGGAAATATGTTAAAATAGTTTGAGCTTGTCAAGGTGTTTGCATTGTGTCTATTAATATTCCTTTTTTTTCTTATGCTTTGACAAGTTGGTTTAAAATTTCCAATGGTATTTTCTTGAAATCTCTAAATCATTTTCAACAAATCCATTTTATGCATATTCCACACTCATTTCATTCCATGACATGAAATCTCTTTCAGGCATTCTATCAAATAGTTCACATACCTTGTCTCTACTTCCACATTTGGCATGCATGAATCACCAAGACATTTTCTTTGGATTTCATAAACTATTGATTTGATTGCAAACCATTTATAACACTTAAATATATAATTATTTTAGTCCACAACCTATTCAAGACTACATGTAACATCATCATATATGTATACTACCTGCCTTGATGGTTTTACCCAATAAGAAAGGATTTCACATTCTAAGTGTATAGAAGGTTATACATAGTGAATATGCTTACCTTGGCATATTTTATATTTCTAGAATAATGAAATTGAATTAGAAGGTTGTTACTTTTAATATATCCATAGATTGGATATTTAAATTGTGAAATGTGTGCATTTTGTACTCTAGCTTTTTTTGGTAAGGCACTAGACATCATATATAAAATGACTGCACTTAGTTTATGATCAATTTCTAACTTTCATTATTTATTACCTCTAAGACTACTATCAAATCATATAATCATAGGGGTAATAGAATCTAAAGCTTGTTAAATCTATAATGAATGCATGGAAACCAAATTGGTTAGAAGGATGTTGCCTCTCATGTGGATTACAACCTTAATTTTATCAAAGTTCTTATTTTTGAAAGTTTCTTGAGCTATACCAATGAATAGAAGTAATAAATTAGGAAGTTTATAGGAAAAAAATCATGACATTGAATGACTTGTAGAATTCAATGTATTTGGGAAACATATCGACTAGGAATTCTATTACAATCTTGTGTTGGGTTGGTTCTTTTCAATTTAGACTCAATGATGCAAAGTGATATAGATTTAAGTATAATTTCATACTCAAAAAGATTTATTATTCTTTAAGATAAGGTTGAACAAATATAACTTTGAATGAAGAACTCTCATTAAATATATAAAGGTAACTATTGTTGTTATCTTCAAACCTAGTGAATTTTAGAGTAGAAGATGGTTGATAAAGATTTAGCCTCCTCATATTTGATTATTCTTGAATTAGATTCAATTTTTTTAGATCATGTAATGCTTAATCTTGATTGCATTATTTTTTATTAGTTCAATTTGGTTGTGAGATTGATCATGTATTGATCCTTGTTTTCATTAGCTTAATCTCTAGTAGTAATAGTTCTATTTGGTTTATGATATCGCTTTGATTCACCATGTCAATAGCTTGTGAGCCTTGTTTTTGTATAGGGATGGTATGTAATATATTCTTTAGAAAATATTAGAAGGGATAAAAAAAATTACTTGTATTTTTAATAATTGGTAAAATAACATGGATATGAATTGAAAAAGCCTATTTGAAAATGTCAAGGTATAGAGATTATTGACCTAGTGAATGTTTTCACCCTAAAACAAAATGGATTAGGAATATGATGTTAACAAACATAACCTATCTATTTTGGACAAGCTATATGAAAACATAAAATTTTATGTAAGTAATACAAGATACTTTACACCAACCATTTTTTGATGTGATATTAGGACTTATTTCATTTGTGTTGAAGAATGCCAAGATTAGAAAGCGTGAATTGATAACCTTCCTCAAGTGAAATGATGAACACAATAGTATGTCTATCACATAATGAATTTAGTGTAAATATACAATGGCAAACCTTGACTATATAGGAAAAGATGAGGAGGTGAGAAGGTAGGAGTGAAACTTTGATTACCCTTCCAAAGGTGCAAAACTTGTGAGCTCACTTGACAAGTGTGTAAGAAAATGGAAAGTATGCATGCAATATGTGTCTCAAGTGATGATGACACATTTATCAACCATATGAAGTGAGACATAAGTATGAAATAGCCTAAGTAAACTTAAGTGGAGTGTGAATAGGTCAATCTTAGAAAGGTGATGTCCTAACTAGATATGATAATGCATCTATTTACACTAGCACCCCCCCTTAGGTGCAACTTAGGGATTAATGTATGAAAAAATGATGAGTCTCAAATATTAGGCTATGTTAAGTACTCATGTATAATATTCTTACAAAATGGAGAAAATAAGGAAACTTAGTAGGAAATAAAACTCCTCCAAAAGAGAAATGATGCAATGTCAACATACAAGTGAAGATGATAAGTGATCAAAGGAAGGAATCATGATTGTCCCCCAAGGACAACTTCTAGCACAATTTACAATGAATGTTCCCTCCATAGGAGAGAAAAGAGAGAAGGTCAAGTGACCCCTACAAATAATGAGAAGTAATGAACTCCATGTGAGGAAATTCTTCCTTCTAAAATTGATAGGAGAAGAGAAACAATGAAACCTTCCCTCGAAATGATGCATGTAGTGTTGGTAGATGCTTGAAATTGGATGTTTCAGATGATCCATGATCATTGAACAAAATTTCTCCCCTTGGGAAGAAACAATATTGCAAATGTGTGCAAGATGACTTCCCATTTCAAATAGAAATATGTAGGAAGTGAGATTAATGTCTTTGAATTTTGCACATGATTCGAAGATTGATATGATGCCCATAATGTCTTCAAATGATGCTCAATGATCTCCAAGCTAATTCTAGACTATTACAAATGCTGATAAGATGAATCAAGTACTATAAAACAATTAATAACATGAATCATGGATTTACGTCGATAATTGGACTAATGTGAATATGGTACTATTGCAGAGGATGTCAACATAGATGATGATTGAGTCAGATAGGTAAAATCATCAATATCTACACAATCTATCATGATAAAATTTGATGTAGGAAAGGCAAGAGGAAGATCCAAAGATGGAAATAGTGATGCACCTTCATTAAAGCTAAGATAAAAAGAAGACGAATGTCCTCAATGGTGTCTTTCAAATTTATAAGGTGGGATTCTATAAACAAATATGTGATGTTTAGTGGATATGCATTCCAATGTGGTGAATTTGGAAAAAAATGATAGAAATTACCTAGTGTAGAGAATCATTGGAACTCATAGATGATACAACATTGGATTCATATGCAAAAACAAGTGATATGAGAGAAGAGATATCAATGTAAGAAATTTGACTAGATTGTTCATTCCCAAATGATGGTGCCTCACAAGATTTCTGAGTGAGACTAGATGATGGCTTTGTAGGTGTTGGATCTAGAGGATCAAGTAAGACAATACCATGATCAAGAAGAATTTGCTCCATTTCCTCAATTTTATGAAACCTACATTTTTTTATGTCTTTTATTCCCAGAATATTCACACTTTATTTTCTATTTATTTGGAGGATTACAAATAATACTCAAATGGAAAGGACTTAGTGTGAGAGACATGATCACATGAACCAACAAACTGAAAAGAAAAAACACCGAGATATCCCCCCTAAGAATGCTTAGTGTTGATTGTAACCCCTTATAATGATGTGTAGGAGAATTACAACTTGTTTGAACATTGGATGCCAAATCAACTATTTATAATTCATGGTGATTTTCATAAAATCAGCTATCCAAATATAAAAACTACATGAAAATTTCAATTCCTTGTGAAATTCTAATATGCATCAAAATATGGTTCACAAAATTTCAATAACTCGGATGAAAGTTATGCCCCATCAAAATTTTCTTACAATAATGACTTCGAAGGGAAAAAAAATGCCAATAAATAGGGCATTTCTTCATTTTCTCAAGCCTTCCAAACGTAACAAAAAAAATCAGTTTGTATGTGCACTGAGGTTGTTCCACTCCATTGAAACCAAGGAAGGATTAGCATAACATTGTGATAATTCACCTTTTTATGCTACTGAGGAAGTGGTATTGGCAGCACAAATGAAATCGGTCACAAAAGTGTGCACAAGAATGTAGACCAAGCATCAAGTCCAATAAAATGTACAAGGAACTGAAAAATGGTGTGCATCAAGGCACACATGCATGAGTCAACAATAAAGGCAATCCATTTTTTTGATGATAAATCTAAGGAACTACACAACCCTCCACTACACTTTATAATTCAATGTAAGTGTAGGATTGGTTAAAATGGGTTAGCTTAAATCCTAGTGACAACCACAACACTATTAAGCCTAAAACCAAATCCAAAACAAGAGAAAACATTCAAATGGAGATAGAAAAATTAAATGAAGTAATCAAAACACTCCCCATTGAAGTTGAATCACTTCCCTCGTCTCCCCTTCTTCTTTTGCAAATATGCCCTCAGATTTGTAGTCTAACATGTGCAAATACCTGCAAATTGTAAGTAAGAAAGATAGAGATAATTGGTTGTTAAGGAAAAAATGGAGGAGAAATTCTTATTTTATAAATAACCATTCAAACAGACGGACAAGATCGATCTTCTAGAAAGATTCCAAGATCAATAGTGGAGGATTGATGCACTAGAAAGTGGTGGGCTAGGGACGGCTATGATGTTGATTGCTATGACATCGGTTTGACTATGATAGAGACGGCTATGAAAAAGACATCTAAGATTAATGAGCAAGTGGAGGGATAATGGATGAATTAAAAATTGAAAAATAATTAATTTATGAGAAAGGAATATTTGGCCAAATGGAGGATGAATAATTCATTTGAATTATTTATTTGAGGAAAAGGGAAATGGGCATTTAATTAAAATAATTTGCATAATTATTTTAATTAAATGAGAGGAAATATGAAAAGGGAGCATTAAATAATTAAATTGAGTTAATTATTTAATACAAGAGACACATGGAGGACAATTAAATAATTTTGACAATTTTTTAACAATGGAAGTGTTGATGGTCAGTATAACATAGCAATGTTAAAATAGAATATTTCTACTCTATTTCTCCTGAAAAAGATAAATAACCTATAGCCACCTATCTTCCAAGGTCTTTGTAGTTGGTTCTCAATTTTGCTAATGTTGTTCAGTGGCTTGTGCAACCGTAATGTTCAAGGGGCATGTTGGTAACGGATAAAAACTACATAATATAAATTAATCTAACATTTGGGGGTGTAACTAAACATCAAAAGATAGAACAAATTTTAGGACAACAAACACAAATATAAATTCCTTTTAATTCATGCATATAAACTCCATAATGAGTATTTCTTTCAAACAACTAAAACCATAAAATGATACAATCCACATAATACACTAGACCATTTCATTCATTCCTAGTGCTAATTCAAGACGTACAATCATTCATCATCACCAAACTTTGAAATCAAACAAGAACACATCACTAGCACATTACTGAAATTCATAGATCAACAAACACAAAGAAATTTCATTCATAGATAACTCAATGAAATAGTCTTAGATTCAAAATCTTCTATTGATTTTCATCAAATAAGAGAAATTTATGCACAACATTCACTGGCATACGAATGACTATTGTTCACCAAAATTACCATTAAAAATCATTCTGTAAATAACATAAACTATATTGAAAACTTGTAAAAATGTGTCTAAGTATCTTTGCATAAAAACTGTAAAGCTTCTAAAAAACTATAAAAATATCCTAAATATCTCTTTAGGTAGATAATCCTTGCTTCAATGAACCGACCTTTACAAAGTGGAGAGAAATTCTACATATAGACATGTTTAGCACTAATTCCTCTCATCAAAGTTGATATCCGCAAATCAAGGAGCGATTGGGGCTGCAAGAGGAAACTACCTATTATGATCTTTAGTTAAAATTTGACAACTCCTTATCAAAATCTGTAGGCAAAGGGAGGAGGTCGAACTTCTAGGGATCCTTAGTTGAACTTGTGTCACATTCCTGAAAAGAAGGAGAGAGTTGCCCAACTGGCCGTATCATTTGATGCTTCATTCAAAAGAGGATATTCCATAGGCACCTTACCCATTTGTCTTCTTCTCAAGTCAATATTTATCATAATTATCCAATACTTATTTAAGTATATCCACATCTGGCCCATCCACTCAATTTTCTTCAAATTTTATTCTTTTTACGTCAACAAAGGTGAATTTTTTCATTTCATTTAACTTAGTAAGCTCCTTCTCAGCAATCTTCACCACCTCTTTTATATCCATGAGCCTATCAATTAACAAATCATCATCATTATCTCCCTTTTGCATTGCCTCTTGGAATCTATTATTCCATTTGTTCTTCAACTCATCAATAGGGAAACCATCTTTTACAGGGACATTCGCATTCACAATCATAGCTAAAATTGCCTCCAAATCGACAATTCAATCAACCAAATCCTTGCTAACTTGTTGCACTTCATTTCTATGTGCAAAAATGAATGAAGACTAAAATATGATGATGCTAATAGTTTTATCAACAAATTATTCATTAAATTATTCAATAATAGACTGCTCCAAAAGTGTTTGTTGAGGCAACTTACTAATTTCTTTTAGCTTCCTAATATATTCCCTATATTCCTCTTCTTGTTTCCAGAGGGTTTCAGCATATGTAGTCATATCATTGACTAATTCACACACACAAGTCCATGAGCTTTATGAACTTCAAAAAGTAGTTCCTCCACCTCCTAATTCAACTTATCAGTCCATCTCTCCAGCATTTCCACCTTACTTCTCATTTCAACAAGGTCATCAACTTCTTTCTTACTCAACAAAATTGGCATTTATGGAGCAGAAGATTGTGAAGAAAGAGGAGAAGATAAGTCCTTTAAGAACTTGTGCAATTGATCCACCTAGGCTTTGATCTCATCCTTCCTTTGCTTATCTTTTATCATTCTTGACTTAGTGGAGCTTGCCACAATATCAATGAGATCCATCTGTTGGTTCCTTGTGGCTCTCCCTATGTTTACAATGCCCAATTGATAGTCACTCAATTTCATCTCTTGTTTATCTTTGTCCACCATAGGAATGGAAAATTTAGCTACAATCTCCCCAACATCTTTCAACTTGGTGGAATGAAGGACCTGAGCCTTCTTCTTGGGCCTTTCCTTTTCAATTTATTTCATCATATCATCCCAATTCAAGGGTTGAGGTTGGACTATTTGTTTCTTCTCCAAGTTTAACTTTAACCATGTTGGGGTAGTAGGAGGAGTAACTACTTGTTGTGAATAAGAAGTGGAAGAAGAAAGGGGTTACTAGAGTGTTACCTTAGGTTTGGAATCAACCTCTTGTTGCTGACCCTTTTCTGCCATCTCCTTGGCTAATCTATCAGCTTCATCTTTTTCCTTTTCTTCTTCTTTTCTCCTTTCTTCCAACATATCATCTCTTTGTTTTTCCACCTCAACCTTTTCCCACATATTTTCTACCTCCTTGTCATGCTTGGCCTATTCTTCATCCTCTATCCTTTTCAGCTCAAGCTCTTCTTCTTCTTTCTTTTTCCAAGCCTCTTTTGCAGCTTTGGCCTTGGCCTCAAGATCTCCCTTTTCTTTCTTTTGTTGGGCCTTTTTCCTCCTCTAGATTATGAATCTTTTTCAATACAACCAACTTATCCTTCTATTAATTAGCTTTCCATTCTTTTTCCTTTTTTTGTTGTAGGAGGTCCTCCTTCTCTTTGTGATGCCTTGCTAATTCTTTTTTTTTTTCTATGGCCTCTAGTTCTTGTTACTTAGCAAGTGCATCAGATTTATCCTTAGCATCAACATCCTTTTTTGCTTCCTCAAACAACTTCCATTGCTCCTATAGAGTTAGGACATGTTCAGTCCCAACATATTCAATATCCTCAGTAGATTTAGTCACAAGAGACTTATCATCTGATTGAGTGGACTTTGAATCAGTGTCTACATCATGAATCTCAACCTCCTTTTCTTTTCCTCCAAGAGTTTTAGCTTTCCCATGGAGACTACCTGCAATTACTTCTTTAATAGATTATTGAGTGAGGGAAGGTTGAGAAGAGGATCCTTAACCAGTTTTTTAAGTCTCCATGCCTTACGATTCATGGGTTTCTTGAGCAAGCACTTTTGGATCAACATCCCCTTCAGAGGTAGGAGGATAATACTCCAATTGCTCCTTAGGGTCTGCCCTCCTCTTGCTTCTCTTATAACCCTTGGTAGCTCCTACTTTCCTCTTCTTTGAGGATTAGTATTTTGGTTCCTTTATCCTCATTGTCACCCATTGGATACTTCTATCCATTACCTTTCTAGAAATTTATTTAACATCTATGAATTCCTCTTCATCCCAATTTATTGGGTCCAATATTATTGTGCCTATCTTCCCTACTTCATACCCAAGGTCCAAAATTACACCATCATCTGATAATGTATCAGTAATATCTTCCTTTACCCCATAATCAATCATATGTGGGATGCTTAGCATTTCATAGTTCCTTCTGCTTACATCATAGTCGTCTTGCAAATCTATCCAAAAATCCTCCAACAAATTATAATGCTTATAAAAAATAATGGGATTTAGTCCATTCATCTTATGCTCTGGATCAAAGTGTTTATGGGTTGTATATAATCCCGACTTTAAATAACTCAATTCCTCACATACTACCTTTGTAGCCAAATTGTGAAGACAGTAATACTCTCCCAATTTCATAGGAAAATTATGGCATCCAATATTGTGTTTATTAGCAAAATTTGTATTGACCCCTATAGCCTGATATATGAACTCCATAAGAACAATCCTATTATTGTAACACCTTGGCAGTCGATGAGGATGTCCATCTAAACCTGCCAACCTAAAGTAAGAAAAATTACTCAACTGGATGTACCAATGTCCCCATTCAGCAATGAGGGCCATAACTTCCCTACTCATCCTATAACCAACATCTCCTGTCAATCAGTCAATAATAACATAAAGGAATGCATCGTTGACCCTTCTATAATGTATTTATGATGTTTTTAGGGTCAACTAATCAAAATGATCCCATACCTTCTTCTATACAGAAGCTTCTCCCAATATGCCCACTACATTTAATCCAAGGAATATAACCATCCTTGCAACTACATATACAACATAGGAGGTCATAAAGAAGTTCTTCATTTGCCCCACCTTAAGCATCTGATTGTGCAAATTATCTGAAAAAATCACCCCCCAATCAAATTGTTGTCTGCCATAAAAAATGGTTTCAATAAATGGGAACATCCATTCCTTAAAGTATGCAGAGTCCTTACCAAACACCCTAGAAAGAATCATGATCAAGTCATCAATTTATTTCTTGAAGTCTCCCCTCTTGGGATGTTCAAGAACCTTAGTTAAGGATTTCTTCTCCATCTTCAACCACTTCTTATTTATGTGAGATCTATTAATATCTTTATTCTTATTAAATATTTGCAATGCTTCTACTTCATTCAATTGTTTGGGGTTCTTGGGGGAAGGTGCATTGAACAAGAACCTCATCATCTATGGTGATAAGTCAATAATTTCATTTCCTTGGAGGTCCACACATTGCCTGGATACTATATTGTAAGCTCCTACTCCTATGAGTATAAGCTTTGGGCACTAAAAGTATAAAGAGAAGAGTGTGACATGTGCTAGCCCAGATTGGCCTATTCTTTATGTCCTCCCACTCACCTCCTCTGAGAAAGTCTCCACAATCAACTCCTCACAATTTAATGGTCCCAAATTAGTATATTTGATGTCAGCCCACTCTGAATCCAACTTGCTGGTTGTAAGAGTGGCATCTTGGTGTCTATATCTCAAGGTATAAGGTAGTTGCTCCACCTTTATCTTCTTTGGTTTTTCTCCCTTTGAGCTTTCAACAACTTTCCCTTCCTTTCGTGAAACATCTCTAAACATTGTTTATTCCTACAAGACAATCCTAAATTAGACCAACATAAGGCATAAGAGTCATCATTGCAAACATTACCTTTCATAGCTCTCTATTCTTCCCTAGGTAACCCTCCATACTTAGTGAAATTTAAAACCTGGTGGGAGCGAGACTGGGAGAAGATCAGGAACTAGAGAGTTGAAATAAATAACAAAGTTGAAACCGAAACTGGGACCAACTCAAAATTTGGAACTGTCAAAAGCCCCAATGTTTCATGTCATTCGGTGATCCAGTTATACCAAACCTAGCGGAATCAGATTCAGAATCAGAATCGGGACCAGGATGGGAATAATTTTCAAATCCAAACTCTTATGTGAAAGTTCATCTAATGAGTTCATTTCTAGATCCGATTCTGCCACAAAATTCCATAGAGAAATAGATTCTCCCTATTTACTTACATCATTTTGGACTTAAATTTAAAACCTAGAGATGCAAGATTTAAGCTTGACTCTGCTCAAACAAACAGAACTGGGATCAAAATCGGGTGGGGCTAATTAACCAACAAGAGCGTGACATATAAAATCGTAACTCGTATGACCTATCGACTTAAATTAAAACAAGGGCATCAAAAACCATTAATTAAACTAGTATGACCAACATAAGCAAGGAACAAAAGGGTTGAGAGAAGATTCAAAAGCCCTTGTTAAATACTAGAACCTTGCAAAACAAAGCCCTAATCAAAAAATAGGGCATGATGTATGAAAATGCCACCCAGAACAAAGGAAATGACAAAAAAGAAAACAAAAAAAATGGAGAGAAAAAAAAAAGACAAATAGAAAATGAAAAAATGAACACAAAAAATTAAATAAAAAGCAAACAAAAGACAAATGTATGTGAGAAAAGATCGATGGGAAAATTCTTGTGAATGCACAAAAAATAGACAGAGCGAGAAAATGAAAGAAAACCACCTACCTCTAAATGCAACCAAAGAATGTTGAAAAACAATTGGAATCCACTCACTAATATTTGTCTACAACCCAAATCATGCTCCTCTTCGAATTACTTTAGTTGTGGTTCATTAATAACACTTTGGATACTTGTAATGAGCCAAATAACCTTGATTAAGGTTTAAAATTCCATTTCACACATGTGAGGAGGCTGCAATTAATGCAATTAATACGGTTGGTTGGGGGTGAAATCAGAGTGAAAGTGAGTGCACAACCGCCACAGACATCAGAGATAGATAGGAGCAGAAGCAGAGTGAAAATAGAATCAGGAACTTTGTCAAAGTTTCACCTTTTATTTTGGATGTCTCTAGTCCTACAACTAGGAAAATAACACAAAAGAAACAGGGGAAAAATTGGATCCAAATCTAGATTTGGAGATTTAAAAAGTTATAGGTTCATATCCATTTATGGTCCGGCTCCCGAAAAAGGGAAATAATGACACAAGAAAATGAAGAACAAAAGAAAGCGGGATTAAAACAAAACCCAGACTTGGAACTTTTGCAAAGTTCTGGGTTTGGTTCTCGTTCTATTTCCGCTTCTACCAAAGGAAAAGAAACACAAAGAGGGAAATAAAAGAAAAATCAAGAGAGAAAACAACCCAAGAGCTCAAGAAAGAAAAAAACAACAAAGAAACCAACAAGGAAAGAAACCAAGCCGAAACCAGAACAAAAACTAGACTAGGAACTTTGCAAAGTTCTAAGTTCAATTTTGGCCCACAATTGAACCCGTAGAAACAAAAGAAACAAAGACATAGAAGGAAAAAGAAAAAATCCTAAGGCCCAAACAAGAACACCAAGGGAAAACAAAAAACAAGGGGGACCCATTTTGACCAAAAAAAAATAGGGTGGTTATGCAAGGCATAACAATTGGTGACTCAGTTGGGAAAATGGTTCACCCATTTTCAAGACACAAAAGAATTTAGTCACCCAGAACCTTTGATTTAGAAATTATTTAACTCAAGTGTGATCAGTTACAACAAAAAAGGTTGAGCTAGAATCTCAAATGTAAATTAGCAGAAAAAAATTTGAATCTAAGTGTGTGTACATATGGTGCATCCTTTTCATAAAGATCCTACCTATCATTGAGTGATTATTTTAATATTCAAGCTATGTGAGTTGAGTCATTGTAATTGTCATGCAATGATATCCTGGGCATTGCTCTGCCGCTAGCCAGACGTCCATAGCCCCAATGGAGATACCTTTAGATCTCTCAAAGTATTTCTCTACTACCAACTAGGTGTCCATAGCCCTAGTAGAGATACTTGAATTACCCATATTATTGAGTTTTCCATTCTTCAATACTTCTCTTTCTTGTCTTTTTTTATTGGTTTTATTGGATCAATCATTTTATCATCTTTCCTCAATACTTAGACATAGTCATCTGAATAGTGTGTTGAGAACTACGGTGAACATCATGACAGTATTAGGACTCATATTTTTAACCTAATATCGTGATGATATTCACCCGAAGATGAATAAGTATTTATGAAGTTAGATGAGTTTATCTAATTTGTGACAAATTCAACCGTGGCTTATGAGATTACTTATAATATACTTTTTTTTTACTAACCTTTCAAAATTTCATTGGAATATCAATAAATCACAAGTTTCAAAACAAAAGAGCCCAACAAACAAGCCTAAAAACACCTGAATCAATTTCTCTCCTAGTACCTTTAATATGTTTTGAATAAATTTGCCCATCACTCGAAATGGAGAAGATGAAGGTCTCGAGAAACAAAAACAAAGATAATGGAAACACAAACAACAAACAAACAAACCAAAAATGAGAGACAACCAATTACATATATACAATTAATTAAAAGATCAAACCCTCAGGGGCCAAAATAGTGTTTGAGAATATTTGTTGACTGGAAAGGGAATAGGTTCTCCTATCAGAGTGCTTAGCTAGAAAGCATTCTCACCAAGGATTTCAGCTATCTGGTATGGACCCAACCAAAGCTGATCAAACTTTTGATTGTCACCTCTCCTTTCTTTGGATTTGTCGCATAATAGTACCAAGTCTAATATCCTAAAAGCTTTGATTTTGGCTCTTTTGTCAAACCAACGTTTGACAACAACCTGATGTTTAGAAAACTGTTGTAAAGTATCATCTCTTTGTTCTTCTAGGCTGGGTAAATTAGCTAACCAAGCCTCTATCCTATCATCTTGGGAATACAATTCATGCATGAAGCATAGAATGGGTATTTGTAGATGGATAGGAAAGATTGGGTCTTTTCCATAGACTAATTTCAATGGTGAGTTTCATAAGGCGACTTTGATTCTAGTCCTATTTTCCCACAAGGAAAATCTCAATTGTGTGTGTCAATCCCTAGGATTACTCTCTACCAGCTTCTTAATGATTTCTAACAAATTCTTATTGGTAGGCTCTGCTACCCCATTCCCTTGTGGATAGTAATTAGAGGAATACTTCAAAACAATTTTATGTTCAAATGCCCATTGAATGAACTGAGCAAAAGAGAAAGCAGGGTCATTATCACATACTAGAGAAAATGGTACTCCAAACTTGGTAATGATAAACTCATTGAGGAACTTGATCATGACATCAGTGGTGTAGTTTTTGCAGGCCTATGCCTCAGTCCAACACGTACAATAATCCATCACACTCAAAATGAACTTATGACCTCCACAATAATTCAAATTAATTACCCCAACAAAATCCAATGCCCATTGGGTGAATAGTCTCTCCTCATAAATAGGTTGCAGGGGCATCACTGGATTGCGTTCTCTTGATTTTGATGTTTGACATGTGTGAAATCTCTCGACGTGCTAGTGGGAATCTCAAAACACATGGGTCCAATAAAATACTGATCTTATAATCTAGTGTGCCAAGGCATTAATAGAACCATGCCTAGTACCATATCTACCATGAAATTCCGCAATGGTGTGCTTCACTTGCTACCAATCCAAACAATGTAGATAGAAACATTCAAATTTATTTCTAATTAAGGCTCCTCCTTTGATCATGTAGTGAGCACTTTTCAGCCTCAATGCCCTTTTCTATGTAGCATTCATTTCATCAAGACATTTATTTTTTAACAACAAAGAAATCAAGTTTGCATACCAAGGGTCATTTGTGAACAATTGCATTGTATACTGCTAGCATGTAATATTCGGGTCTACATCTACTATGGCCTTGGAAAGGTCTTGAACTCACACTAGCTTCATTGGATGTATCTCAAGGTTGAACTCCTATAGAAGGACCATCCACTTCCCTCTCCTTTCTCCCAATTCACTTTACATCAAAAGAGACTTTATGGCAGGGTTAGGAACTATGGTAGTGACCTACCTACAGAGGATATAATACCTAAAATTATTAATAGCTGATATTAGTGCAAAAGCCTACTTTTCCAAATGTGGATACGTAACTTCAACATTCTTGAATGGAGAGCTCATGAAAGTGATAGGTTGTTCATCACCCTTGCCTTTTCATTGCATCAAGAAAAAAACATACAAATGACCAAATGAAAGAGAATAAATATAAAAAGGGAGTGAGTAATCAGGGCTAGTTGAAACAAGCACCTTTGTAATAGACTGTTTGATCTGTGTGAAGGAAATCTTCTCCTCATTACTCCATTCAATATTTGCATCCTTTTTCATCATTTCATTCAGGGGTTTGACAATCTCTACAAATGCGGTTATAAATTTCCTTACAAAATTTATCTTCCCAAAGAAAGATCTCATTTCCTTTTTACTACCCAGCATGGTCAACTTGATAATGGATTCCACTCGATTAGGGTCAATTGATATTCCTCGCTCTAATATTATGTGACCCAGGAGCTTGCAATCTGAAACCCTGAATACACACTTCTTCGGATTGAGAGACACACCATAGCTTGTGTACTTTTGAAGGACCTTTGATAGATCTATAGCATGGTTTTCTCTATTCTTTGAAAACATAGTCAAATCATCCATATATATAATAGTGCACTTACCTACCAAATTATTGAATGCCACTTCCATTGCTTGCTGAAAGGGGGCTCCAACACTAATAAGATCAAATGCTATCCTATGGTAAGGAAATTTCCCCCACTTGGTAGTGAAGGCGGTCTTCATTCTATCTTCATGGTTGACCAACACCTAGTTGTATCCTAAATATCCATCCAAGAATGACATCATATGTGAACCATTTACTATTTGCAACACCTCATTGAGGGAAGGGAGTGGATAATTTTCATTCTTTGAAGCTTTATTCATATTTTTGAAGATGACACATAGCCTGATTTACCCACTCTTCTTATGAACAAGGATGAGATTAGCAACCCAGGTTGAAGGCCTTACTGGAAAAATTATCCTTAGAGGTTTGATGAGAGCATTAATTGGGCATTGCCTCTATCAAAATGGTTTTTCTTTAGGTTTCAGTGGGATGATGTGTGGGATGATGTGTGTGATCACCGAAGTGTCGAAAGTCTTCAAGTCTTTGTATCCCCATGCTATTGCTACGATATATCTTTTCAATACTCCCAAGATTTTGTTTTTGATTTCCTTGGAGCAGGTCTTACCAATAAATTTTTTCTTCTGTGGCCCTAAGTCGGCTAAGTTATATGACTCATACTTTCCTCCTTCAGCATCTGCAGGCACTTTCTCATGAGCTTGAGGATTAGAATAAAAAATTCTCTCCAATGCCACCATTCCCTTAGGAATCTTGTTGGATTTCAGGTTTATTATGATGTAAGATAGGGTGGTTACTAACTCCTCTTAAGGCTTCTTGACTGGTTATATTGATCCCTCATGTTGATTTGGTGACCGTCTTGCTATGGGGTTGTTGTAGCTAGTATCATATAGGACACACTTATTCAACTATATCTTCTGATATAGTTTTCTTCACAAAATTAACTCCACAAATTTTAATAACCTTTATCCTACTCTAAAACATACTCTAGACCTAACCTAGGTTGTTTTGGACTGTATCTCCTTAATCAGACCTTCTTCAAAACACCATGGCCTAATTAGGCCTCTTTTACAAAGGAGATATGACTAGGATGTCTTCCCCGATCTCAAAAACCCCATGCACATTGTGTACCAGTCGCAAATACAACATTTCTCATGTTTTTTTCACTCAAATAGACTGTAAACTTACTGCCCCCTCCAAAAACCAGTGTTTTCACTAGGGAATAGTCACCCTATCAGCCATTAGCTCGGCCTAATTTTTGTTTCACCTTACCACCCTATCAAGATATCCTAAGAAGCATCATATTACACCCCTATAGGCACATTCCACCTATCTACTTCATTCAACAATGGTGGAGTGGCCTTACTAACTCATTTTGGTTGCAAATCCTTAAAAACCCTACTTGCAAAGAATATTTCATAAAATAGATCAAAACTATTCTATGATAGAATGGGGACCCTTCAAATATGACTCAAAAAGAAGCTAGTTCAGTGTATTATTCATCAATATATATTTCACATTAAACTCTAACTGAACGGGTTGCTCAAAATAGAAAAAAACTTAGATTTCAGGAAAAAGCACACAAAAATCAGAACTTTTTCATTTCTTTCTTCTCAATCTTCGTTCACACAACCTCCACACCATATATTTTCACTTTTCATGCCTTTACAATTTGTTTCCTCATTCACAAAAAAATTCCAATAGATCTGACTGTTGGACTTCCAACTACCTCAAAATTAGGACACAAACAAAACTAGTTAACTTAGCAATATTAATGTAAAATATTAAGACCCCCTTAACTCGAATTATAAATGTTTCCAAGTCATCAAATTGGCCTCCTAGGCCTTATTAAAAAACCAAAATATCATTCCTTTAACCTAGACCTTGATTACAAGGTAAGATAGACCAAACTAAGAAACTGAGTAAAAAATGTGAAGGTGCTTTGCACCATACACTCGAGGTTGAAATTATTTCATTCTCTTGATGAAATGAGGTCTTTAATAGAGACTCCATGCTGAGTAATGTCCTCTTATGTCATCTAGGTTGCATCTTCCTCAGGCACTTCATGCCACTTTACCAAATGCTCTCTATAAACCTTCCTCCTTGTTCTTTTCACCTCCCTTGAGTCCAACACAACTTCAAGTTTCATTGGCTGAGTAGGTGGAAGGTCTTTGACCCATTCTCCTTCCTCTTGTTCAGGTTCACCTGCTTCTTTACCTACAAAAATAGTTACCTTGAAGGGATATAGGTCAGTTATATTGAAAATTGGTGAGATTGCAACTCCTTGTGGGAGTTCAATCTCATATGCATCGTTTCCATACTTGTGGACCACCTTGCATGGACCTATCTTCTTCATCATCAATTCGGTGTACTTACCCTTGGGTAGCCTCTCCTTTCTCAAATTTTCCCACACTAAATCACCCACCTTAAATTATGCATCTCTCCTTTTCAAGTCTTCCTTCTCCTTATACTTATCTACATGCTTTTCAAGTGTTTCCTTGACCTATTTGTGTATGTCATGCATTGACACAAAAAAATCCTCACCTTGTGCACTTCTTCTCTCCATCCCCATCAAGTATCTCAACTCACAAACACCCCTTGGATGTCTCCCATAAACAAATTAAAATGGACTTCTCCCCATACTCCGATTGATGGAGTCATTATAGGCATATTCTTCCTATGGAAATATCAAATCCCATGACTAATTATTCTCCTTAATTAAACAACTTAATAGATTTCCCAATGAACTATTGACAACCTCAGTTTGACCATCGATCTAAGGATGGTAGGAAAAGCTAAATGAAAAATTGGTTCCTAATTTTTTCCACAATGTTCTCCAAAAATGGCCAATGAACTTGGCATCCATGTTAGACACTATAGATAGTGGTAGCCCATGAATTCTAACAACCTCCTTAAAGAATAGGTGTGAAATATGTGATGCATCATTAGTTATTTTGCAAGAAATAAAATATGCCATCTTAATAAACCTATCAACTACAACATACACACTGTCATAACCCCTAGAAGTTCTTGGTAGACCTAAAACAAAATCCATACTTATTGCTTCCCATGGTCTACTTGGTATGGGTAAAGGCTAATACAACTCATCATTAGAACTTGTCCCCTTTTCTCTTTGAAAAATAACAAAACCTTCTACATACCTCTTTACATCTAAATGCAACTTGGTCCAGTAGTAAAATTTCTTGATTTGATCCAAAGTCTTTTCATGACCGAAATGTCCACCAAGGCTCCCACTGTGTTTTTCTCTAACCAGACTTTCCCTCATAGAACATTTTGGGATGCATAACTGAGCTCCCTTGAAGAGTAACCCATATTGTATCACATAATCCTCATACTCTTTATGAAATGAACCTTGAGACTACTCACAAGTTGCAAACACATCATGGAATTCTTCATTAGATTGGTACATACCTTTGAGTGATTCCACACCCACACTATGAAGTTGAACCTCTTGCAATAATGATGCCCTTATATTTAGAGCATCTTCCACCTTATTGGCCTATCCTTTCTTTTGTTTTATGGTAAATTTGTAAGCTTGCAGGTACTCCACCCATTTCATATGTTTATGGTTCAATTTCTCTTGGCTATTTATAAAAATCAGAGCATGGTTATTTGTGAAGACCACAAATTCCTTGCGGAGCAGGTAGTGCCTCCATTTCTTGATTGATTGCACCATGGCATACATTTCTAGATCATAATATGAGTACTTTCTCTTTGCCTCATTCAATTTTTCATGAAAGAAGGCAATAGCCTTCCATTCTTGGCTTAGCACTACCCCTATGGCTAAATTACTAGCATCACACTCTATGGTAAACACTTTAGAAAAATCAGGCAGAGTAAGTATGGGTTGATATACTACCTTTTGCTTCAAGTATTGAAAACTTTGATTACATTCCTTGGTCCATTGGAATCTGCTCCTTTTCTCTCCTTTGATGATGTTTATCATTGGTGATATTGTGTGACCGAATCCCCTTATAAACTTCTGGTAGAAGCTTTCCAGGCCATGAAAACTCCTCACTTCTCCCACTATTTTTGGTGTAGGTGAGTTAAGTATTGCTTCAACTTTCTTTGGATCCATTTTTAGGTTACCTCCTGAGATTACAAAACCCAGGTATATCAAATCCTACTTCATCCATTCACACTTCTTAAGGTTAACCATGAGCTTCTCTTCATATAGTTTTCCCAACACTTTTTTCAAGTGATCCAAGTGTTCTTCCTTTGTTTTGTTCAATATTAAGATATCATCTAGGTATACTACTACAAATTTATTAACAAAATCTCTTAACACCTCATTCATGAGTCTCATGAATGTGCTAGGGGCATTTGATATCCCAAAGGGCATCACCATCCGCTCATAAAGGCCCTCATTGGTATTGAAAGCCATTTTCCACTCATCACCCTCTCTAATCCTTATTTGGTGGTAGCCACTCTTTAAATCTATCTTGGATAAGTATCTTTCCCCTGCTAAGATGTCCATGAGGTCTTCCATCCGAGGTATAGGAAACCTATACCTAATAGTTATCTTGTTAATGGCCCTTGAATATGTACAAAGCCTCCATTCACCATCTTTTTTAAATGCCAAAATTGTTGGCACAACACAAGGACTAAGACTCTTCCTCACTAGGCCCTTGTCTAAAAGCTCTTGCACTTGTTTCTTAATTTCCTCATTTTGTTGAGGTGTCATTTTATAAGTGGCCTTGTTAGGAAGGCTTGCACCAAGAACCAAATATATATGATGACTTACATCACGGATTGGAGATAATGAATTGGGAAACTCCTTCACCACTATCATGTACTCATACCTCTCAAGTAGAGTCTGCACTTCTTTCTCACTATCCTCTATTGCTGCCTTTGAGATTGGTTTCCCAACAACAACAAACCCAATCTTCTCTTCCTCTAATTCTTTTAGGAACTCCTTCTCCTTTACTATCATCACACTAGGTCCTTCAGGGATTGTACTCTTGTCTTCTTGCAATGGCTCTAATCTAATATGCACTCCATCTTTTTCAGTCTGATACTCATTCTTGAAACCATCATGTTGTGATTTCCTATCATATTTCCATGGCCTACCAAGAAGTAGTTGGAACACATCCATGGGTACAATATCACAAAGCATCATATCCTTATAAGGACCAATGGAAAACTCCGCAAAAACCTATTCATTCACAAGAACTTGTTGTCCCTTGTTCAACCATGAAATTTTATAAGGATTAGAGTGGGATATCCTTTTCAATCTAAGATTTTCTACGATTTCCAAGGATGCAATATTATCAGCGGAGCCAAAGTCAATAATGATCTTACATGCCTTTACCTAAACTTTGCAAGTTGTTCTAAATAAATCTTTCCTTTGAGGTTGGCACCTTGATCAATGTCCTTCTAATCATCAAAGACTCCCCTGATTCTAGTTTAGCTCAGAGAGTTGAAGGTCCTACACAAGAAGTTACACTCTCTACCTCTTCTCCTTCATGGACAAGCTGAGTTCTCCTTTCTCCACCTTGGTAGCTCAAACTTTGTTTCTTTGGATACTTCCATGAAAGATGCCCATATTGGTTGCAGTCAAAACATTTCCCTGAAAAGGAATTAGATCCCCTTACTAGTGCATTGAACCTACCTCTACCTCCTTGCCTTCTTCCCCTAAAGGTCCCTCTTGTTTCCCCACTTTGTTCTTGAGTGGTGCCTTGTTCACCTTGTGTCTTTTGGAAGCCTCTTCCTCCAAAATTACCTCTACCTCTAAAACTTTTACCTTTGCCCCTGGTTTGTTTTTCCAACCTCCTCTTTATCTTCTCCTCAGCTTTGGTAGCCACTTGGAAGAATTATTCCATTTTCTAGGAGTCATCAAACTAATTTCATCTTGGATTGTTCCCCTCAATCCATTTAGGTATCTATCCACTCTTTCCTTTTCATTCTCCATGTGCCTTGACCTTATGGTCAATTTATGAAATTCCTCTGTATAAGTAGCCACATCCAACTCTCTTTGCCAAGAGATTTGAAATATTCTATAGATTTGTACTTAATAGTCAGTAGGCAAGAATTGGTCCTTGATCTTTTGCACCATCTAGTCCCATGAATTGATTTTTGGCTTGAAGTTCTTTACTCTTTCCTCTTGAGTGTAATTCCATCAGGTTAGAGTTGGTCCTTTGAGCTTTGTCTTAGCTAATTTGACTTTCCTGTCTTCAAGAACCTCCTTGAATTTGAAGTAGTTGTCAAGAGCATCAATCCACTCTATGAATTCTCCATCCATATTTCCTCCATACATAGGGATTTCTATATTCACTTCTTGAGCCTCTCCTCTTGTTGCCTTAAGCACCTGCAAGAACTTCTTTTCATCAGCCCCCAACTCCTCTTAGGTTTTTTCTTGAGGGTTTTCCTCTTCACCCTCCTCTTCAGGGTCACACACCTCAATGATACCCTTAGGTATCTTCTCCTTCCTTCCAAGAGATTCCATCATTTCTCTCAAGGCTCTGATTTCTTTAGCAACTGATGTGCTACCCATCTTTGGAGTCATTTTGTATTGTTCCTTGTTCACTATTACTTGAACTTTCAAAATTCCTTTATAATTAGACCTAGAGCCTAAGCTATTATACCACCTAATGAAAGATATGGTTACTAACTGCTCTTAACGCTTATTGACTAGTTATACTGATCCCTCTTGTTGATTTGGTGACCTCCTTGCTATGGGGCTATTGTAGCTAGTAGCATATAGGACACACTTATTCAAATATATCTTTTGATATAGTTTTATTCACAAAATTAACTCCACAAATTTGAATACCCTTTATCCTGCTCTAAAACATACTCTAGACCTAACCTAGGTTGTTTTAGACTATATCTCCTTAATTAGACCTTCTTCGCTACACCATGGTCTAATTAGCCCTCTTTTACATATGAGGTATTCCTAGGATGTCTTCCCCGATCTCAAGAACCCCATGCACATTTTTTACTAGTCACAAATACAAAATTTCTCATGTTGTCTTCACTCAAATAGATTATAAACTTATTGCCCCCTCCAAAAACCAGTGTTTTCACCATGGAATAGTCAACCATTAGCTCGGCCTGATTTTTGTTTCACCTTACCACCCTATTAGTAAATCCTACGAAGAATCATATAACACCCCTATAGGAACATTCCACCTATCTACTTCATTCAACAATGGTGGAATGACCTTACTAACTCATTTTGGTTGCAAACCCTTAAAAACCCTACTTGTAGAGTAGATTTCAGAAAATAGATCAAAACTATTCTATGATAGAACAGGGACCCTTCAAATATGACTAAAAAAGAAGCTAGTTCAATGTATTATTCATCAATACAGATTTCACATTAAACTCTAACTGTATGGGTTGCTCAGAATAGAAAAAAACTTAGATTTCAAGAAAAAGCACACAAAATTTTAAAAAAAATCATTTCTTTCTTCTCAATCTTCGTTCACACAACCTCCACACCATATCTTTTCAATTTTCATGCCTTTCAATTTTTTTTCCTCGTTCATAAAAAGAATTCCAATAGATCTGACTGTTGGACTTCCAAGTACCTAAAAATTAGGACACAAACAAAACTAGTTAACTTAGCAATATTAATGTAAAATATTAAGACCCCCTTAACTCAAATTACAAATGTTTCCAAGTCATGAAATTGGCATCCTATGCCTTATTAAAAAACCAAAATATCATTCCCTAAAGCTAGAACTTGATTACAAGGAAAGACATACCAAACTAAGAAACTAAGTGAAAAATGTGAAGGTGCTATGCACCACATTATTCCTTCTACATCACAATTTTCTGGATCCCAATCTCCTTAATCCTTGCCAAATTCATCTATGATCTGACCTTCAAATACCTCTGAACTTACGAGGAAAGCGAGAATATGTTGATCATCAAAAAACACTTGGAAATTTCTGACGTTGTCAGGAACAACAGGGATGGACACTAATTCCACAAAAAATATTTTTAGTTTGGAATCTTGCATAAGCTCCAAAGTACTTGCAGCAACAACCAGTGCATCTATGATTTGATTCCAAAAGCATCAAAATCTTCTATTCGATTCTATACCCTATTCCTGTATGCATCCAACCTCTTATTATGGCATGTATATTGACTGCAAACTTCTTTAATAGTTACCTCAGAGTCTCCCATGACTGTCAGAGCTATGATATTTTTCTAATGTGCAAACATCAATCCTCTGGGAAGTGCTTCATATTTTGTGATGTTATTAGTGCAGCCAAACTGTAACCTATAAGAACCAAAATATTTTTCCCTTTTAGGTTAGTTAGTTCAACTCCAGCTCCATTCCCTATTTTAGACTTAGCCATCAAATTTAAGGGTCTAAATTTGATCTAGGGTTGGGGTTTCTTTCTTGGGGGGATTCATGGGCATTTGTTTGTGAGGAATAACTAGCAACTCAGATTAGTTCAACACGATAGGCTTGGGATTCTGGTGCAAATGATGTTGGTCGGGAACTTCACTCAAATTTGAGACTTGTGTAGGAACTATTCCCTGCACTTCACCTTGATCAACACTCCCATAATTGGTTATCTTTTGAAGAAATCCCTTGGGGATTGGAAGATTAGTAGGGGTAGGTGTGTTAAATTTTTTTTGGGATTCTTCAATTTCATCTTGTGAATCAAACAATAAAACTTGAGTCTATTCAGCATGTGGTGGGACTTTGTCTTTGATATGATCGTCCCTCATTAGAATAGTCGCATTTCTAGCCTCAAATGGGAACTAGCTCAAAGGTGTTCTGGGTGGGGTTCATAATTGTCTCCTAGCTGACAAACATGATTTAGAATATTTACACAAGGTTGACATGTCAAATCAGAATGACTCTAGTAATGGACCCTACACCAGCTTGGGAGTAACAAACTCCATAAATCAACATCATCTCCTAAGACCAACCTATCTTGTAATTTTCTCATTAGAACTTGGTGATTGATAGTGGTCATATTGTCACTATGTTCCAAAGGCTATGAGTCTTTAGGGTTGACAATTGAGAAGGTAAAAATTTCCTCTTCTCTCCTATACACTCCCATCTTAGTTTTGAAATATGTTACCATATTTCATGATCATATGTTTCAACCAAGTTTCGCTTTCTATTCTAATCTAGGTTGCCACTCCTTTCCATGGGAGCCACATATGTGAGAAATCTAGGGAAAGATAACCCCCAATACTTTTCATCGAGTCTTGGCTAATCAACATGTCATAAGTTTAGGGATATCAACCTCTTGAACATCTATATATGTCTAGATCTACAGGTCTGATCCAATCTGCACATGAACATTTTTTAGTTCACCAACAACATTAACCTCAATTTTATCTAATTGTATCACTTTCTTGCGATTCTGAACCGGACTTAAACCCATTTTTTTGTAAATAGAGAAGGGCATTACATTACCCGAGGCTCCAGAATCTAAGAGACAGTTGTGTAAATTCTTTTCATAAACTCTTAAGATCAAAATGAATGGGGGTGTCCCTATCTTACCTTTGTATAGGGTTACATTCATATCATTGGTTGGAGTTGGCTTATTCTTTCCTTTTGACTTATCTTCCTCCTCAAAGGATTTCAATACAATATCATATTGGGCACGAAACCACTTCATAATATCAAAAAATGACAAAGAGGTCCTCTATTTTTGCATTTTTGAAAAAAAATCAAATCTATATCTTTATTCCTAGGAAACTAAGGAACAAAAGAAATTTACCTTTGTTCTGTGAATTAGATGGGCCTTTCGGTGGAGGTGGATTGTTGCCCGCATTCTGATTTAGAGGAACCATCACATTAGGAGAGGTGGATGTAGTAAATGACCCCTTGTTCTGATACCTCAAGAAATGGCCTCCCTTGGTTTGAAAGGCTTGATCATCATGGGTGTCTTCCTCAGGTTTGTTCTCTCCCTGCTGGGAAACTAGTATCATTTGTCAATGGTCTCATAAGTCATAGTTGTGTTTACTGACCCACTACCTTGGTTGGGATTTCCTTGTGGACCAGGTGGGAATCAACTTGTGCTATCTTGACAACCTTTTCCATTTCAGGTCAATTAACTTTAAAATGTAAAGTAGTGTCATGTAACCTACACTAGTTCATCATGAGATTCAAATTTGCAACATTTGAAATGTGAGGCTTGTCCTCATTGGATGGATAATTGCGGGATGCTCCCCCATTGTTTTTTATAGTATTCCACTACCTATTATTGTTCGATCTTTGATTATATACCCTATTAGAACTGTAAAAGTTTTGGCCATTCATGCTCATTAATTCCCTAAGGAATCCATACTACAAGTATAAAATTTCCTTCATATAGCATATTCACCAACGTTCATTCTATCATATGGTCCTGTATAACTCATCCAACCTTGAGCATTTGTATATGTAAATCATATCGGCATATGGTGACCTGAGTCTCACTGATCCATATTTTATTTTGTACTAACTCATTTTTTTTAGCATATCAGCAAGAGGTCAAGGCTGTCATACCGATAAAAATTCATTTGAGGATATATGTCAGTTAACATTTTTCATAAAGGAAATAAGTCCTATCGGCAAGATAACAATCATTGACATGATGGTGTGAGGTCATATCGAAGTTATGTATATTTTACCCCTCAGAACACAAAGAAACATATCGGCCAGACAAGAGTCATCAAAGTAAGATTCCTGAAGACAACCCGAGATACTCACCAATCTTCCTAACATGGGGGGAGAGGATTTGGTCGGCGAGACAATGTTCGTGGTCTCGCACATAAAAGCAATATATTAGTGAGACAAGCTTCAGTGGGGAGAGATAAGAAGGTCACACCGAGTATAGTTCCATCAACAGAAAATTCATTACATCTCAGTGACTTGAGTTGATAGAGGGAATACCTTGGCAAGATACATACCTTTAGAACAAAATAAGGATTGTTTGCTCGACCCATTAAGTCACGGTGATAGGTTTGCCTCGATGGGAGTTATAGCAATACACCAAAGATTGAAAAGGTGACTGTCAGGGAGACTTAAGGTGTCAAGGAAACTACAGGAGGTCATAGCGGATGTCTAATAAATGTCAGAGAAAGAAGTTAACTTTGGCGAAAGATAGAGTTAAGTCTCCTCGATACCCTGAAAAGGTCAGAAGGTTGGTTTAAAAGACTTCATCGGTATGAGTCTCATCATCAGACTAAGAAGAATACTGTCTTAGCAACACTAAGGGTCATGTCAATAAGCTAGAAGGGGAAGCCTAGGGTTGTCATCGGCAGGATATGCAGCATCGAAAAGAAAAAAAGATGTCCCAATGATGCATGTGGTCTTCTTGATGGAAAAGAAAGGATCCGTTGTAATATTAAGTCATTGAGAAGACATATGGCATCGATTGAAGACATAAAATTCTCTCTGATTTCCATGTCTCCTCTATGAACAATGGTGATGCCCCAATCTCTTGTATAAGTGCTCACAATAAACCTATTTGATGGTACACAGTAGAAAATACCAGGCAAGATTCATCGGTGAGACATATACTGTCAGTACAAGTTTCTCAGGTGCCTCCGATAGTGTTGGATACACCACTGAAATTTTTTGGCAAGAATCCTACTGATAGCTAAGCAATGAACTTCATTAGTGAGACATACACTTTCAGGATAGAAAAATAAAGTCTTCCCGATGATACATGTCAGGCCGACAAACTTGGTGAAGATTAAAATATTTTTATTTTTCGAAGGCTATTAATTAAAATGAATATGAGGAACTGCAACTAACAGGCATACAAAAGGTCACAACTCTTAAAAATGTAATCTATATATACTTAATGAAATCAGATGAGAGGGGGGGTTAGAAGGAGGATAGAGGATAAATAAATAGAAAGAAATATTTTAGACTGTATATATTCAAAAAGACCATGTTGCATGTATAAGATTTGAGGAAGATAATGAAAGACTCTTGATTTGGTGGTTCCATTATGGTATTAGTTGTTTGTTGAGTTTCTACAATTATTTGATTGTCTCCAACCTAATGTTTCTTGATTATTTAAGTTGAAATATCAAGTATATGTTCAATTTATTAGTGCACATTTTTTGTATCTATGTGATTTGATTAATTGGGTTCTTTAAAGAAGAACTAAATTCCTTTCAGTCAATTACATTAATCTAGGAATGTTATTTGGATCAGTAAGAAGAATCAAATAGTTAGGATTGATATTCTGCCTCAAGTAGGGTTTATAAATTACATTCTTACATGTTTATACTAGTTATAAACTCATATTTGTATGCAAACAATTAGAGAACTTTCTAGATAGAATCCATTCATCTAAGACTTTCATTTGACTCTGTTCTACCCAACAAGGCACTGGTCTCCCCTATTTCATTATTTAGTTTTATTCATTTTATTTGACATTTGTTAACTGAACATATTAGATTTTACCTTGATATTTCATTTACTATTTATAACTAATTTAGATCACATCTCTCCCTTGTCCAATTGCCATTGTGGATAGATTAATCAATTAGGAAACATAGTTCAAATCTGCATCATTCACAAAGGTATACCCGCCTAGGTTTAGTAAAGCCTTAAGAGTAGAAGGTTCAACTATATTGGTTATCCTTGTTAGTTGGCCAATAGCATTGTGAGATCTTGGCAACCTCTCATGGTTCAAACCTACATTTTTGAGACCCAACGAATTGGCGACTCTGCTAGGGATGTATTTTCAGAATATTCAGTAGAAGATCATCACATAGAGTCATTGACAAGAGATTCATAGTTAATAAGTTTGATGAAAATTGACTCTGCGAGGTGAATTGAAAATAAAATTTATTTTCTCACTTCTGAAAGTGAGTGAGTGGTGACTCTGAATGAATAAATACATTAAGACTAATAAAGTAAAATACATATGAGAGAGAAATCAACCTAGAGTTCAGACTATCACAATTACTCACAACATGGAGGGAAGAAGGTCTTTGTACAAAGATAGTGATGGTCCTAATGAAAAAAGCAAGTGGACTTATAAAAATGATCAGGGTAAGAAAGTGTCACATGACCCAGGCCTGAGAAGTAAAAAAAAATCAAAAGCACCCGTGGAAACATACAATTCATATGATGCACTAGTGAATGAAAAAAGCTCGTCTAAAGACCCTCACACTCCTGAGGAGAAGAGAAATCCCTTCTATTTGGTGGATCATGAGAAATTTGAAGAGTTCATGGCTAGATTTGAAGTTGAAAGAGAAAGGAGACAACTTGAATATGATCATAAAGCAACACTTCTTGAGGATGGACTCAGATATGAAGCAGCCTCTAAAGAAAATGATGAACTTATGATCCAAAATGAGATAGATGCATAGCTAGAATGCATGAGATAAGATGCAGAGAGAACAAGAATAGAAAATGAGTAGAATCTTCAAGCAATAAGAAAGCTTGAAGAATTGAAGTTGCAAAAAACTCATATTAGAACACCAATGGTTGATTCACCCAAATATGTGCCACCTCATAAAAAAGGGAATAGAAATATAGGACCCTCAAGTCCTCCACAAGCCCAAAAAAATCAGCCAAGGAATCAGTATAAAACCTCAAATGTTCCACAACACCGAAATACTCAGCCACCAGCTTGCCAATAGCATATTCCCCCACAAGGTTAGCAATATGTATCTTTGTCTCACAATAATCCATTGTACAATTACCAGCACCATCCCAATCCTCCTCCTTCACAATACACAACCATGATCAGGCAGTTTGATTTGGTTGGATTTTAGATATACCCTTATCCTATGGACAACAATTGGAGAATCCTTGTCCCAAAGTTCACAGGAAGTAGTGCAGTCACAACTGAGGAGCATCTGAGAAGCTTTAATGCATTCATTCAAGACTTGGATATGTAGTATGAGGATGTGGAGATGAGATTATTTATGATGTCACTGATTGAACATGCCAGGGATTGGTTTAATAGTTTACCAACAACATCCATTGATTCCATTCATATATTTTATGAGTTGTTTCTCCAGTAGTATGGGAATCAATGTGCATCAGATTTTTCTTTGCATGAATTGGTAACTATTCAAAAGCATCAAAATGAGTCAGCTTATGACTTTAATCAGAGGTTTTCCAAACTACATAATAAGATACCTCATGGATCCAAATTGGTTGATCCTGCTGCATTGAGTATCTACTTGAAGGCTTTTGATCCCAAGACAGGATATGAGCCTAGGAATAGAGATCCTAGGAATTTGGCTAAAGCTCAATAAATAGCACTCACCATTGAAAATAATAGGAAGGCTATAGGGATGATTTCTAAAAGGTAAAACCCTAGGGTTCCCCAAATAGGAAATAAAATATATGCAGGAGTGAAAGACCAAGACTACATGACATGCCATACAATACAAATTGGAAAGATGGAAAACTAGTAATGGATAGACCAAAGAATAAAGAGACACCCGATCCCTTGAAAATGAAAGGGGCCTATATGGTAGATAAAAATCCTTGGTTCTTTGTTTGTTATGCACCACACTCCTTGGAGCATTGTGTTACAACTCAGTCAGTACCAAAAGAAGATGTATTGGAAAATGATGGTGGGGAAGACCATAATATCTATTTAACTTCCCACACTCTTAACTCTTTGGAGCATGGGTATTCATCTTCAGAGGAAAGAGGATATGAGTATGATGTTGATCATCAAAAATATAATGTTCATATGGCAGAACAACAAGTTTTTTCTGACCATGAGGAAAGTGAAAATGAGAAAGATCCCCCTACTGCATCACATCAGACTAATAGATGCAGTATAAGGAGACCGAGTGAGGAAGAGATTAAAATATTGACTATTGCAGCGGTGGAAGAAGCTAGAAGAAAATATCGACTGAGGAACAAAATAGTGAATGAGGATGAGGGTGTCCCAAGAGGAATATTTTTAAAAAATAAAAAAGTATCCCATGAGATATTAAAAAGGACAGGTCATAAGAAATTTGATAAAAAAGAACAGAAGTATGCTCCTAAAGAAGAAGATAAACAAGTCCCCAAGGATAAACAAAAGCTAGGTCAAACATACAAAGGGGAAAAGGACGAAAATAAAGGAGAATTGATAGAACCAAAGAAGGTACATCTTTTGATTTCATATAAGCCTTATCTCAAATAAAAATGTTTGTCCCACTACTTGAAATAATGAAGATTGAAGAGTATAGGGAAAGTGCTATTCGATTAATGTCTAATGGGAAAAATCAAGATATAAACCTTGAGCATAAGGAGATCCTAGAGATCACTAACAAGAGAAAAGAGATAAAATTTCCAGAAGCTTTCTTAATGAATACACCATAGATTGATCCATTTTTTACCACCTTACTTATAAATGGAAAATTAGTGAGAAATCGCATGATAGATTCGGGTGCTTCTATGAATATTATGCCAATAGGAGTGATGAGACAACTTGGTATGTGGGTAGATATTGAAGGTGGTAAGTTTTATGCCATGGATAGTAGATCTGTTCTAGTTGTAGGGGTTATGAAGAATGTGGAAGTAAAATTAGCAACTTAACCACAAGTAGCCTACAATATTGATATAACTGTGATTGACACGCCTCCTTGGTTTGGAATGATTTTGTCAAGACAATGGACTGCATTAGTTGGAGAAAATGTGCAGTTTGATTTATCATATGCCACAATACCAATAAATGGAAAAGAAGCCAAGTTGTATAGAGAACCAAGAATGAATCAAATTGTTGAGTATGTTCCTCGAGAACAACTCAATTTCTTTTGTGATGTAGATTTGGGGAGTTTAAGAATAGAATTATCTCATCCTGAATTGGTGAACACTGATCCAATTGATAAACATGTTTCAAAAAATCAACAGGGGGTATGGAAAATGTATTTTGATGGGGCATGCAGCCTAGATGGCAATGGAGTTAGAGTAGTTTTCATATCACCTAAAGGTATAACATTCAAGTATTCATTTTTGTTGACCTTTGAATGTACGAAAAATGTGGAAGAGTATGTAGGCTTATTAATTGGTTTGAATATGGTTGTCAAGCACAAGATTAAATTATTAATTATCTTGGGAGATTCTGAGTTAGTTGTATCATAAGTTATATCAAAATATGCTGCAAAAAAAATAAGACTTAAACAGTATAGGAATGTTGTATGGGATACAATTGAGATGTTTGATGCTTTCATTATTGAGTGGATAGATAGATTGAAATATATAATGACAAAATTTTTAGCCAATGTGGCACTAAGGAGAGATGATATAACGCTAGCTGGAGTGTCTGAAATTGAGTTCAAAACAAGGCCCGTTGTGCCTGACAATATCTATAGTTGGTAGGTTTTCAATGACGATAATGACCTCTTGAAATTTCTTCACTATATAGATCAATATGAAGCACATGAAATTGACTTCAATGCCTTTGTAGAAGAAGTAGATGGAAAATAGACTGTATTCGGGAAGGAGGTCTTACAAATTAGAACTAACAAGATTACTAAAGGACTAGCAGCATTGGAGAGGGTATATGATGGAAATGATCGGTCCCTCATGAAGCAGACACCGGTTAGGAGTGAGGATATTGAAGAAATCAATTTAGGGATTGAGCTAGTGCTAAGAAAAGTATATATTGAAAAGGAAATAAGCCCAACAATTTAGAGGATGCTGATTTCATTATTGAGAAAATACAAACATGTGTTTGCATGGTCATATGAAGATCTCAAAGAATATAGGGAGGACTTGTTTCATAGGGAGGACTTGTTTCAACATGAAATCCCATTGAAGGCAGATGCAAAGCCATTTAGATAGAAGCAAAGACCCATTAACCCAACATTGGAACAAAAAATGTAGGAGGAATTGGCAAAGCTTAGAGATGGGGGTATCATCAAACCGATCAGGCATTCAACATGGGTTTCAAATTTGGTTCTTGTGAGGAAGAAGAATGGGGATATCAGATTATGTGTGTACTTCAAAATTTTTAATGTGGCATCCCTCATGGACAATTACCCTCTACCTAATATGGAATTTGTACTACATAAAGTAACAGGGTGTGAACTATTGTCAATGATGGACGGTTTCTCTAGTTACAATCAAGTTAAAGTCAGAGAATTTGAGTAGTACAAGACAACTTTTACAACTCCATGGGGAACATATGTCTATGTGGGAATGCCATTTGGTCTCACAAATGTAGGAGAAACCTTTTAAAAGGGCCATGGATTTAGCATTTTCTGACCTAATTAATGCTATAATGGTAGTATATCAAGATGACCTTACTGCTTACTCAAAAAGGGTTGAAGATCATGTAGAACACCTTGAAAAAATATTCATTAAAGCTTTAGAATATGGTATTAGTTTGAATCCCAAAAAATATCATTTTGCAGTCACAAAAGGGAAGCTTTTAGGACATATTGTATAAAAAGAGGGAATTACAATAGATCCTGAGAGGGTTGAGCCCATAGATACAATCCCCATCCCTAAAACTGTCAAGGCCATCCAATCATTTTTTGGACAGATCAACTTTGTTAGAGATTTGTGTCTAATTTTGCTGAAATTATTAAGCCCATATCAAAGATGTTGAGGAAGGGACAATAAATAGACTAGACCCCAGAGGCACTGGAAGCTTTTATATCCATCAAAAGGGCTATCAAAGAAGCTCATGTCCTTAAATATCTAGATTTTACAAAACCCTTTCAAATATTTTCATTTGCCTCTATACACACTATAGTTGTTGTTATCTTACAGAAGAATGAGGAAGGGCATGAGCAGCCCGTGTCCTTTTTTAGTAAATCATTGTAGGGGTCATAATTGAAATATGATATAATGGAAAAACAAACCTTTGCATTAGTAAAAGCCACAAAATATTTTAGACCGTATCTTGTTGGAGCCAAAGTAATTTCTTATGTTCCTCGGGTAGTTGTTAAGGATATTTTGACATGGTCAGAAGTAATAGGGAAGAGATGCATGTGGATTAATAAAATTCAAGAATTTGATATGGAAATACAAATTACCAAACTAGTAAGAGGCCAAGGATTGGCCAAGTTAAAACAAATATTGAAGCAAATCAAATTTGCAAAGTAGAAGATGAAGGAGATCCAATTGCAAGAATTGAGCATACTCCTTGGTATATAGACATTATGTATTACCTCAGGAACATGAATTTCCCTGAAGGATTTAGTGATAATCAGAGAGGAACTTTGAAGCTATGAGCATCTAAATGTGTATTCATGGAAGGAGATTTGTTTTGGAAAAATAGGGATGGAATGTTGTTGTTTTGTCTGGACAAGTCACAAGCTAAATAGGTTTTAAGCAAGATGAATGAAGGGATCTGTGGAGGCCAGTATTCTAGAAAGACAACTGCACATAAGATCCTCAGGGTAGGTTACTACTGGCAAAAATTATTTAATGATTTTTTTTCATATGTAAGAAAATGTGAAGCATGTCAAAAGTTTTTAGGCAAAATGAAGTATCAGGGAGCTCTACCACTTAGACCTATGCAGGTCGAAGCCCCTTTTCATTAGTGGGGGATTGATTTTATTGGGGATATACAAGAGAAATCAAGTGGAGGAAATAAATGGATACTAGTAGCCACTGATTACTTCACCAAATGGGTAGAGGCAATCCCAACCAAGCAAGCAACAAGTAAAGTTGTGATCAATTTTGTAATGGATAACATTATTACTAGATTCGGTACACCATTGAGAGTGATTACAAATAATGGGATGTGCTTCAGATCTGATGAGTTTAGAGATTTTTTCAGTACACATGGTATTCATATTTCTTATGCAGCCCCTTATCACCCGCAAGCTAATGGTGAGGCAGAATCTAGCAACAAGAGTCTTCTGAAAATCACAAGGAGAATGCTCAGTAAAAATAAAAAGTCTTGGGACTCAAAATTGAAAATGGTTGTATGGGCTAATAGGATCACTGTGAAAAAGGTAATTGGGAAATCCCCATTTGAATTAGTGTATGTAACACAAGCTAGCATGCCTTTACAAAATTTGTTGCTAGTTTACAAATTCATCCTTGAAGAAGATATAGATGTCCCAGAACCAATGGAGGAGAGAATGGAGCAACTGGTAGAGATTGATGAAATGAGAAGAATAGCTCAAAACCATAATATGAAGTTACAAGAAAAAATGAAGTATTTGTTTGATAAAAAAGAAAAAGATAGAAAATTTGAAGAAAATGATCTAGTACTAATGTGGAATGCAAGATTCTAGGAGAAAGGAAAACATGGGAAATTTGAAGCATTGTGGCTGGGACCCTTTGTTGTTGTTGGTAAGAGAGGAGAGGATTCATACTACTTACAAAACATGAGTGGTGAAGAATAGGAGTTGCCTGTACACGGGAAATTTTTGAAGCACTTTTTCTCTTAAAAATACAGAGGATTCAGGGTTGCCAGTGCATGGACAACTCTTGATAAACCTTTCAGAATTTTTCCATACACAATAGTATAGGAAATAAAAGGAACATGAATTTCTAGTACATGGACAATCCTGAATTCCTTCATTTAATATACAATTTTCTCCATGTATAGTAGTATAGGATCATGTTCATCTCCACTTGTTTTCATTCCTTCCTTCTCATTAATCCATGACCTTGAAAGTTTGGTCTACTCATCCAAAGATCTAAATCCTTGCAATGATCTCACAATCATTCATCCCTAGATAGAGCCACTATTAGAATTGTAAAAATTTTGGCCATTCATGCTAATTAATTCCCTAAGGATTCCATACTACAAGTATAAACTTTCCTTCATATAGCATATTCACCAATGTTCATTCTATCATATGGTCTCATGTAACTCACCTAACCTTGAACATTTTTATATGTAAATCATATCGGCATATGGTGACCCAGGTCTCACCAATCGGATATGTCAGTTTGAAGTTTTCATAAGGGAAATAAGTCCTATCAGCAAGATAACAATCATCGGCATGACGGTGTGAGGTCATATCGAAGTTATGTATATTTTACCCCTCACAACACAAAGAAACATATCGTCTGGACAAGAGTCATCAGAGTAATATTCCTGAAGATAGCCTAATATACTCACCAGTCTTCCCGAAATGGGGGGAGAGGATTTAGCTGATGAGACAATGTTCGTGGTCTCGTCGATGAAAGAAATATATCGGTGAGACAAGCTTCAGTGAGGAGAGATAAAAAGGTCACACCGAATACATTTCCATCGGCAGAAAATTCATTACATCTCGACGACTTGAGTTGACAGAGGGAATATCACGGAAAGATACATACCTTTAGACAAAAATAAGGATTGTCTGCCCGACCCATTAAGTCACGGCGATAGGTTTTCTTTGGTGGGAGTTATAGCGATACACCAAAGACTGAAAAGGTGACTTTTGGGGAGACTTAAGGTGTCGAGGAAACTACAGGAGGTCATAGTAGATGTCTGATAAACGTCAAAGAAAGAAGTGAACTTCGGGAAAAGATAGAGTTAAGTCTCCCCGATACCTCGAAAAGGTCAGAAGGTCAGTTTGATAGACTTCATCAGTATGAGTCTCATCATCAGACTAAGAAGAATAGTGTCTTAATGACACTAAGGGTCATGTCGATAAGCTAGAAGGGGAAGCCTAGGGTTTTCATCGGTAGGATATGCACCATCGAAAAGAAAAAAAGATGTCCCAATGATGCATGTGGTCTTCCTGATGGAAAAGAAAGGATTTGTTGTAAGATGAAGTCATTGACAAGACATAGGCATCGATTGAAGACATAAAATTCTCTCTGATTTCCATGTCTCCTCTATGAACAATGGTGATGCCCCAATCTCTTGTATAAGTGCTCACAATAAACCTATTTGATGGTACACAGTAGAAAATACCAGGCAAGATTCATCGGTGAGACATATATTGTTGGTACAAGTTTCTCAGGTGCCTCCAATAGTGTTGGTTATGCCAATGAAAATTTTTGGCAAGAATCCTACCAACAGCTAAGCAATGAAATTCATCGGTGAGACATACACTTTCAGGATAGAAAAATAAAGTCTTCCCGATGATACATGTCAAGCCGACAAACTTGGTGAAGATTTAAAATATTTTTATTTTCCGAAGGCTATTAATTAAAATGAATATGAGGAACTACAACGAACAGGCATACAAAAGGTCACAACTCTTAAAAATGTAATCTATATATACTTAATGAAATCAGATGAGAGGGGGGATTAGAAGGAGGATAGAGGATAAATAAATAGAAAGAAATATTTCAGACTGTATATATTCAAAAAGACCATGTTGCATGTATAAGATTTGAGGAAGATAATGAAAGACTCTTGATTTGGTGGTTCCATTATGGTATTAGTTGTTTGTTGAGTTTCTGCAAGTATTTGATTGTCTCCAACCTAATGTTTCTTGATTATTTAAGTTGAAATATCAAGTATATGTTCAATTTATCAGTGCACATTTTCTATATCTGTGTGATTTGATTAATCAGGTTCTTTAAAGAAGAATCAAATTCCTTTCAGTCAATTATAGTAATCTAGGAATGTTATTTGGATCAGTAAGAAGAATCAAATAGTTAGGATTGATATTCTACCTCAAGTAGGGTTTATCAATTACATTCTTGCATGTTTATACTAGTTATAAACTCATATTTGTATGCCAAACAATTAGAGAACTTTCTAGATAGAATCCATTCATCTTATACTATCATTTGACTCCATTCTACCCGACAAGGCATTGGTCTCCCCTATTTCATTATTTAGTTTTATTCATTTTATTTGATATCTGTTAACTGAACATATTAGATTTTACCTTGATATTGCATATACTATTTATACCAAATTTAGATCACATCTCTCCACTATAAAATTGCCATTGTGGATAGAATAGTCAAGTAGGAAACATAGTTGAAATTTGCATCATTCAGAAAGGTACACCCACCTGGGTTTAGCTGAGCCTTAAGAGTAGAAGGTTCAACTATATTGTTTGGCCTTGTTAGTTGGCCAATAGCATTGTGAGAGATTGGCAACCTCTCATGGTTCAAACCTGCATTTTTGAGACCCAACATACCCTATTTTGGTTCTGATAATTTTGATTGGGGAAGTTTTGACCTTGAAAATTTCTCCAGTTTTGGTTGGAATTCTAATTGGAATAATTGTTTTGATTGGAAAACCCTCCATGGTTTTGATAACCCTAATTTTAGTATCCTTGATTCTAGTTTCCCTGATTTTGATTTTGGCCTCAGAAGGGTTTAGTTTAAGTTGAGCCATTTCATTAGTCACCTGAGATACAATTTTTTTCAAAGTTTCTACCTCTAAATTCAATTGGGTGGTACGCTCACTTTCTGCAAAATTCACAAGAGGTGAGTGAGTTGCAGGATTGGATCCTTTAGTGAAATTATGCAAGTTTTGAGCCTATTGGGATGGATTTATAATCCCCCCATTAACCCATGGTTGTGGGGAAGGCATCTGTAATTCACCTAAAGGTCCATAAGCATCATGGGACATCCCCAGAACTGTATTAAATAGTCAACTTGGATTAGGCATCTGAGGGTATCCCAGGGGAGGAAAAACTCCTTCAAGGTTTCTAGATTGAGAACTTATCTGTTGTAATTTAATGGCAAGGTGATACACTTTGGACAGTGAATCAATGTCTTCCGCAAGATAGGTTCTCTGCAAAAAAAAACCAATCAGCGAGTCTATGTCCTTTAGGTAGGATTTGATGGCAATATTTTCAGCCACCAAGGATCTTGTAACCATCTATACATCCTCTAGAAACAGGTGTTGAAAAGGGGTAATGGCTCATGTGGTTCCTTCCTAATCATGGAAAACTAGTAGTATAAGATAGTTGGATCTACATAGACCTGGAACTTTTTAATAAAAGAATCTTGTAAGTTTTTCCAACTCAGGATAGAACCCATGGGCAAGTTCAAATACCAATTATAGGCCATATCTCCTAGTGAATAGGGAAACAATCTACATGTAACATCATGGTGGGCTATCTGAGCCTATGTACAAGCATCTTTAAATTCTTGTATGTGCTCTTCAACAAATTTTGATTCTGCATGGGAGTATCTAGGACAAAATTTCTCAAGATTCTTAGGCATTTCATGAATGCCACCAGGAATGGTTCCCAATGGTGAAGGTTTATTTGCAAAGAATTCCATGGGTGGTGGTGGATTTAGCTATCCCAGTGGTGGTATTGGTGGAAATATAGGTGGAGTGGGTGGTGGTGTTAAATCCCTAAGAGTTCTGGGTCTAGTAGGTGTTTGGAGTTTGATAAATGGATTGGAGTTTGCAGAGGATCTAAGAGTTCTTTTGAACCTTTCTGGTGAAAATTAACCGATTCTCTCCAGGTTGTTCCTTCAGACCCTCCTTCTAGATCCATTTCTATTGATGGTCAATATAACACATCAATTTTTAAAAAAAATATTGATACTCTATTTCTCATGAAAAAGATAAATAACCTTAATAGCCACATATCTTGGAACCAAGGTCTCTGTAGTTGGTTATCAACTATGCTAATGTCATTGAGTGGCCTATGCAACTGTAATTTTCAAGGGGCCTATTGGTAAAGGATACAAATTGCATAATATAAATTAATCTAATGTTTGGGAGGGTGTAAATAAACATCAAAAGATAGAACAGATTTCAAGACAACAAACATAAATGTAAATTCGTTTTAATTCAGACATAAACTCATAATGAGCATTTCTTTCAAATAAATAAAACCATAAAATGATACAGTCCACAAAATACTCTGCACCATTGCATTCATTCATAGTGATAATTCAAGACATACAATCATTCATCATCACCAAACTTCAAAATCAAATAAGAACACATCACTAGCTCATTACTGAAATTCATAGATCAACAAACACAAAAATTACATTCATAGATAACTCAATGAAATAGTCTCAGATTTAGAATCTTATATTGATTTTTATCAAATAAGAGACATTTATGCACAACATTCACTAGCATACAAATGAATATTTTTCACCAACATTACCATTAAAACTCATTCTTGAAATAACATAAACTGTATTGAAAACTTGTAAAAATGTGTTTAAGTATCTCTGCATAAAAATTGTAAAGCTTCTAAAAAATTATAAAAATATCCTAAATCTCTCTTTATGTGGCTAATCCTTGCTTCAACGAGTCGAAATTTACAAATTGGAGAGAAATTCTACATATAGTCATGTTTAGCACTAATTCCTCTCATCAAAATTGAGATCCATAAATCAAGGAGTGACTGGGCCTACAGGAGGCAACTGCCTATTATGATCTTTAGTTAAATATTGACAACTCCTTATCAAAATCTTCAGGAAAAGGGAGGAGGTCGAATTGTTGGGGATCCTTAGTTGAACTTGTGTCATGTTCCTAAAAAGTAGGAGAGAGCTACCCAACTAGCCGTATCATTTGATGCTTGATTCAAAAGAGGATATTTCATAGGCACCTTACCCATTTGTCTTATGCTCAAGTAAATACTCATCATAATTATCCAATACTTGTTTAAGTATATCTGCATCTAGCCCATCCAATTAAGAAAAGAACCTTAACCAATTTTGCAAGAGACTTAAATTAGGTTCTCAAAGATAGTGAAGATGTGTGAAAGGATGTAATTCCAAATGTGAAAAGTTGTAACCCTTCAAATATAAAAGACTACGAATCCTTCAAGAAATGAATATAAGGGGAGAATCAATTCATTAACATTCAATAAGCATTTGTGTTTAATCTATCCCTCAAGAAATAAGGAAATCATCACTCATCAAGAAATCAAACAATCAAAATATCAAAAGATTTCCCAAGGAAAGAATATAATTATTCTAATAAAGAGTTATTGGTACAATTAAGTCCATACCACATATGATTTATCCCACACTCATAGAAATAGTGGTAGTGCATGGATCAACCTTGTAACCTACAAAACTGATCCAATTCACTTATATATGTAATATTTGGAATAGATCACTTTATCTAAGAGTATTCATCTCCTAACTATATGTTCATGATAAAAGATCAAGGATATGAATATTAAGATACCAATCACGTTACACCCAAAGTTGCAACATCAGTTAAAGGCCGATAACCCACAAATCCTAGGATCATTCTCACCTCAAACTTGGTTTAAATACCTATTTGAAATGAAGTATACTTAGGATACAACATGTAATAAATGACACCTAGATATTCTCCCTCAAATGTGAAATTGGCTTTGCCCAAAGGATCTTAATATTCATATAATCCACCATGATGAAAGATTCAATATTTTTCTAACAACTTGGATTTCCACAAGGTTGATTTGGGATCTTAGTAAATTCAAGAACATCTTAGATTGTGATTGCTTGAGGACAAGCAATCTTGAGGAAGGGTGGACTATCATGCCCTCAAAATTATGACACTAAAAACCCTAATATTGAAATACAGATAAATAAATAAAGTGAATATTAATATAATATCAAAAATATAAATATAAATATTAGTAATTTAATATTATTATAATTATAATTATCATAAGATAATATTATAATTATAATTATCAAATATAACAAAATAAATATTAATAGTTTGATATTATTATAATCATTATGATATAATATCATAAAATATATTAGTATCTTAATATAAAGTATAAAATATTAAAGGAAAATTAGTAAGGGAGACAAGTCTAAGAGAAACGATTATAGAGATTATAAGGTCTATGATTAATAATAAAGGGACAATGACCATATTTCCTTTAGCAACAATTATTGCCTATGAAAATAGCAATGATTAACATGAGGAAAATAAGTTAAGATAGTTAAAGGCATCACACCATTCATAAGACAAAAGTATTAACCAAAGGAGGAGGTGTGATTTAGTTTTAAAGGGTAAAAACCATTAATTAAGTCCTAAGGCAACGATTAGCCTATAGAGAGATGTCCCCCTCACCAAGGGAAAGCCATGACAAAAAGATATCTTTTCCCTCACAAGGGAGGGTAGAAAGGATGAGCATTGAGAAGAAGGACATACAACAAAAAGAAAAATGGGAAGGATTCATAAATAAATTTGCATCTAGGAAATATAGCAATAGTCAGTGATTGGTGTATTTAGTCACAAAAACATATATATTTATATATAAATATATAAGTTGATATCTAGTGATTATTGGAAGTTTGAAATCAATTAATAATATATATATATATATATATATTACTAATTGATATTTAAAGTGATTATTGAAAGTTTGAAATCAATTAATTATATATATGTATGAATTATATATATTATATGTATATGTATATATATATGAATTATATATTACTTACAATTATGCAATAATGATGCTTGCAACAATTTTTGATTCTTATAAGTTGTTATGTTTCTTTAATATGAATATGGATAATATATTCTTATGTATTGATTTACACTAACAATATCCTCTAGATATTAAGGACAAATCGGTTAGAGAAAGAAAACATACAAACCGGGAACAAAGAGGAATCGATTTATACATCAAAAGAGATTATTGTTATCAGATATTCATATATATACATTCAAGTGTATTTTTTCCATTTTCTATCTTACATATCTATAAATATTGCCATGCATAATAAAATAATATTTAATGTGTGATTTCTTATGATAGAATATAATATATATTTGATTTTTTGGAACCCACCTTGTAGGAAGGGCCTGGGGTGTAAGAAAAAGGGGTAAACAAGGCTAGTAGGTAGCCATCCTGAGGGCACTTACACAGAGAGATGAATTACCCACTTATAGCCCCAACAAAACTCCACAAGTTGGCAAGTGTCTTTAGGGGGTTGAGACACTAATGGGGAAATAAGATACAAGTCACCAAGGGGGAGTGTTGTGGTATACACCCTCTTAGGCTTGGTATATAGCTTCGGGTAGACCCATCATGTCCTTTCTCCCAAAATCCTAATATTTTTGCATTGTTGATAATCTATGGATGTGATGTAATTATCTAACTCTAATAAGCATATATATATATATTGTTCATATGGTGTTTGTAGATTCAAACCCAATATTGAATTATTGAAGAAATATTTTAATTAGTAAGATGAATTCTAACCCTAGTTGCGGCAATAGGTGTTCAGTAGGAAAATTATAGGGAAAATTAGGAGAGGGACATTACACTTTTACTATCTCATTGTTTGAAGCCTCTACCATATTTAGAATTATTAGTATCTCTACATAATAATTGGCATCAATGAAGCCAATAAAAGCCACCACACAATAAAATTGAGATTTATTGTAACCAAGGATGGATTCCTTCATTATTGATAGCTTGTCCTCTCTTCTCCCATCTAGATAGATTGTATGTGCCATTAAAATCTATGCCTAAACACTACAACAAATCCCTTTGATTAGCCCCCTTTTTTTCTTCCTCCCAATGTTTTAATGTATTTTTCTCCATTTTTTTGAAAAAGTCAGCATTATTTATTGGGATAGTGTTATTTTTAGCATTTTTTACATTGATCAGAACAAGCAAGTGCTAATTTAAGTGCAAATTAGCACCTAAATTAGGGCCCACATTAGCACCTAGATTAGCACCTACATTAGTGCCTAATTTAATGCCTAATTTAGAGCCTACTTTAGAGCCTACTTTAGCAATTTAGTGCCTAATTGTTCTGATCTAGCAGGGATTAGGGGTGTTAGAAAAAAATCCTTCCCCAATATTCATTGGTCTTCAATTTATTTCCTACATTTCACTTGCATACAAATATCCCTCAAGCCTTAACCTTCAACCCTCAACATTCAACCTTAAACCCTAAACCCTCAACCCCTATACCCTCTACCCTTTACATTGTACCCCCGACCCTAATCCTTCAACCATATACCCTTAAATCTATACCCTAAATGATATACCCTCAACCCTTAAACCCTAAACCTTTAAACCTTCTACCCTCAACCATAATCCCTCAACCCTGTACCCTCAACCCAATACCCTAAACCATCAACCCTATAGGTCCTCAACTCTATACCCTAAATTCTCAACCCTCTACCCTATACATTGGATCCTCAACCCTCATATATCTATGTCCCTTCCTCCTCTTCTCTCCTTATCTCTATCTCACTTCTCTTTCCATCTCTCACTCCATCCATCCCTCCCTTTCTACCCTAATCCCTCAAACCTAAACCATCAACCATTAAACCCTTAAACAATCAACACTAAACCATAAACCATAAACCCTAAACCCTTAAACCGGCCTCTACCCTCTACCCTTAACACAATACCCTCAACCCTCAACCCTTAAACCCTTAAACATAAGTAAAATATCTACCCTAATCCCTCTACCCTCTACCATCTACCCTCTATCCTTAAACCCTAATCCCTCAACCTCTATACCCTCTACCTATAAATTGGACCCTCAATCCTATACCCTCAATTCTCTACCCGCAAGCTTAAACCCTAAACCCTTAAACCCTCTACCCTCTACCCTATACATTAAACCCTCAACCCTCAACCCTATACCCTCAATCCTCTGTCCTCAACCTTAAACCCTCTACCCTCTACCCCATACATTAAACCCTCAACCCTTAATTCTCAACCCTCAACCCTTAAACCCTAAACCCTCTACCCTATACATTGGAACCTCAACTTAATCCTTCAACCATATACCCTCAAACCTATACTCTAATCTTTCAACCTAATATTCTCATTATATTTAACATGAAATTTAATAATTTTTTGTCAAGATCCATACTGTCACCAGCATTCCCTTTGTATATACCTATTTATTCCTCTAGATAATCATAAACAAAGAAATTTTTTCCTTTACCATAGTACCACAACATCAAATTAAAGGCAACATGAGATGTCAACTTCTAAGTTAAGAAATAAGCCTTTACCACCATATCACCAATAGATTATATAGCTTACTCGGTAAAGCGGTACTCATCACCACCTCGTGGGGAGGATTATAAGGTAATGTGGTACCTACTACCATCTCAAATAAGGAAATTCAAAGGAGAGTGATAAGGTGGTAAACAACAAGAAGATAAAGCATACACCGCTATACCGTCGGGAGGGTGAGAACCATATGTGGTAGAGTGATATACACTACAACCCCACAACAATAAGTCTTGAGCAAGGCAGTAAAGTGGTAAGAATTGGAAGAAAATTGGACACCATAGTAACAGGTGAGGTGGATAATATGGTTGTGGTGGATAAACTAGTTACATCTCTAATTGATTCTCTAGTAATCAAATGTGCATCATCAATCCACATAGATTCATTATGAATTCTACTCAAAACTATTTGAACATACTTCTTATCAAACTCAAACACAGGGCCTTTCCGCCACATATCCAACTTCTCAACTAACACTTTTTAGGCATAATGTTTTTCTTCCAACTCATTCTTCCATAGAATGCTTAACTGGACTAGTGACAATTCCTCTATCTTATTGCAAGAAAATGCATAGATATCTTCTATGGGAAACACTCTAGGGGGAATGCACTAATTCACTCTTTCTATAGATTCTTCAAATGTTTCCTCAAATTGACACTTAACTTATCTAAACTATTCACAACCTTTGAATTATCCATAGAAATAAAAATGAAAGATTGTGCAAAAAGGAATACCTTTGTAAATTCCAACAAGAAATGGATAGATATCTATCTTTCAGAGCACACTTCAAATCCACTTGATCTCTCCTTCAAACCTTAAAAAATTGAATTTCTGTCTAAAATTCCTTTGCACGCTTCTCCAAAAATACATATGCCTCTTTAAATATCTAAATTTATTTCTTTCATTTTAAATGCTTTCACAATAAATGCTTCAAATTGTAGGTAGATTGCCTCAAAAATTGGGTGCACCTTCATTCTTTCAAATTATGCAAACATCATTCTTATCACACGTGGTTGAAAAATTCCTTGAATTTGTTACCACATTAAATATACTTCTTCCATGATGTGACATAAGTATCGATGAGGGGGTTTATTAAATTTTTTGATAATTGCTCCCCCTTAGTCATTGATAGACTTAGAAATTGACAGACGTATCTGTACCAGAGGTCAGCATAGATAAGACTAATTATTTTGATTCAACTTGCTTGATTTTTCCTTCCTTTCTCTAGATTATTTTCATCTCTTTTCTTACTTCTTTTGGATCAATGATTTGTTCATGCTTCTTTGCCAAATAGTTATTTCTTCTTCTGTAGTTATTAACAGGATGTTCCAGATTCCTTCACTTACAACAAACAACATTCTTCCTTTTATTCTTTCTTTTATTTGATCTATTTTCACACTAACTAGCTTTATGTCCAACCTTCTTGCACTTAAAACGTTTTTTAGAGAATGTTAAAGTACTGTTCATTTTACTTTTGCAGTCTTTTTCCTTATGACCAAATTTCTTGCAGGAATGGAAAATACCATTAAAAGATAAATACCTTTTAGCATCAAGTTGTTTGATGGGAGTTATTCTATAATTTCTTCTTAGGTTCTTGATTCATCCATATTTGCATCGAGCCTTCTTGTCAGAAGTGTTGGGAACAGGTGCCTCAACTTCTGGCTTGAACCTCTGAAAAATACTTGGCGAATTTCTTTCATCTTTAACCTTTACCTCTCTACCACTAGCAACTCTTCTTAGAGGTGCAGTTGTGTGGTTTACCACCTTACCACAAGTCTTTGTTTCTCTATCCATGATTGGGCGATGTTACCGCCATACCATGGGGTCTTTGTCTTCAGCTGGTGGTAGCACAGTGGATTGGCACAGTTAGTTTGAAGGTTTACCTCCCTACTGCGGGGGTTGCTCGATGATGGCGTAGTGGTCACTGTGAATAGTGAAAGTTAGCAAAGAATGCTTACCACCATACCCCGATGTCCTTTTCGACATGTAATGGTGGCAAGGTAAGTTGTGGTGGTCAGCGAAGTCGCTTATCTCCTTATCGCAGGGGTTGCTCGATGATGGCGCAGTGGCCACGGTGAATGATGATAGTCAACAAAGAATGCTTACTGCCATACTGCTATGGCTTGTTGGCCATGTCATGGTGGTGAGGTAAGCTATGGTGGTCAATGAAGTTTCTTACCTCCTTACCGTAGAGGTCTTATAGTCAGGGTGAGGTAGTTCAGTGTGTTTGTCGATAGGCTCTGGCAGTTACCTCCATACCATGGGAAGCTTTTCTCAGCCTCACGGTTGGGTGATGGAACCACCATACCGTGGAGGGTTTGTCTTAGCTCTGTAGTGGGTGTAGTAAGGGTGATAGATAGTTGATTAAGTTCCTACTGCAATACTGTGACAAATCCTTTGCTCTGTCGTGGTGGTGTGGTATGTCTACCGCCATACCATAGAGGCTAAGAAGGAGCTGAGCGGTACCACGATGACACCACCATACCATGGTGGTCTCTTTGGATTGGAAAGGTAGCACAATAAGAGGAGTTTGGCATTTTGTGTTGACTGGTCTGACTTGACTAGAAGTGGTAAACAAATAGGAAGGTGACACGTGGAAAGTAATCAATGATTGATTGGCCGAAGTCTGGAGTGGTGAAAGCATTAACTGCAAGGTTCAAATTTGGTGGTTAATAGAATCCATTTTAGGAAAAGAGAATTAATGTCTAGACGTCTCAATGCATGATTGTAGGGAGACTTGGTCAAAAGCGATCAGATTCGTCTATCAAAAGGAAGGTGCATAATAATGGCACCCGATTGGTTGGTTGGTAGAATAATTAATGTAAGACTTGTAACAGTCTAATATATATTATTGTAGAAGCCACTAAGGTTTCTAAGAGTGATAAGATTATTATGTGTATGTTGAAAAGAATTGTAATAGTGAGAGTACGTGAACTGAAGTCTGTTGTTGTGAGTTGATGATCAGAGAGAGTGATCTGTTAACTTTGTACATAAACCTTTTACTGTAATACAAAATGATTGCTCTTGGTTTGGTGGGTTTTTTCCCGTAAGGGTCTTCCCACATAAATTTGGTTTATCTCTATGATTGTTCTTTTCTATTACTCTTGTTATCTTGTATTTTTTTCATCTCAGTTGTTTTAAGAAGCTTTAAAATTGGTCTTTTCACTTCTCCATTATTTTCTTAGCATTAGGAAAACATTTTTGCACCCTCTACTTTTCCTTTCAAGTGGTGTCAGAGCTTGGCCAGTTGTGTTATCCTTGTTAGTAAGGCTACTTTTTTATGCTAATAATGTTCCAATGGGAGTCTTGCAAAGTTAGAACCTAGGTCTATTTGAGATGGCGAGTACATCAGGTAGAGTAGAGATTAAAAAATTCAATGGTGGAAAATTTGAGTTGTGGAAACTCAAGATGGAAGACTTTCTTTTGGATAAAGATCTTTGGGTTGTTGTGTCTAGAACTATACCGCAAGGTATGAGACATGAAGACTAGGATCTTCCAGATAAAAAAGCTAGAGGTCTGATAAGACTTATTTTGGCTGATTATATACTCCTGAACATCCATGAAGAGAAGTTTGAAGCTTCATTATGGAAGAATCTTGGTGAAATTTATCAAGGAAAGTCTCTGGTAAATAAGTTATTCCTAAGAAGAAGTTGTAATCCTTGAAGATGGAAGAAGGTGCATATGTTGCAAACCATCTAAACTCATTTAATATGAGTGTTTCTCAGTTGGTGTTTGTGGCTATGAAGATAGAGGAGGAGGATCATTGCATGCTCGTATTATGTTCATTACTTGACACTTGGGATCATCTTGTAATGGCTACTAGAAATAAAACCACTGCTTTCAAACTAGAATACGTTGTTGCCTCACTGTTGTCTAAAGAGATGCGGAGGAAGTCTTCAGAGATGGCCAAAGAGGCCCTTGTTGTAATCCTTGAAGATGGAAGAAGGTGCATATGTTGCAAACCATCTAAACTCATTTAATATGAGTGTTTCTCAGTTGGTGTTTGTGGCTATGAAGATAGAGGAGGAGGATCATTGCATGCTCGTATTATGTTCATTACTTGACACTTGGGATCATCTTGTAATGGCTACTAGAAATACAACCACTGCTTTCAAACTAGAATACCTTGTTGCCTCACTGTTGTCTAAAGAGATGCGGAGGAAGTCTTCAAAGATGGCCAAAGAGGCCCTTGTTGTTCAAGGTAGATTGAAGGAGAAAGGAAAGAAGAAGGAAAAGAAGTCTAAATCAAAATCTAAAGGGAGATCAAAGTCTGCTGGTAAAAAGTCCAAGGTGAAATGTTGGAACTGTGGGCAGCTTGGTCATATCCGAAAGGATTGCAAGGAGAAGAAGAAGAAGAAGAAGAAGAAGAAGAAGCAGAGTAACTCTTCAAACAATGGATCTTCTCAGAGTGATGTAGATGCCTTCATTGCAGTCTTGGAAACTGAAGCATCAGATGATGTTTGGTCAGTTGACTCAGGTGCATCTTTCCACATGATGTCTCATAGAAAGTAGTTTACTAAGTACAAAAAGTATGATGGTGGAAATGTGTACCTGGTAAGTGATTCAACACTAGAGATTGTTGGTCATGGAAGAGTCAAAATACAATTCCCTGATAGAAGAATCAAAGGGATTGGTGATGTACTACACATACTAGGTTTGGATCGAAACTTACTTTCTATCAATAAGCTGAATGATGCTAGTGTGGAAGTTATTTTCTCGAGTAAAGGATGTAAAATGGCTAAGGGCACTATAGTGTTAGAAAAGGGTGTATGTATTGGCACTTTGCATAAGTTGGATGCACGTCCTATTCAATGTAACAACATCTCTATAAAGTCAAGCAAGGTTGCTCCTGTAGATAATTATGATGAAGTTCCTCTGGATGCAAATGCCTTGGAGGTGAAAATCCTAGAAGAGAAGACCATGATGTGGCATCATAGACTCAGTCACATAGGTGAGAAATGTTTAAAAACCTTGAAAAATAAAAATCTTGTAGAAGGGCTTGTTGATGGTAACCTTGAGTTCAATTTTTGTGAAGACTGCATTTATGGAAAGCAACATCGCGTTTCTTTTTATTCGATTCCTCATAAATCTTTTGGTGTACTGGATTGTGTTCATTCTGATGTTTTTGGTCCAGTGAATGTTCCTTCGTTATCGAAGTCTAGATATTATGTTTCTTTTATCGATGATTATTCAAGAAGGACATTTGTATAATTCCTTAAGAGTAAATCAAAAGTGTTTAGTCAGTTTAAATAATTTAAAACTTTGGTAGAGAATCAGATTGGAAGCAAAATTAAATGTTTGAGGATGGATAATAGTAGTGATTTTTGTTCTGTAGACTTTGAAAGGTACTACAAAGACCATGGGATTAAAAGGCATAAAACTACACCTTATAATCCACAACATAATGGAGTTGCTGAAAGGTTGAATAGAACGTTAATAAAGAGAGCAAGAAGTATGTTGAGTAGTGCTGGTCTGGAGCAGAAATTCTGGGCTGAGGTTGTGGCTACAACATGTTACCTGGTAAATCATTCACCTTGTTCTTCTCTTGTTGACAAAACACCTTTGGAAGTGTGGTCTAGTAAGAAGCCCTCTTTGAGACATATTCGTGTATTTGGTTGTGAGGCATATGTATATGTGCCAAAAGAGAAAAGATCTAAGTTGGAGAACGAGGATGTTAAATGTATCTTCATCAGCTTTGGCATTGGTGTGAAGGGATACAAGCTTTGGAATCTTGATACTGAGAAGGTTTTGTATAGTAGAAGTGTAATATTTCATGAGATGAAACCTTCAGTAGTTGATCCATAGTTAGAGACAAATAAAAGAGAAAAGAATAATGATGAAGTTGAAATTCCTTTGAGTCCAAAAAAAGAGGAACTACATGGTGTACCTAAAACTAAGGAGAGTTCAAGCAGCTCTGAGAGTTCTGAAGATGAAGAACCACAACCTCAACCAGTAAGAAGGTCTACATGTGAAAAATGACAACTTGATAGGTATGGTTTCTCTATGTTAGATTCAAAATGTGCCTATGCTTTGATTACTAGCAATGATGAGCCTAGGACTATAAAAGAGGCAATTAATATGTTTGATTCAAATTCCTCGTTGGAAGCCATGAATGAAGAAATGGAATCATTGAAGAAAAATGAAACCTAGGATTTGGTAACTAATCTTGAGGGGCGAAAGCCTATTGGTTGTAAATGGGTATTTAAGAAGAAGACTGGTCTAGATGGAAGTGTTGAAAAATATAAGGCAAGGTTGGTTGCAAAGGGATTTTCCCGGATAGAGGGAATTGATTATGGAGAAATATTTTCCCTTGTAGCAAAACTGACATCTACCAAATTTCTTTTATCACTGGCAATAGCGTATGACTTAGAGATCGAGCAGATGGATGTGAAGACAACATTTATCCAAGGAAAGCTGGAAGAAGAAATTTACATGTCCCAGCTTGAGTACTTTGTTGAAAAAGGTAAATAAATTTTGGTCTGCAAATTAAAAAAATATTTGTATGGTTTGAAGTAGTCTCCTAGAATGTGGTACCAAAAATTTGACACATTTGTGTTGTCTACGGGATTTGTGAGATCAAAATCTCATCATTATGTTTATTACAAGTCTAAAAATGATTGTGTGCTTATTATTACCCTATATGTGGATGATATGTTGTTCATAGGAAATAGTAAGTCTATGAATTCTGATCTTGAATCTCAGTTGTCTGAAAATTTTGAAATGAAAAATCTAGGTGCAGCAAGGTATATTTTGGAGATGGATATAACCAGGGATATAATGAGTAGAAAGCTTTGGGTCAGTCAGAGTAAGTATGTTAACACTATTATGGAAAGATTTGGTATGGATGATTGCAAGCAACTAGTTGTTCTAGTTATGCGGGGAACAAAGCTATTTGTTGAAGACTGTCCTAAATTTGTTTCTAAGATGGAGGACATGACCAGGGTGCCTTATGCAATTGTTGTTGGTAGTCTAATGTATGCAATGGTTTGTACAAGTCCATACATTTCCCAAATAGTGGGAGTATTGAGCCGTTTTATGGAAAATCCAAGAAGATCACATTAGGATGTTGTGAAGAGAGTGTTCAGATATTTAAAAGGTACTTCAGAATATTCTTTGTGTTACCATGGAAACTTGGTTGCATCATAGAGAACTCTCAACATTCGTGGATATGTAGATTTTGATTGGGCAAGGGACATTGACAACATAAGATCCACCAATGGATACACTTTCATGTTAAATTGTGGTGCAATCAGTTGGATGAGCAAGCGACAGGTTGTAGTCGCTTTGTCCACTATAGAGGCTGAATACATGGCAGAAACACACACCTACAAAGAATTTTTTTGGATGATTCGATTATGTTCTAATATTGATTTTAATGCAGGGTAGATTACCATTTTTTGGCAAAGAACCCTACTTTCCATGCTAGGACGAAGCACATTGATGTGCAATATCACTTTGTTAGAGACATGGTGGAGGATGGAAAGGTTTGTTTGGAAAAGGTTAACACTTTGAAGAATGTTGAAGATGCATTAATGAAGCTAGTGAGCACAGACAAGTTCAAATGGTGCACATATTCAATGGGCCTTAGGGCCTATGATCATTAGTAATGTCAAAGTCTAGAGGAAGCCAGGAAGTCTTCATCAAGTGGGAGCTTGTTGGGAAAAGGTGCCTCAACTTCTAGCTTGAACCTCTGAAAAAGACTTGGAAAAAATCTTTCATCTCTAACCTTTACCTCTCTACCACTAGCAGGTCTTCTTAGAAGCGCGGTTTTGCGAGTTACCGCCTTATCACGGGCCTCTATTTCTTTGTCTGCTGTTGGTCGGTGTTACTGCCATACCATGGGGTCTTTGTCTTGAGCTGATGGTAGTGTGGTGGACTGGAGCAATCAATTTGAAGGTTTACCTCCCTACTGCGAGGGTTGCGCGATGATGGCATGGTGGTCATGATGAGCGATGATAGTCGGTAAAGAATGCTTACTACCATACTGAGATGGCCTTTTGGCCATGTCATGGTGGTGAGCTAAGCTCTGGCAATCAGCAAAGTCACTTACCTCCTTACTATGGAGGTCTTGCGATCAGGGCGAGGTATCGCGGTATGTTTGTCGACAAGCTCCAGTGGTTACCTCCATACCCCGGGAGGCTTTTCTCAACCTCGCGGTTGGGTGGTGGCACCGCCATACCACAGGGGGTTGGTCTCAGCTTTACGGTGGCTATGGTAAGGGTGGAAGATAGTTGATTAAGTTCCTACCACCATATTGCCACAAATCCTTTTCTTTGTCGCGATGGTGTGGTATGTCTATTGCCATACTGCAGAGGCTAAGAAGGAGCTGAGTGGTACTGTGGTGACACCGCCATACCACAGTGGTGTCTTTGGCTCAATGAGGTATCACGGTAAGAGGAGTTTGACATTTGTGTTGATTGATCTGACTTGACTGGAAGCGATAAACAAATAGGAAGGTGACACGTGGCATGTAATCAATGACTGATTGGTCGAAGTTTGGAGCGGTGAAAGCATTAATTGCAAGGCTCGGATTCAACGGTTGAAACAATCCATTTCAAGCAAAGAGAATTAATGCTTGGATGGCCCTATGCATGATTACAGGGAGACTTGGTCAAAAGTGATTAGATTTGTCTCTCAAAAGGAAGGTGCATAATAATGGCACCCAATTGGTTGGTTGGTAGAATAATGAATGTAAGACTTATACCAGTTGAATATATATTATTGTAGAAGCCACTAAGGTTTCTAAGAGTGATAAGATTATTCTTTGTATGCTGAAAATCATTATAATAGTGAGAGTACTTGAACTGAAGTCTACTGCTGTGAGTTGATGATGAGAGAGAGTGGTCTGATAACTTTGTATTTAAACCTTTTACTATAATACAAAGTGATTTCTCTTGGTTTGGTGGGTTTTTTTCCGTAAGGGTTTTCCCACATAAATCTGGTTTATCTCTATGATTGTTCTTTTCTGTTACTCTTGTTATCATGTACTTTGTTCATCTCAGTTGTTTTAAGAAGCTTTAAAACTGGTCTTTGCACTTCTCCTCTATTGTTCTAGCATTAGGAAAGTGTTTCTGTAGCCTCTACTTTTCCTTTCAAGAAGATTGCTTCACTTTTGAACATTAAACTTATTCAAACCCTAAATCACTTTTATCCATTTTTAGTCTCTGAGGAGTACTCAACTCATCTAGCATTGTAGAGCTTACCTTAAATTTGTCTTCAAAACTTCTTGCCTTTTCTAGATCAAATCTCAATATTTTTGCTTCTTGCTCAAGCTTGACACATTCATCTATCTTCCTTTAAATTTCAATTTTTTGACAATCTCTAGTTCTTTTCTTTTCATCCAACTATTTTAGTAAGCTCGAGATAGTTTCATCTACCTTATCCAATAGATCACATGCTTCTTCACATTTACTTTTCAGTTTTTTAATACACTCATTTACTTTCATCAACTTGTCCTTTATATCTTCTATTTCTTTTGAATATACAACAAAAATCATTTTTGGAAGAAAATAATTCTTATACTCAAATTTTAGGACCTTCCTCAAGTTGAACATTAGGCTCCTTCTAATGAACCAATCTCTAATACCAATTGTTGAACATCTGAAATATCAAGAAGGGGAGTGAATCAATATTCCATAAAACCATTCTAATAAAACCCATATAACCTTTATCACAAATATGACGGAATCAACAAGAGAGAACATAGAAACAAATCAATGCAACGACACACATGAACACTAGGATTTTTACATGGGAAACCCAAAAAAGGAAAAACCATGGTGAGGGTTAACTCACAATATTTTATATCCAAATACAAAATATTACAGGGCTCATTGCCAAGATTCACTTTCCTTTAAAAAGGCTCACATCCCGAATACAAAAGATGGCTAACTCCCAAGATACAAAGATTGTGGCCCACTAATAAAAGTATGAACTGATAGAATAGACCTTCAATGTGCAAGGTTCACTTCCAATGAAGCTCTGAAAATGAAGTATTGAATCTCATAGTAGTCTCTCAACAAATCTGTTCAGATCCTCAACTGATAAAGTATTTAGGCTTGGATCTTCACATACCCCTTAATCCTTTTCACGCCTATCTTCCACACTCACACATCCACATACATTTTTTCTCTTCAAAGAATATTATATATATACAAGTATATCTTATTCATCAATTAGGTCAGCCTAATTAGATGAAAACAAAATAATTAAAACACTCTTGTCAGCACCATAAATGATTTAAAACATTGTATCCATGTAGTGCATTATACCAAGTCAACTAACATCCATAAAGCATAACTAGTCTCCTTAGTGAATTACATACATTAGGTCGGCCAAGACTAGAACTTAATTCACAAAATCTCTAAACCAACATACAATCCTCAATGCTAACACCTTTTGGATCTGAGATCACATCAATTTCACATCATACTACCATCATAAAGAGTACCATTAAAACCACAACATTAGAATGTTCTCCTTAAGAAAATACAGATTCTCCCACACTGATATGCCAAGCAAGGAACAACAGTAAAATACATATTTGAACTCTGTCAATGATAAATTTATGCTCACAACCAAACACTACTCAAGATCTAGGATATAGCTTTCTGAATGAGAAATGATAAAACAGTTAAGAGATTAGAGTCATATCTATTTTTGACATGAATTCCAGACTCAAAAACCAATGCACAAATTCATCACAAAAGAATACTACATACAGAGAACAACTTCCTATAAAATAAATAAACTTCCCATACAATTGTCACCATGTTGACATCAATGAAAATATAGGAACAACCAACACAAACCATCTACACATCATGCTCATGTTGCAAGGCTCCACAATTGCAACATATTTGTTACCTTCATTAAGGCCCATATGCTAAATTATGATCTACACTCCTCAATTGTCAACTTGGTCTTTCCAACCTATAATATATCAAGATCTTCTTTGGATAATACACTTGCACAAAATTCTTTGATATATATTATTGATATAATAATGAAAATAAATAGTAATATCATGTAGTTTTGAAGGATTTTTTAAGTACCTTTCATGACCTTGATACTTTTACTGACTTTCTTGAGTTGAGCAACTCCCAAATTGAAATGAACAAAAATTGTGTTGCTTAAATTATTTTCGACTACAAAGAGTATTCAAAACAACATAGGATTTATATGCAGCTATTAATTATCTATAAGTTACTTTATTTTCCAAGAACTATTCCTTGTGCAACATCATTTATTTGTTTAATAAAATTTGTAAGTATACTTGTTGATAAGAAAATAGTGTTACAAAATTGCAGGCAAGGAAGGAGACAAGAAGCCATCTATTATTATTGGATCCAATGTAATCTTCAACAAAAGATTTTGATAGAAATTTCAAGATTGCTACTTATCCTTCAACTAGTGGTAGTGTATGAGGTTGTACCTCTTAATTTTATGATTGTCTTTCAGATTTGTGTATGAGATTGCTTCACTCTTTAGTATCATGATGTAACTAATCTATGTATTTTTCATGATACATATAGAATTGACCCTAATATGCTTGTGTTATTGTGTGAACTGACCATATTGTGAGTGTGTTATAAAATTCTCATATTATTGTTTGAATTGATCAAGCCTAAGGCTCGATTAATCTAAACCTGAATGTGAGCATGTTATAACACACTCATATTTAGGTTTATAGGGGTCCAAAAAGGTGGCGTGCCCCTAGTTAAAGCTCAAGGACCCTGTGGTAATCTTGGTATCTGCATATGGCTTTCAATTTGGGTATCAATACAAAACTCATACCCCCAACATCCACAAGCTCATCTCTAATGGTACCAGTGCAAAGACAGGTATGATACTTGTTTACCCAACCCTTACTTTTCCAAACCATTATTCTATTGTAACTAGGCTTTATCTTGCCTAGCATGGAATTATCAACAACTATTTTAGGGACCCCCAAACAAATGACACCTTTACTACAAAAATTCATGAGCCGAAATGGTTGTTGGGAGAGCCCCTGTGGCAAATTGTGACCAAAAATGCGTTGTAGGATGCTGCTTATTTTTGTCCCAGCTCTGAAATCGTGAAGGGCCCCTGGACTTGCCCCAAAAAATTTTGTCCACAATATAATGGGTCTACTCCTTTTTGAGGAAAGAGTGGATACTGTGTTGGGATATTTTGACCTAAAACCATCAGAGATGCCCAGATTCATAAACCTCTATTTTTTAGATCCTGATAGTCAGGGCCACTAGGTTGGGCAATATGATCCCCAAATAATCGAGGCAATTGCTCATATTGATTCCTTAATGGAGAGACTCATGAATGGGCTTGAACAAAGAGGTGTTTTGGAGGATGTGACCATTATCATGGTGGGAGACCATGGCATGGTGGGAACTTGTGACAAGAAGCTCATCTTTTTGTAGGATTTGAGTCCTTGGATTACAATTCCTTCTGATTGGGTAGAGTATTATATTCCTCTGCTTTCTATCAGGCCCCCCTTGGGAGTTTCTATGTCTGAAGTTGTGAGGAAAATTAAAGAAGGCTTGAATTCTAGAAAGGTGAAGAATGGTGAGTATCTGAAGGTTTTTCTAAAAGAAGATCTACCAGCTCGACTTCATTACTCAAGTAATGAGAAGATTTCCCCTACCATTGGGATGGATGCTAAAGGGTTCAAGATTGAGCAAGTGAACTCCAAGAGTCAAGAATGTGTAGGAGCGCATGGTTATGATAATGAATTATTTTCTATGACAATAGTTTTCTTTGGCCATAGTCCTCATTTTGCAATGGGGTAAAAAGTGCCATCTTTTAAGAATGTTGAGATTTATAACCTCATCACTTCTATTCTCGGCATCCCTGGAACACCTAAAAATGGCACTCAATATTTTGGAAAGTAAATTCTACTGCCTCATTTCTCTAGTTGATATGAATTTGTAATATTAAATGTTGCTTCCAATTGATTAACAAATCTTCAAGTTTAAGCTGAGTAAATGGTTTTGTAGTAATATCTAGAATTTAGAGGTAATTATAGTCACCTCTCTTGATTCTCTTTCCAAGAATAGTATCTAGAGGAAGGAGATAAACCTGTTTTGTTAAAACTAGTGAACTGTTAAAATATTAGGTTGTTTGGTACGGATCAATTGCAATATTGTGAGTGTTGATGGTGTTTTTTGCACAGCAACAACTCAGACATAGTATGATATCCTATCTCTCTTGAAAGGTAAATCTCTATGGGAAAGAGATAACCCCAAGGTCTCTAGTGCTAGGTCTTGACTATGTAACAAAACAACTCAGTGATAAATGTGAAAGTGTTGGTAATCACAAAGGGACCTTACTACAAGCCAATACTGGGCTTTTGAATTTATCAGATCTAAACAATGAATTAATACTTGAAATCCTCAATTGAGCCCAGATAATAAAATAAATAACAAAAGATAAAAGTTTCAGAGATAATTCTAATACTAATTCTAACCCTAAGATGGACAATGCCAAAGATGATATGCTCAAAATGGACTGATCTCTCATAAACTACTTTTTGTTGGATCCAGATAAATCTGCAATTTTCAAAGAAATAGTGCAATCTTTTGAGGTATTTAAAGATTTTCAAATCATAAACATTTATTCAAAACAATACTATTGGATATGAACAAACATTTATAATTAAACTAAGCACAATTTAAAGCCTAGGCTAACTTTGCAAAGCAGCTAATAGTCAGCTAACTACAAAAATTATGGACTAGAGATTGCTGCAAACATTCCAAACATGAAGCATCACCAAACTATTTAAAAATTAACTTAAGCAATTTTAAAGATAGAACAACAAGAACCATGACAAATAAAACTTGACACAAGAAATATACCAAATCACAATATCCCTTCTTATATTAGGTTATCCAAAATGGCAACAATTCCAACCTTCTGTTACAATACTTGCTTGAACATAAACCCTAATTTGCTCAAATATGGAAATCTCTATATAATTTCTCTATTCCTATCATGCATTACTTCTATATATCTTGAAATGAGGAAACATGCCCAATTTATAGAAAATCCCTAAGATAGGCCAGCTCAAAATAAGAGTTTACAATAAAACATGCCACACAAGAGGTCGGCCTTAAAAGATATTCGAATATCATATAAAATGTGCAATTTGCACCAATTTCATCCAAGTCGGCCTAAGGTTACAAAAGGTCGGCTCAATGCATGTGGATAATAGGAAGCACAAAATTTGATGTAGCTCCATATAATTTCTTCCCATCCTTATCTTTAGCTCGATCTTCTTCACGATGCATGGCTAGCAGCACCCTATCCAACTCAACAATAGGTGGTATAGGCAAAACCCTAACTCTTGTTTCAAGAGACTTAATGTCATGCCTTGTCTGCCTTAGTGTACCGTCCCACTCAACCCTATTTGTTAAATATATGTCAATAACTGCAATGTAGGTTGCAGCATCATCTAGCCGATGTTCAGTGACTGGACATTCACTAATTGGGGAATAAACATCTCTCCACCATTTCCTAAGTTTCTCTAGATTGAGATGCTTCAGAGAAAACTTCTTCCTTCCTATCATAATTTCAAAGAAGGAGATACATTTCTCATAAATACCAATCAAATTGTCACCAATCAGCTTCCCTTGCTTGTTAATCTTCTTTAAGGCCCTTTGCCTCATCTGCAAGATCTCGAACCATTCCAAAGGCTCAAAAACTCTTGGAAAAGGAAGAATCCTATTCTTTACCAATTTATCCTCAGTGAACTCCATGATTTTTCTTGATTTATGTAGTAGAAGATCAGTATCTTCCTTATCTTGAGCTAGCACAGTCTTCAACTAGTCCACCGACTTCATGGAATCTCCTGCAGTCGACAAGATATCCTTGATGGTAGTATCCCCTTTGGTTTGAACTCCTTGCAACCAAGCAACTGTGGAAAGTGTGGTGCCTTTCATCTTCTCAAGCTCAGAAATGGTTTCATAAGGCAAGAAACCTACAGAAGAGGAGGAATAGCTAATGGATTGCAAGGGTTTCATCAATTCCTGCAAGAACTTCTTTAGTTTCTAATTCTCTCTCTCCAAATCATGCCTGGTTTGTACAACCCTATTCAATCTACCCACAATCACAACATTGGAGCCTTCATACTCCTCAATGTCCTATTCCACAAAAGCATGCCCTAAGTCAATAGTATGCACATGATAATCCTTGGTAGTCACATTATCTATATCTTTATCTCGAGCAGGGGTAGCAATGTGAGCCACTCTATTTCCTAACCCATCTCTCTCAATCTGAGACACAACCCTAGACTTCTTCTTAGTCTTTCCTTTTTCAACATTGGCCATTAGGTCATCCCAATTAGGAGGATCATCTTCTACTATTACCTGTTTACTCTTCAATTCTTTATCCAACCAACTTGGAACAATAGACTCGGTTACCAATGTATCCTGCCCATCCTGCTCCTACTGTTCATTAGGGGCATCCTTCTCAACACTTGGCACACTAGGGATATCCCTAATTGGATCTTCTTTGTTCAACAGTTGTTCCTCTAAAAAAACATACGCTGTTGAAGGGATCTTAGCTAGTATCTCCTCCTGTTGAGGAGATTTACTCAATTGCTCTTCCGTAGGTGACTCTGCATAGGCCACCAAAGGAGACCAGATCACCTTTTCAACCTCTGCCTCTGCAGTATAGAGGTCTCCTTCTTGAAATTCCTCCTCACCCAAGTCCTTAGGATCTTGTTCCTTCCTTGGTTCTTCTTACACACTACTAGTATCTTGAGGAAGGGAAATGCTTTGGTGTTCATTAATAGGAGCAGTTACTAGCACATCCTCATTCATTGCAGGATCCTTTGGGGAAGGAGTCCTTGACCTCCTCATATATACTTGTGTTCTTTCCCCTGAACTCTCTAACTCTACCATAGGTGACTCAACTTCCTTATCAGTTTTAGGATCTTCCTCCTATTTCTGTGATAGCCTCACAAGCCTTCTTCTCTTTTTCAATGGAGGAGTAACATCTACTTCTTCCTTCTCTTCTTTATCCCTTTTAGCTTCTCTCCTCAATACATGCCTCCTCTTCTTGGCAATAGATTTCCTCTATTTACCTACCTCTGTCGTCTTCTCAGTTTGAACATCTCTAACCTGAATCTTGAAGCGGGAATCCACCCTTGACTGACCCTTAGGATCCTATTCGTGTGATTCCTCGGAAGTAGAATGAGATTGCAAGTCTCCCATCAAATCAAAAGTGTACTGGACACCTTCACTTTCCAACTCCATAATTTTGTGCTTCAGCCACATTTTGGTGTACTTGATCACAGGAGTCATGATTTGATCTAATTCTGTTCTCTCCTCTTCCATCCAGTCAATCTCCCCAATTGGTTTATCTTTCACCACCTTGAAGATATGACCCTGAATTAAATTTCCATCTTCTTCCACCTGGTAGGGATGGCCTTCACATTATATAACCTTATTAATTCTACTAGAAACTTGGAGGATTTCCTCTTCCTGACCTCAAATTCATCACCAAGGTTAGCCCAATAATTTTCAATATTGGCCTTATGGCTGTACTCCCTACTGGCCTTCTTTTGTGCCTCACCAGTGATGTCAAACCTTGCTCTCTTGGAATGGAAAGCGAGACCAAAAGTACTCATCTCCTCCTCAGAAACATGAGCAGACTGGATAGAAGGACAAACCTCACTCATTCCTATCTTCAAGGGAAAGTCATTCTCAAATCCTGTTTTATGTTTGTCTCCCTTTACAATTATGTCAAAGTCACAAATTTTCCTATTGACCTCCAATAATATAATATGATTAGTGGGGTACCTCAGGAGTCTGTATGGAGCCCTCTGACAATCATCAATCCTAATGCAAGAGAAAGTAGGGAACTGGATAAACCATGCCCCATACCTCCTTATCAATTCTTTAGCCTTGTCAGAAATCCTCACATGCTTTGCACCTTGTTGCAACCTAGTAATATACATCATGAAAGAATCATTTTCCCTTCTATAGCTTCCTCCTATTAGGTGTAGCTATGGATATACCTCATTTATTGCATCCTATCCAAATGTACCTCTAGTGCTCAACCCCTTATATGGGTGAAATCTTGCCAATGCATACACTAGGTAGGAGGTCATGGTGAAAGTTTGGGTTTGCAAGACATTACACATCTACTTGTCGATGACTGCACTTATGGCACCTTCCCAGTGATAGTCTATACCCTGCTCCATCTGAGCAATGACATTGAACATCCAACTCTCAAACACCCCTGCACTCTTCAACCCTACTAGTTTGCTGAGAAGAGTGATGACATTGTAATATTCCCTTTTGAACTTGAGCCTAGATAGCTGCTTTGGAAATTTGGAGAAATGAGACTTGGGCTTCTCCAACCAAGAATTGATTACCTACTAGGACTTGACCACATTTTCTTCATAGTACTTCCTGGCACCATCTATATCAAAGGCTACCACATTCGACCTATCAGACATATCAAAAGTCCTAGCAATGGATATAGGATCGAAGCTTGCCACAATCCTTCCCTGGGGACCAATTATCCTTTGTGTCCCTCTATCATAATTCCTGGCACACTCAAGCACCAACTCATAGCAGTGAACCGTGGAGGGAAAACCTGCTACATGTTCCAGTCTGGATTCCATAGTTCTCCTAGCCAACAAAGGAAGGCTTTGTGCTGCTATTTCAGCTTTGAATTCCTCATAATCCCACATACCCACATTGATATCAGTGATTCCTGACCAAATAGAAGTTAGCTTACTTTTAGGAATCTTACTCCTTATATCCAATTTTACCTTTTCTGCATCAGAGATAGCATAACTTTCTACACTCGGATCTGTTGCCTTTCCGTTGCCATGACCAACAACATCTTGTCCCAATTCTGCCTGTAAACAAGTAAATATAACCAAAGTGAGATCCAAGAGAAACAACAAATACAAGAAACCCATATCTCAAAGTTTGGGTTTTAGCACCCCCTTGCGAAATCTAGATTGGAGAGGAATTCTGGGGAAATCCGGACTAGGCAGAATCCAACGAGACAAACATATAAACCCCTTAATATCACTCAATTAACTAGTACAATAAAGGAATAACCTTAGAACTACTTAGCATAAGTTCATTTAATCACTTTAATATTTTATCAATAAGCAAACTCCTCATATAATCATCATATTCTTCATTTCCACAATATCCCGGAAGAATCAGCCAGAGACGGAAATCCCCGAAACAACAATAGCTCCAATCAATCTAGCAAAACGAAGAAGGCATGGAACATTTGGGAAAATCCGGAAGAAGCATATTTTAGTGGGAATAAGATAAATTACCATCACAACATGAATCCAGTGGAATGACCCAACCACAGACACTGGGAAAATCCAAAGGAAGTGGATTTTCGTGAGGCAGATAGAAGTCCGACTTAAGTGGCAAAAGAGAAGGAATGGGAAAAGCCGGGGAAATCCGAAGGAAGCAGAATTCCATGAAGACGTCGAAAACTTGAACTTACCCTTTTTTTGACTTGTCTTTACCAAAATGGATCGAATGAGCACAGACGTAAAACTTTCACCTCGACAACAACTTGACCCAGACCTCCAACAAATCAACCATGAATTTAAAACTCACCTCTCAACAATTCGAGAGGGATTGGCTATGCCCTAGGTCGAGAAACCCTAAAACCCCCCACCATGGGAGCACGGTAAAACCAGGCATGACTTGCTTACAAAGAAAGACAGTGAATTTGGGATAAATGTAAACAAGTCCCGAGAACATCAACAAAAGACCAGCCCAAAAAGAAATATTCAGTGATCAGCTAGGTAGATTGGCAAAACAATGAAAAACCAAAAAAACCCCTGCCATGGCACGTACACACAGGAAAATGATGAAGAAATGAATGACACGAAAGAATATAAAGAAAATTAATTTAAAACCAACAGAGGAAGGGAGCATATCCACATATCATGAGAGCAAAGAGCTGAAATCGGTGATGCCAACAAGCAACCCACAAACACGAGCAGGATATGAGCAATGCTCACAAAATTTAAATGTAGAACTCGAAATAGCTCTAAAATGCATGATCTAGCAACACCTCTCAAGCTCCATTCCTCAAACTCAACTGACAAGCAAATAAACAAACTCAAATGGCCAATTACTTCCCAAAATTCAATATATCATTTCCCCAAAAGTCGCATAATCATCATTAATTCCCTTGACAAGACAACCTAAATCTGGAAATCTGACAGAGCAATGTACTTCGGAGAAATCTAGACACGACGGATTTCCATGGATTTGGTCGAAAAGGCAACCACCTCCGGGCTCTAAAAGAAAATCGGTAAAATCCAAAGGAAACAGATTTTCCCAAAAATAGTGGAAAGTCTGAAATGCACTCAAATCTTAAGATTTTCAATAAAATTCAAAAATGGGCCACTCCAACTGGCAAGATGAACACCAAATCACATGCCCAAGCAAGAAAAATTCTAAAATAGAAAGGCCAAGACACCCTAAAACCAAAAAAAATGAGGGTCCCCACTTCAATGGGGCGTGTGTGCAAAAATTGCACAACAAATGGCGACTCCACTGAGGAAATGCTCCAAAGCATTTCAAGAACAAACTAGAATCAACAACCCAGAATCTTTGGTTTCAATTCTCTCCTCAGGACACCTATGAACAAAGTTTTAGAAACCACAAGCAGGAAGACCTTTTCCTATACCAGGGTCTAAGTGTGTGTATTGTGCATTTATTTTCTATTCCTTAGCTACAATGGGAACCTAGGAAAATCTGACCAGGCTACATAAAATTTCTAACTCCAAAATCAACCTAGATAGAGCCTCGCTGCAAGTCAGGCATCCATAGCCCTGGTGAGGTTATCGTTGTGACCTTCCCAAGCATAGCTCTATTTCCAGTCAGGCGTCTATAGCCCTGGTAGAGATACCAGGATACCCCTGAAAAGGTGGAGATTACTTAGATTTTCAACGTTTTCCCTTTTCTCTTTCACCTTCATAAGTAATGAAACTCACACTCAAGGATGAGGAACACAGTGGCACTGAAGTAGAATATAATATTTTTCACCAGGCCAAATTACCCAAGAACCCTATGCAACTCCAAAATTTTATTTTTTAGTGTTAAAGGTGTGAGACCCAAATATATTCCAAGGTTTATCCAAAAAAGTGACTCTAATTCTAAGTACAAGGGACATCAGATACAAAATTCCACCACTTGACTCTGAAAAGATGATTAGATTTTGTAAAATAAATTTCCAGAATAACCCCAAGAAAATAGCCCATTATACAGATGCAACAACCCCAAGAAGGAAAAAAACCAAAAGCAAAAAACCAAAACGGAAAGCAAAACCAAAGCAAATCTACACTAGCAAAGCAAAAACAAGCAAAGCAAAGAAAACCAACAAAACAAAGCAGAAAACAAACCTACTCTAAGCTATATATAGGATGAGTTGCAAACAACTCAATGTTGAAAATAATTCTTTAGATACTGCCCATTGATAGGTAGCGGGATATCCTCACCAGTGACGGTTTTCAAGCAGAAAGAATTATCTCCCAAAATTTTCAAAATTTGGTAAGGACCAAGCCAGAGTTTATCATATTTACCATGCTCTCCCTTATGGTCATGGGCTTTATCCCAGTAGAGAACTAAGTCAAAAATTATAAAGGCTTTCACCTTAGCTCTCCTATCAAACCATCTTTTCACTACACCCTGATGTTTAGCAAATTTTTCTAGGGCTTCATCTCTTTTCTCTTCTAGGTGCAACAACTCAGCTAAACGAGCTTCACGCTTATCAAGTCCTCATTGTAGTATTTGTTGATAAATTTCAGGGTAGGGATCTTTAATTGAATAGGAAACACAGGTTCCAAACCATACACCAAGTGATAGGGAGAGGTTCCTATGGATGCCTTATGTCTAGTACGGTCAGCCCAAAAAGCGAATCAGAGCTGGGTGTGCCAATCCTTAGGATTTTGTTCTAACAACTTACGGATAACTGTCAATAGGTTCTTATTGGAAGAATCAGCTAGGATATTACCCTAAGGGTAATAATTGGATAAAAATTTAATAACAACCCCATGACCAAATGCCCAATTAGAAAACTTTAGTGATGCAAATGCAGGACCATTATCACAAACTAAAGATAGTGGACAACCAAATCGATTAATAATCCCAGACTCGAGAAAATTGATTACCACATCCGAAGTACACTGTTTACAAGTAAGAGCCTCTGTCCATCTAGTAAAATAATCAAGTATGGTAAGAATATACCTGTGGACCGCAAAAGATGGAGGATTAATTGGACCTATGAAGTCCATACCCCACTAAGCAAATGGTTTACCTCTATGACTGGCTAAAGTGGAAGAGCTGCATGTTTTTCCTTACTTGTTGTAGTTTAACATATGTGACAAATCCTCACATGTTGGTCTGCATCCTTCAACAAAGTAGGCCAATAATAACCTACCCTTAAGATCTGGTTTGCAGTGGTTGATGCAAAACCATGGCCTATACCATATTTCTCATGGAATTCAATCATCACTCTGGCAACCTACTCTTTTCTCAAACATCTTAAGTATACACCCTCATGATTTATTTTATACAAGATAAATCCTTTCATCATAAAACTTCCACTCTTCAAGCACAAATCCCACCTTTGAACTGTGTTAAGGTGATCGGGACATTGCTGATTTAGCAAATAAAAAATGATTTCATCATACCAATCTTCTAGTGATACCTCTTGAAGATGATAATGTTTAGTTGTGAGATCAAAAATTGTCTCAGCCATCATCTTTGTAAGTCCCTATCCTCTGACTAATTTCATAGGTTATATTTCCATATCATATTCCTCCAACATAGTCACCCATTTGGCTCTTCGTTCACCTAATTCATTTTGTATTAACAACAGCTTTACTATCGGATCAGGTACTATGGCAAAAACTTTATTCCTCAGAATATAGTGCCTGAAATTTTTCACTGCTCTGACCAAAGCATAGGCCTGCTTCTCTACATTATGATATCTTAATTCTACATCCTTTAAAGGAGTACTCATGAAGGCTATGGGATGCTCATCGCCTTGATCAGACTTTTGAGTTAACATTGCAACACAAGAGTGATCAGAGGTGAATGAATATATGTAAAAAGGTTTAGCATAATTGAGACTCACCAATACTGGAGCCTCGGCAATAGCTTTCTTGATTTCTGCAAATGCTTCCTTAGCTTCTGCATTCCACTCTATTTTTGCTTCCTGTTTCCACATGGCATTTAATGGATTAACTATCTCTGCAAATCCAGTGATAAATTTTCTAACAAAGTTAATCTTACCAAAAAAAGACTTCATCTCTTTCTTACTTGCAGGAGGCTGAATCTTCAAGATAGCTTGTATTCGCTCAGGGTCAATAACAATACCCTGTTCTAAGATAATATGTCCCAACAACTTTCCTTTTGTGACTCCAAAAATACACTTCCTTGGATTAAGTGAAATACCAAACTCTCTGCATCTTTGGAATACTTTACATAAATCTGCTATATGATCTCCTCAATTTTTAGAAAAAACCATCAAATCATCCATATAAATAATTATGTAGTTACCAATTATGTCCTTAATAGCAATGTCCATAGCTCTCTGGAATGTAGCTCCAACAATGATCAACCCAAATGGCATCCTTCTGTAAGAAAAAGTTCCCCATTTTGTAGTGAAGGCAGTCTTGTGCTTATCCTCATACTGCACCATAACTTGGTTGTATCCAGAATATCCATCCAAAAAGGACACCATTTGAGATACATTAATGATCTGAAGCACCTCATCCAGTGAAGGAACTGGATAATTATCCTTTTCTGATGCTCTATTTAGATTCCTAAAATCCACACACAGTCTGATTTCTCCATTATTTTTCCTTACTGGAACCAAATTTGTAACCCAAGTAGAGTGTCTTACTAGAAATATAATGCGTGTTGAAAGCAATTTCTGCACCTCCTTTTGAATAATGGGTTCTAACAGATCATTGATTGGCCTCTATCTCTGCCTAAATGGTTTGGCATCTGACTTCAAAGGGATGGTGTGTGTAATGATTGAAGTATCATATGTTTTCAAATCTTCATAACTCCAAGCTATTACAACATGATATGTATGTAAGGTATCAATAATCCCCTTTCTTTCTTCTGGAGTACATACCTTGCCAATAAAAACATTCTTCATGTCATCTACTGTCCCCATATTATATGTTTCACACTAGCTACTGAGATACTCCCTTTTAGCTTGTTGTTCTTGATCTCGTATCTTATCCAAATCAAAAATTTGTTCAAGCTGCACCATACCTCTTGGAATGGTGTTGGTTTTAATATTAATGATTCCTCCCAAGTCTATTTTTGCTTCTTAAGGCTCTATCTCATCAATGACTTGGGAAGCGAACACATCACAACTTGTAATAAAATCCAAAATATTCTTATTGTCTTCAAATACTTGGAAATTAGTAACGTTGTCTGGTACTAAAGGTACTAGAGTGAGCTCAACAATAAATTTCTTCAAACTTGAAAGTGATAAAGGCTGGAAGGTGCTACCAACTTGTGCTAGAGAATCTACAACTTGATTCTTTCTTTGAGGGATTAACTGGATATTGAAAGCATCAAACCCCTCAATAAGATCCCACACTCTATGCCTATAATTGGTCATTCTCCTATCACGACATGAATACTATTTCCTTACTTGTTTGATTACTAATTCATAATCTCTGAAAAATTGTAACATCTTAACCCTCTTCCTTGATGTCATTAACAAGCCAAGGATCAAATCTTCATATTCAACAACATTATTGGTGCATTGGAATTGGATTCTATGAGTAGCACAATAATTCTTACCTTCAGGACTAATTAATTCAAATCCTGCTCTAGCACCCTGCTTAGATTTAGATCCATCGAATCTTAATGTCCAATAGCCATCAGATTCCCTTGGTTTTAATTTATCTTGCTCTTTACTGAAAATGGGGGGCTTCTCAGGAAGCGTTGAGTTCTTACCCCTATCACTATGTATATCTGGATTAATACATTTATGTATCCATTGGACAACAGTCTGGCATAAGTCACATTCCAGCTCGGAATGAGGAGCATCATGGACTCTGCACCAATTGGGAAGCAATAGTTCCTCAAAGGTCATACTTTCCTTTAGCTATATCTGATTCTCCACACATTTCTGGATAAATTCCTAAAAATTATCCAATAGATAATTTAAGCTTCCTATCCTCTTGTTCATTTGTTTCATCCACTCGCTCAGTCAGTGCTCCAAGACTACTATTTTTTGGAATGTATTCATCTAAGGAGTCCTATAGTATAAAAACCTCCTCATCCTTTGTGATTGATGTGGCCAACACATAACTCCCCATGCCAATTTTAGACACCAATACCTCATTCAAAATATTCTGGTATTCAATGATTACATACTTCATTCGAGGCTCTGTTTTGATTCGAATCTGATTCGGAACTCCCTTCCATGGTAGCCACATGTGAGAATGATCTGTAGATGTATACCCATTCAATGCCTTAGTGAAATATCTACCTAAAATCAGACCATAAGTATCAAGAATGTCAGCAACTTGAATATTGATAACTTATTGCACCCTACGATCTGATGCAAGCTACGTGGGGATCATGTTTAATTCTCCAACTCCACTTACCTCTATTTTGTCCAATTGAGTAACCTTGTTTTGAGAGGCTATAGGGGTAATACCTAATTCTTTGCACACAAAAAAGGCATAACATTTGTAGATGCTCCAAAGTCTAGGAGACAATTATGTAGATTCTTTCCAAAGATACAAACAAAAATTAAGAAAGAAGGGGTTTCCATCTTGCCTTGAAACAAACTAAAATGAGTGTCACCTTGTGCAACTTGACCTTTATCTTTATCTCTCCCTTTTTCTATAGGTGGACCCTAACTTCTAGGTATCTGGGAATTAGAAGACCTGGTAATAGCCTCATGGGCAGTTACCCCTTGTGGTGCTATATTCGAACTAAATGGTCCAGAAAGTGCATTCCTAATAGAAGAAACTCTTAATAACTCAAAAGCAGAAAGACTTGCCTTTACTTTCTTGAATTCCTCAGTCACATACTCGCCTAATTGCTCCACATTCAGGTCAGCATGGGCTTCCTTGTAGCCACTGGCTTTCCTATCTTTCAACACCTCATCATTGTTTCCCTTTGACAAGTATTGTGTGGGTACATGAGGATAAGGTGGATTATTACTAGCTTGTGGATTTGGTGGAGTAGTCAAATTGTTAGGAGGGATAGAATTAGTGAATGGGCCTCCAACCTATGGACTCCTGTTAGGTCTATTTCTTAAATCATATTTCTTTGCTGGTTGCTGAAACATCTGAACTTCTTCAATACTAACTTCCTCCTCGTCCAAGGGGCCATTATCATTCTCATTTTCCTCACTGAACAACTAGGAGATCTCATCTTCATTCAGCACCTACTCTGCCTCATCCTCTTGGTCACTGGATTATTCTTTTGGTTCATTTTCCTCACCTTTGGGGAATGGGGCATGGTTGAGTACCAACACTAGAGAATCATAAGTATTCAAGGGCACAATTTCTTGACCACTGGAATTGTTCTCTACTTCATACTAAAAAATGGAAGCAGCAGTTTGAAACTCGGTACAATCTAACTTAGAGTGTTGGCTTGTCTTATGGAGTCGACACCAACCATACAAGGCTACCTCTGCCAAGTATGCAACATTTGGAGGTTTCTCCTGAGTATAAGGCTGATCCAATCAGGTATTAGGTCCATTATTCCATGACCTATTCTTCCTAGGCAGTGGGCCCCTATCAAATCCTTGTCCACCCTGTTGATTTTTATCAAACTTTTGACTGGAACCTTGTCCTCTATCATAGTTTTGATTTCTATAAAAATACTGCCCTCTTTCAAAGTTCTTGTTCTCCCTACCATAATTAGATTGCATATTCTTCTAAACAGCCTGAAGCTGCCTATTCTGATTTCTCAAGTAGGTCACCTGTGTATTCAACCTTTTCACTTGTTCTGACAGCTCATCCAATCTTTTCTTATTTATATTGTTAGGTGGTGCTGGATTGACACTACTAGAAGGATATCTAGGTATGCCTCCAGAACCAACAACTTGGTTCAAAACTTTTGAATTTTGCAAATATGTAGGAAAACAACTTCTTGTTGATGAAGGGGTTGATTAGCTTTTTGTTGGGGATAAGAGGTCATAGGTTGATCTTGATTTAAAGGAGGACCTGAGTGAGGGACCAGGGGAAATTAAGGTATCGTATTCATTATGGGAGCATGACTGGTCAAAGCCTGGTTAAGGGCTTGAATTTGTTCAGGGTGAGCAGCAAGTCCTAAGGATGGTAAAGGTCCTGATGATAAGTGTTGCCTCAAGTCCATGCTAACCTTCACAGCCTCTGCAGTGAGTAAAGTATTCGGAGGATTAGTCCTTTGTTTAAGGAAAGTGGTTGTAAGGCTATCCAAGGCCTCAAGGTAAACTTCTAAAGCATTATTTTCATTTCCAGCATAAGGTGTCTGGAGTCTAGTGTATGCTCGATGGAACCTATCATTGAATGATCCTATGGGATCATTAATCTCTCTTTTAACTCTAGTAAATTGCAGGTATAGCTCATTAGCACTTATGGGAATCTTGAACTTTTGCAGAAATACAATTTCTAATTCAGTCCAATTATGGATGGAAGCAGTAGGTAAGTGATTGTACCAATAAAAGGCCTCTTCCCCTAGGGAATAAGGGAAAACCCTACATGCAACATCCTCATGGTTAATTCCGCTATCCCTCAGGCAAGTTTGGAAAATCCTAATATGCTCTTCTATTGTTTTGTTGGGGTCATGAGTATGAAACTTAGAGAAAAAATGCTCAGGGTTCCTGGGCATAACATTGTAATTATTAAAGATCAATGGGGATGGATTATTAGCAAGGAAATCCATTGGTGGGGGTGGAGGTGGTAATGGCTGATTTATGACTGGTTGTGAGTGTGGAATAGGAATTCCCCTAGAGTCAGATGAGGATGAAGATGATGGGGATGCTGGAAGTGGGTGAGCGGATGATGATTCTTCCCCTCTTCTGGTCCTTCTTCACCTAGTAGGGGCTTGTAAGTCTTGAAACTCCTCCTATCCTTGGGTAGATCTATTTATTCTTCTAAGCCTCTCAGGAGAGATGATATTTAGGAAATGCTCCATCTTGCTTATTCAAGGCCCTCCTTCTAGCGCCAACCTATTGATGGTGTTTTCTACACAGCAACAACTCAGGCAGAGTATGATATCCTATCTCTCTTGAAAGGTAAATCTCTATGGGAAAGAGATAACCCCAAGGTCTCTAGTGTCAGGTCCTCACAATGCAACAAAACAACTCAGTGATAAATATTAAAATGTTGGTAATCACAAAGGGACCTTACTACAAGCCAATACTGGGGTTTTGAATTTATCAGATCTAAACAATGAATTGATACTTGAAATCCTCAATTGACCCTAGATAATAAAAGACATAACAAAAGATAAAATTTTTAGAGATAATTCTAATACTAATTGTAACCCTAAGACAGACAATGCCAAAGATGATATGCTCAAAATGGACCGATCTCTCATAAACTACTTTTTGTTGGATCCAGATAAATATACAATTTTCACAAAAATAGTGCAATCTTCTGAGGTATTTAAATATTTTTAAATCATAAACATTTATTCAAAACAATACTATTGGATATGAACAAACATTAAAATTCAACTAAGCACAATTTAAAGCACGGGCTAACTTTGCAAAGCACCTAACATTCAGCTAACTGCAAAAAGTATGGACTAGAGATCACTGCAAACATTCCAAACATGAAACCCTAAGCATCACCAAACTATTTAACTATGAACTTAAGCAATTTTAAAGATAGAACAAAAAGAACCATCCCAGATAAAACTTGACACAAGAAAGATACCAAATCACAATATCCCTTCTTATATTAGGTTATCCAAAATCGCAACAATTCCAGCCTTTTGTTACAATACTTGCTTGAACATAAATCGTAATTCGCTCAAATATGGAAATCTCTATTGTATTTCTCTATGCCTATCATGCATTACTTCTATATATCCTTAAATGAGGTGACATGCCCAATTTATAGAAAATCCCTAAGATAGGTTGGCTCAAAATAAGAGTTTACAATAAAATATGCCACACAAGAGGTCGGCCTTGAAACATATTTGAATATCATATGAAATGTGCAATTTGCACCAATTTCATACAAGTCGGCCTAAGGTTAAAAAAGGTCAGCTCAATGCATGTGGATAATGGGAAGCACAAAATTTGATGTAGCTCCATATAATTACTTCCCATCCTTGTCTTTAGCTTGATCTTCTTCACCATGCATGGCTAGCAGCACCCTGTCTAGCTCAGCAATAGGTGGTACAGACAAAACCCTAACTCTTGTTTCAGGAGACTTAATGGCATCCCTTACCTACCTTATTGTACCATCCCACTTAGCCCTATTAATTAAATATCTTTCAATAACTGCAATGTAGATTGCAGCATCATCTAGTTGATGTTCAATGACTAGACCTTCACTTATTGTGGAATAAAAATATTTCCACCATTTCCTAAGTTGCTCTAGATTGAGATGCTTCAGAGAAAACTCCTTCCTTCCTATCATAATTTCAAAGAGGGAGATACATTTCTCATAAATACCAATCAAAGTGTCCCCAATCAGCTTCCCTTGCTTTTTAATCTTCTTTAAGGCCCTTTACCTCATCTGCAAGATCTCGAACCATTCCAAAGACTCAGAAACTCTTGGAAAAGGAAGAATCCTATTCTTTACCAATTTATCCTCAGTGAACTCCATGATTGTTCTTGATTTCTATAGTAGAAGATCAATATCTTCCTTATCTTGAGCTAGCACAGTCTTCAACCAGTCCACCGACTTCATGGCATCTCCTGCAGTCGACAAGATATCCTTGATGGTAGTATCCCCTTTGGTTTGAACTCCTTGCAACCAAGAAACTATAGAAAGTGTGGTTCCTTTCATCTTCTCAAGCTCAGAAATGGTTTCCTAAGGCAAGAAACCTACAACAGAGGAGGAAGAGCTAATGGATTGCAAGGGTTTCATCAATTCCTGCAAGAACTTCTTTAGTTTCTAATTCTCTCTCTCCAACTCATGCCTGGTTTGTACAACCCTATTCAATTTACCCACAATCACAACATTGGAGCCTTCATACTCCTCAATGTTCTATTCCACAGAAGCATGCCCTAAGTCAATAGTATGCACATGATAATCCTTGGTAGTCACATTATCTATATCTTTATCTCAAGCAGGGGTAGCAATGTGAGCCACTCTGTTTCCTAACCCATCTCTCTCAATCCAAGACACAACCCTAGCCTTCTTCTTAGTCTTTCCTTTTTCAACATTGGCCATTAGGTCATCCCAATTAGGAGGAGAATCTTCTACTATTACTTGTTTACTCTTCGATTCTTTATCCAACCAACTTGGAACAGTAGACTCAGTTACCAATGTATCCTACCCATCCTGCTCCTGCTGGTCATTAGGGGAATCCTTCTCAACACTTGGCACACTAGGGATATCCCTAATTGGATCTTCTTTGTTCAACAGTTGTTCCTCTAAAACAACCTACACCAGTGAAGGGATCTTAGCTGGTATCTCCTCCTGTTGAGGAGATTTACTCAATTTCTCTTCCGTAGGTGACTCTGCATAGGCCACCAAAGGAGACTAGATCACCTTGTTAACCTCTGCCTCTGCACTATAGAGGTCTCCTTCTTGAAATTCCTCCTCACCCAAGTCCTTAGGATCTTGATCCTTCCTTGGTTCTTCTTGCACATTGCTAGTATCTTGAGGAAGGGAAATGCTTTCGTGTTTAGTAATAGGGGTAGTTACTGGCACATCCTTTGGGGAAGGAGTCCTTGACCTCCTCATATATACTTGTATATTTTCCCTCAAACTCTCTACCTCTACCACAGGTGACTCAACTTCCTTATCAATTTTAGGAGCTTCCTCCTATTTCTGTGACAGCCTCACAAGCCTTCTTCTCTTTTTCAATGGAGGAGTAACATCTACTTCTTCCTTCTCTTCTTTATCCCTTTCAGCTTCTCTCCTCGAGACATGACTCCTCTTCTTGGCAATTGGTTTCCTTTGTTTACGTACCTCTGCCACCTTCTCAGTTTGAACATCGCTAACCTTTATCTTGAAGGGGGAATCCACCCTTTCCCTACCCTTAGGATCCTTTTCGTGTGATTCCTTGAAAGTAGAATGAGACTCCAAGTCTCCCATCAAATAAAAAGTGTACTGGACACCTTCACTTTCCAACTCTAGAATTTTGTGCTTCGGCCACATTTTGGTGTAGTTGATCACATGAGTCATGATTTGATCTAATTTTGTTTTCTCCTCTTCCATCCAGTCAATCTCCCCAATTGGTTTATCTTTCACCACCTTGAAGATATGACCCTGAATTAAATTTCCATCTTCTTCCACCTAGTCAGGGATGGCCTTCACATTATATAACCTTATTAAGTCCATTGGCAACTTGGATAATTTCCTCTTCTTGACCTAAAAATCATCACCAAGGTTAGCCCAATAATCTTCAATATTGGCCTTATGGTTGTACTCCCTACTGGCCTTCTTTTGTGCCTCACCAATGATGTCAAACCTTTCTCTCTTGGAATGGAAGAGAGACAAAAAGTACTCATCTCCTCCTCAGAAGCATGAGCAGACTGGATAGAAGGACAAACCTCACTCATTCCTATCTTCAAGGGAAAATCATTCGCAAATCCTATTTTATGTTTATCTCCCTTTACAATTATGTCAAAGTCACAAATTTTACTAGTGACCTCCAACAATATAATATGATTAGTGGGGTACCTCGGGAGTCTGTATGGAGCCCTCTGACAACCATCAATCCTAATGTAAGAGAAAGTAGGGAACTGGATAAACCATGCCCCATACCTCCTTATCAATTCTTTAGCCTTTTTCAGAAATCCTCACATGCTTTGCACCTTGTAGCAACCTAGTAATATACATCATGAAAGAATCATTTTCCCTTCTATAGCATCCTCTTGTTAGGTGCAGTTGTGGATATAACTCATATATTGCATCCTATCCAAATGTACCTCTAATGGTCAACCCCTTATATGGTTGAAATCTTGCCAATGCATACACTAAGTAGGAGGTCATGGTGAAAGTCTTGGTTTGCAAGACATTACACATCTGCTTTTGGATGACTACACTTATGGTACCTGCCTAGTGATAGTCTATACCCTGCTACATCCGAGCAATGACATTGAACATCCAACTCTCAAACACCCCTGCACTCTTCAACCCTACCAGTCTACTGAGAAGAGTTATGACATTGTAATATTCCCTTTTGAACTTGAGCCTGAATAGCTGCTTTGGCAATTTGGAGAAATGAGACTTGGGCTTCTCCAACCAAGAATTTATTACTTGCTGGGACTTGACCACACTTTCTTCTTAGTACTTCCTGGCACCATCTATATCAAAGTCTACCACATGCGACCTATCAGGCATATCAAAAGTCCTAGAAACCCTAAAAAACCCCGCCATGGGAGCACGAAAAAACCCGGCATGACTTGCTTACAAAAAAAAGATAGGGAATTTGGGATAAATGTAAACAAGTCCCGAGATCATAAAAAAAAGACCATCCCAAAAACAAATATTCAGTGTTCAACTAGGTAGACTGGCAAAACAATGAAAACCCAAAAAAAGACCCTGCCATGGTGCGTACACACAGGAAAATGATGAAGAAATGAATGACATGAAAGCATATAAAGAAATGTAATTGAAACCAATAGAGGAAGGGATCATATCCACATACCATGAGAGCAAAGAGCTGAAATTGGTGATGCCAACAAGCAACCCACAAACACGAGCAGGATACGAGCAATGCTCATGAAATTCAAATGCAACACTCAAAATAGCTTTGAAATGCATGATCTAGCAAGACCTCTCAAGCTCCAGCCCTCAAACTCAAATGGCCAATTACTTACCAAAATTCAATATATCATTACCCCAAAAGTCGCATAATCGCCATTAATGCCCTCGACAAGACAACCAAGACCAAAATCTGGAAATTTGATAGAGCAACAGACTTTAGAGAAATTCAGACACGATGGATTTTGGTGGATTTGGTCGAAAGGGCAACCACCTCTAGGCTCCTAAAGAAAACCATGAAAATCTGGAGGAAACGGATTTTCCCAAAAATAGTGGAAAGTCTGAAATGCACTTAGATCTTAAGATTTTCAATAAAACTCACAAATGGGCCACTCCAACTAGCAAGATGAACATCAAAGAACATGCCCAAGCAAGCAAAATTCCAAAATAGAAAGGCCAAGACACCCCAAAACCAAAAAAAAATGAGGTTCCCCACTTCAGTGGGGCATGTGTGCAAAAATTGCACAATAGTGAGGATTTGATCTTCTTGTCTCCAATTTGCTACATTTTTCTTTTTATTTACGTTGCTTTTATTACTATTGACATGTTCTCACTTACTTTAAGTTTATTTTGTGGGCTTGGTGCATTTGTTGTTGTTCTTTAGGTGTTTCATTATCCCCTATAAAGTATACTAAATGAATGCACGCTTAATTAAAGAACTTTTTAATGACATGTTTATAAGTTTGAGCGATTCTACGATCGAAATATATCAGTTGGTTTTGTTTATTGCTACGAAGTAAATTAAATTCCTTTTAAATTTATTTTATTGATTGTTCAAAACATAAAATGTTGGTCTAAATTAAAATTATGCGATCTTCGAATTTGTATGACTATAAATTTTCCCTACTTGTATAAAACAAGCTATCTTTTGATCTAATCCTTTTGGTAAAGTAAAGTGTCTTAGAAAATTAGTACTTTTTTGTGTCTTATGTCTCATCCAATTGAACATCAATTACTATTCTATGAGTATTTGTGTTACAATTTTTAAAAGTAACAAGGTATACTCATTGAATGTACTTTGTGTTAGGTTATTGTATGTATCCTTTGAGTCATACATAATAGAATTAAAGTCAAGGTTATTAGAATTTTGTTGTAGATTGATTGTCTTGTAACAAATATCTCTACCATTACATTTTTTTAGTCATTTTTGTTTATTAGAAGATTTTGTGATTTGGAGAATTTGTGTAGGAAAATGGTTTAGACATTTTTTATAGAAGGTTTAATTTCTTTCTTTCTTTTAGGTTAATATTTATTATCTATAACATGAAACCCATTTCAAACCAAACCATGGATATAGACTTAAGTTTGAAAGTTAAAAAATAAAAAATAAGACCAAATAAATCATATAAAAAAAAGCATGGAAAGAGATGACATATATAAAGAAGTTGATTGCTTAAAATTTCTTTGATGGACCTATTGTCCCTTTGTGCTCCCATGTCTTTTCCCATTGGTTACAAAAAAACTTGTAACAAATCTACTCATACAACATGATAAACACTTTGATTTTTAATTGAAGTAAATAAATCAATTCCTTAAAAATAGGGAAGTAAAAGATTTTCTTTTCTAACTTTATAATTTGCACTTTGCATAACTGAAAACATAAAATGTTTCATAATTGAAATAACATTACTTTACAACTTGTAAAAATAGTAAAATTCCATAAAGAGTAATTATCATACTTTTTTAAAGTACTACCTTGTTTAACAATTAATAAATTAAGAACTATGTAATAGTTTCATTAATTTATTAATTGCTTAGAAGAGGAAAATACTTTTCTACAACATTAATAAAATAATCATATGTATAAATATCATAAGAGTTTAACTATCTAATTATATTTAAGAGTTAAAAATATTCTAAAAAGAAAAATGTTTTTATATTGTATTTTGGAAACTATTTTAAATTAATAGATATCTTTATAAGAAATATTATAACTTAAATATATTTTTAAAAAGTTATACTCCCTTATAAAATAATATATTATATTCTTTCATAATATTTTTTATGGTTTATTAATAATTCAAAGTGTTATACATAATTATATATAAAATATAGCAAGTCGGGCTATACAATCCAATAAAAATTTGAAATTATAAAATATGATGTAAACTTAAAAAATGAGGTCTCATTAATTTGTAAGAGGAAGTGAGGATTTTTAGATGATAATTTATAGCAATAAATATGTAAATAGAAATTAAAATTTAAAAAATGTCATAAAAGCTCACACTTAAGACATAAAAAGTTTGTCAATCAATGGATAAATATTTTAGACTTTCTCTCCAATTTATTTCATAGAGAAATATTCATTCTTTTGATAAATAATAGAGGCCTAAAAAAGCATGAAATTGGGATTTTGGTAGCATGTGGCTCAATAGATATATTTAAAAAATAATATATCTATTTTATTTTATCAACCAAAAAGCTCTTTGTATTTTATTATTTTTGAAATCATATTCCGGGAAGTCTTTAGTCTATGCATCAAGAAAACCTTTAGTCATTTGACATAGTTCAAACCATATGGCAGAGCTTTGGAAATTAGGGGAAATTATATAGTCCTCTTGTGACCAGCATGCTTAACATAATTTACATTCTATTGGTTACCTCTTCGGATTTTTCTCGTTTAAAGAAGAGTTGCAACATTTTTTTAATCTTTAATAATTGTATCCTCTGATAGATTAACTTTCAAAGCCAAGACAATATCATGTATACCGGGTATGTGCAGGATCATGATGGGCCAAAAAGTGGCAATCAGAAAAAAATCACATTTTGGATAGACTCAAAAATGCCAAAATGTCAAGTTGACTTTTCTAGGTTTGGGTGTCAGTACATTTAGCTAAACCAAAGCCCAAACCTAGTTTCTACAAATTGGATATCTGATCCAAATCGGATATCGGATATTCGATTTGTGGAAACATTATATAAAAAATAGCCGACTCTTACAACTTCATTTCTCACAGTTTGCACGCGGCGCACAAGGAAAAGGGAAAATCCAATATCCGCTTCTATCAGATATCTGATTTCAAAGGTAAGTATTTTGTTTCTTAAATCTTGTAATTGATTTTTCAAGTAGATTCTCTTAATTTTAAATAGTTTTTATGAATTTGTTTTTTCAAAAATAGGGTTTTTTATTGATTTTTATTAAAAAATTAATGTTTTTAAATGGATTTTGATTAAAAACTAGTGTTGATGTATTTTTATCAAAAATTAGAGTTTGTTATGGATTTTTGTGAAAAAGTAGGATTTTTTTTGGATTTTTATTGAAAACTAGGGTTTTTTTACAATAATTTCATTTATATTATGTAATTTCAATTAGATTAATTAGTTTTTAACTTTAATCAAGTATTATGGATGAGAATGAAAATCCACAAATGCCAAATGCTCCACCACCTTCGCAACCACCAATTGAAGACTTAATTGGTGAAAATTTGGGGCAATTAAGGGGCATTTGTGAAGTTTATAAGACAATCCCTCAATTGAGAGATATGAAAAACACATTGAAGGTGTAGAAGTTGAGAAAATACAACTTCACAAACCTCGAAGATCACCTACATGCAAATAACCTGTCACAAAAGAAGAGATGGAGACAAAGAAGCAAGGGTTCTCTAAAAACTAAAAATGTATATATCAGAGAGAATGAGAGAATGAATTGATGTGATAATACAATGAGATAAATCTTTATTAAAGGAGATTGAGAAACCCTAAAGTGTAACCCTAAAAGAAACCCTAAAAGGAGATCATTTAATAATTAATATAATTATTAAATGTCACTTTATGCAAACTAAAGTGAAATCTTAAGAAGGGAATAAAGGTAACTTAATTAACACAATTAAGTTAAAACCTTTACTCTAACACCCCCCTTAATATGAGCAAGAGTGTAGCTACAAACAAGTGCAAAAAAGCAAATGTAACTACAATGCAAGAAGGAAAACATGGGTCCCAACAAATAGGCCAGATCAGGTACCCAAATACAACCAAATCTCTGTAAAGTGGAGAAATAGAGAAAACCTCATGGGAAAAAGTTCTACTCCAAAAAGAGATGCAGAAAGCCAAGAAGAACATCATTGAAGAAGAAGAAGCTCCAAAAAACTGTCGAATGATGATTGTTATGGTGCTGAAGAACCTCCGCTGAAGATAGGATGATCAGGATGAAGAAGACAACAATCTGCATGAGTTCCCCATATGGCACTACTCGAATCAGATGGAAAACAAAGGCAAACACCTGGAACGAAGATACAAATGGCACAAGTACCAATAGTCTGAAACACTGATCAACTGAGAATAGAAAATTCCTTTCAAGGCAAAGCCAAGGAAGCATTAGTACAAATAGTATGACACCCCCCCATAATGTTGAACTGGGAGAGCCTAACAGATCCACTGAAATGTTGTGTAACAACCTGTAGTGCATGAAGGAGAAGATACAACATCTGAAAGTGCACAAGAAAGCACCTGCAACTAAAAAAGTGGTGTGCAAAACAAAGCACCCATACATGAGGCTAGAATCATATGGATCCACTGTCGTCATGGAGGGACACTCATTGGACAAAGGTGTGATAGCAAAACAAAGGCAAACTACACAACCCCCCATGGCACTTTATAAAATAGTGCAAGTACAAAATATGGCACAACTTTATGTGAAAAATCCCTAAAATACATGTACAATAGTGTGAAACTTTATTTCAGTGCGTTTACATAAATATTGCTTACAAATGATGCTCAAAATGCCCAAAAAAAGACAAAAAATATGGAAATACATGAACGATAGCCAAAAAATTGATTGTAGAATGCACCAATAGAAAAATGAAGTGATGAAACCCACACCACTGGAAAGATGAGAGAACCAGCTTTTCGATGATATCTCATTTGCCAAAAAATGATATCGTATGCCAAAGTTATGGCCTCTAGAAGAAAACAGCTCCAAAGGGTAAAAAACCCAGTGCTGAATTAAATTTGACAGTCATACGGCCGTTGTAGCAAAAATAATGGCTTAAATTTGACGGCCAAACGACCATCACCACAAAAGCGCGATTGAACTTATATAGAAAAAAAAAAATTAATAATAAAAAAAATTGTTGATTTTTTAATTTATTTTTAAATCATAAAAAAAACGGATTTTTTTTTATTGTAAAAAAACTTAAAAAAAAACAGGGGTGGGGTCCGCATGGGCCGTCGCCTACCAAAGTGGCAGGGCAGTACCCATGCAGTACCAACCACAGTAGGGGGGCGGCACCCAAGGGGCCACTGCCTGCCATACTAACAGGCGGCGATACCCTTGGGTACTGTCCCTGCCTGCACAAGGTACTCGCAAGGCCCGAGCAAGCCTTTAAATTGCTCATTTTTAAAAAAAAAAAATTGATTTTTTTTTACAATGAAAAATTGCGGAAAATGTTTGTAGATTTTTTTTAGAATTTTTTTTGACAAAAAAAATAATCTAAAAAAAGATGCGGAAAAATAAATTCTAATTTTTTTTTTTTTACCAGGTAGGTCGATGGTCATACGGACTACCGTACGGGTAAAAACACTTGCCCCTTAAATCAACTTTGTCTAAAATGGATGAATGAATAGTCGATCTAGGGGTTTTGGACCGCTGCGGACGCAATGGCAAGGTCCGTTTGGGCTCAAAATATTTTAAAATTGCAAGTATTCCCTAAATTAAAAAAAAGAAAAAACCCCAAACCCTTGAAGCTTTAAAAATCTTCAAAATAAGAACAGGAAGTAGTAGGTCTAGAGTTCTGATACCATGTAGAAGTTGAAAAAATACAACTTCACAAACCCCAAAGATCACCTACATGTAAATAACCTATCACAAAAGAAGAGACGGAGACAAACAAGCAAGGGTTCTATAAAAACTAAAAATGTATATATCAGAGAGAATGAGAGAATGAATTGATGTGATAATATAATGAGATCAATCCTTATAAAAAGAGATCGAGAAACCCTAAAGTGTAACCCTAAAAAGAGAACATTTAATAATTAATATAATTATTAAATATCACTTTATACAAACTAAAGTGAAATGTTAAGAAGGGAATAAAGGTAACTTAATTAACACAATTAAGTTAGAACCTTTACTTTAACAGAAGGAAATAATTAAAAATATAGAAACCCTCTCTACCCAACATAATTCCTTTTATTCATGGGGAGAAGACATGAGGGAATATTATGGATGTGGATTGTTTTACAATGATGTGAAAGATCTCCAAATAACCAAAGCCCAAATAGCCTCTTTATTCATTGACCCCCACACCGGTTTGCCAGTGAATGTTAATAAAACAAAACTTTCTATAAAATGGTGCATGCATAGGGAAATTGTAGCTAACTTTTGGGATCATTGGTGTATGGTTTTTGATAAACCACCGAACAATAATTCTGATATACCATTTTACTTTATTAAAAAATTATATGTTGAGTTTGTGTTAGGGCATTATGTCAATTACTTTGACATTAAACCCTTCCAGGGCGTCGGTGGAAGTATGCCCCAGGATAGACCAGGGGCAGTTAGAGTAGTCCTACGCCCAAATGTTCCCCTTCCTCCACCACCTCCAATATATCATCCAGAGATTATCCAGGATGCATCCACACAGACTATTTAGGCTATTCACTCTTTGAGTGGTCATTTGGTTTTGCATGCTTCTACAGTAGCTCAGCCACATTCTAATGATGTTGGAAAAGGCTCGAGTGCTGCTGCATCATCCTAGTCAGGTCCACATATTTGTGTGCCACATACTTGCACTATGTGTCGCCAGATATGCTTGGGTCCTCTTGTACAGCTCGCTGAGCATCCCTTGTAAACTTCTGATTATGACCTCCATAATGTGGACATTATAGATCAGTCGTAGGGGAGTGGATTGCACGCTACAGAGTCCTCTCCTGCTAGAGAGGGGGGTGCTGGAATAGTGAAACAGGTAAGATTTAAGTTGTAATTTTATAACTTGCATTTGTTTTTAAATGAATATTAATAAGAGATAGTATCAAGTACTAATATTTATTTACATGGTCTATTTAACATTTGATGTCTAAGAAGGAGCTCACATGGGTGACTGATAGCACCCTTAGGGCCATTTCATTTGGCTTGGACACACACATAGTATATATTTTTGCACTCACTCATTTACATTTTATATTATATACTTGCTTGTTATTTGAATTGTCATTAATGAAATTATATAATAACTTATATGTGTATCTTATTTTCCTCTTGTAGGAAATACCTAGTGTGAGTGAGGTGCAGCCTCGTCTAGACTATGGAGGTGCAAATTTAGATAAGGGGAAGGTAATTGAACTCAAATTGGATTGAATTAAGATTTTTAAGATGTTATATTGATTATACATACATCGACATAGATTGGTAGTTTCATATGTACTTGTCAATTTTGAACTATACAGATTTGTTGACAAGTGACACACCGCCTAAAGGAGTAGGTATTGGAACACCTCAAGGAGGAGGTGTCAAAACACCTGAATGAGATAAAGGAAAAGATCAACCTAAAGAGGTATGTGTTTATTTTATTTTGTGTTTGGTAAATATGTTCCTATTACTAATAATCGTATACTAACTTGGATCAATTTTATGTTTTTGTTCACATATATAGATTGGCATTTCAAAAGTCGGTTTGGTATATTCTAGGACTCCTCACCCTTTGAAGAGACGTATATTTCAGGTAATCAAGATTTCAATTTTATAGTTCAATTAAAATTCAATGTATATTGATTTTGATGTTAATTATTCGATTTTAAATTATATAGTATAAATAATCTCAATTGTGGTTTGTTTTTTTCTTGTGCAGCTACCTTTAGAGCCAACGAGTGCTTCAAAGAGGCTCCATTTTGATGATCCACCAGTAGTTTAGGACGAGATAGATATTTTGGCTTGTAAATTTTGAATACATATTGAGATGGCATATGCCACATTTTGTAAAACTTTGTTTGAGTTGGAATCGATGCCATTTTTGTATATGGACATACACTTGATTATTGGATAATTTGATATATAGAAGTTGAGAATCAAAATTTAATTTATTCCTCATTTGCATGGTTAAACTCTTTGAAAATTTTATCTTGAGCAATGGTTAAATATCAATGTACAATAGCATAAAAAAGAATGGTTATATTATGTGGTTTATATTTATATCATTGATTACATTGCACTACACATCTTTCAAACTCAAATCATTACTTCACATTGCATAACTAACAACTAGATGTTCATAGATGAAAAAAAATCAATTACAATATAGTTTTTACAAAGTCAACCTAAGTAGTTATGCAATTACTTCACATTGCATAAATAAAAACTATGAGCAATTGTTAATTGCATTTGTTTATCATTGAATTCTATGAGACCACATTTCTTTGAAGGTTTTTTTTCAAATAGTCCATTGCCTTGTCTATGCTACCACATTTTTCTCACATGATAGCGATCACATTAAGTTGTAATAAATTAAATGATAGCCTATGGCTATTTAATTTATACTCATTTATTTTAAATGGATGAGGTCGACCTTCCTTGATATTATTTTGTAATTTATTATTTTCAAGAGAGGCCAACCTCCTTGAAGAGTCACCTTATTTTGTATAAATACAAGGTGATGTTTGTTCATTTCCTCAATCAAGTTCATTCAACATAATTCGCATTCCAAGCAGATGTTTGCACTTGAGTAGCAATAGGCCGATTTCAGAATTATACTCACTTTGGAGGAAAACGAATTGGTTGAGTGTGTAGAGAAAAGTTTCTAAACCTATGGATGAGGAAGAGAAATTTCAATGCAGGAAGAAAAATATCAAGGCAAGGGAAGATGTTAGTTGATTCCGTGAAGGACCATATTGTTGCTATCATCTCTAAGTTGAAGAAAATGAGAGAAATGCTTAAGACTTTGGAGGAGATGTATGAGATCAACAACACAAGTCGTGCTCTAGCCTTGAAGCAACAACTTCATCATGTTAAGATGGCGGAAGGAGAATTTTTCATCACCTACTTCATGAAGATTTCCAAATTGAGAGATCAACTCTCTAACATTGGTCATATTGTTGATGACAAAGATTTGACCATGTTGGCTCTTAATGGTCTTCCTTCATCTTGGGAGTCTTACATTCAAGGAATCAGCACGAGATTGAAACTTCCCAAGTTTGATCGGTTGAGGGTTGAGTGTATTGAAGAGGAGTCAAGGTTGGCTATGAGAGGTATTGGACAAATCCCTACAAATGAATACATTCATGTTCTTTCTGCTCAATCCTCGAAGAAGGAACAAAAATGAGGAAATAAAAGATGCTTCAAGAGGAATGGAGATAAAGGATCAGATGGTGCTCCTACATTCAAGAAGAAGTGGGACCTCTCTTGTGTTCAATGCCTTAGATGTGAAAAGTTTGGTCACTATGTGAAGGTTTTCTCTACCAGGCCTAATCAACATACTTCATTTGCGGATGTGATTGAGATCTCTCCCCAAAATTATTCTAGTGAATTTCTACTCTAGTCATGGGCCTATGTTCAAGCCATGATGGTCATGTACTGATATGAGCTCAAGAGCAGCATTTTGTACTTCCACCCTTCAAAATATTTAAGAGATAGGTATTCTTTGTTTTGATTGTAATTACCCTTCTAGGATAAAATTCAGCTTGTTGAGTTGTGCAAATCTGACATTATTTACTTGGATTATGTGTGACCAGTAAATAGTGATCACTAGGATAAGATTCTTTAGAATTAAGAATTATTCATTGCAAGTTGTATCACGCTAATGTGTGAAGATTTCTTTCAAGAAGAGCTTGATGCATCCTATAGGTTGAAGAATGGAGACACTACTTGCAACTATGAGTCTGCATGAATGGTTGAAGACATCTCTTCGAAAAGGAAGAATTAACCTTAAGAGGGAGATTTATGACTCATTGGGAATAAGTAACGGTTGCAGTGTTGCAAGGCAAGATGCCAAATTCTTGAAGTACCTCTTCAACAGCTGAGATCATATTTTCTCGAAGTTAGTCAACATGGATTTAACATTGGTAGCTCCGTAAACCTATTCAGAATAGAGTGATCTGAAGAGGACATCCCTAAATCTCTACAGAGGTATAAAGTTGCAAAGTGGTGCAACTTTCATTCTCGAACTCATGCTACCAAAAAGACTATTCCAACATGTCTAGATGGGTACATTTATGCTAGTTATGGTCATCTTTTGCACCTAAATACGTCGAATCACTCCGAGCTGCATTGGACTGGCGATTTCCTTTAAGAGTCCAAAGTGCTAAAAGGTATAAATCTTTGATGAACTATTTCTCAAAAATCATGATGCTTACAGACTCTTCGTCTAAGGATATGGGATCGTGTTGGGACTATCTACAATAACCTCTCTTGATTTTTTCTATCTTGAAGGCGTTTTCCCATGGTGATGAGTTTTTAGTTGAGGGAAAAGTTGTCGAATGCAAGCAGTGTAAAGTTGCAAAGTGGTGCAACTTTCATTCTCAAAATCATACAACCAAACAGATTGTTCTAACACATTTGAATGGGTACGTTTACGCTAGGTATAGTCCTCTTTTGCACCCAAATATGTCGAATCACTTCGAGTTGCATTGGACCGACGATTTCCCTTAAGAGTCCAAAGTGCTAAAAGGTAGCAATATTTGATGAACTATTTCTCGAAAACCGTGATGCTTAAAAAATATTCATCTAAGTATATTGGATCTTGTTGGGACCATCTACAATAACCTCTCTTTTTTTTTTCTATCTTGAAGGCGTTTTCCCATGGTGATGAGTTTTCAGTTGAGGGAAAAGTTGTCAAATGCAAGTAGTGTAAAGTTGCAAAGTGGTGCAACTTTCATTCTCGAACTCATACGACCAAACAGACTATTCCAACACATCTGAATGGGTATGTTTACACTAGGTAAGGTCCTCTTTTGCATCCAAATACACTGAATCACTCTGAGCTACATTAGACCGACGATTTCCCTTAAGAGTCCAAAGTGCTAAAAGGCAGTAATCTTTGATGAACTATTTCTAGAAAACAATGATATGCTTACAGAATCTTCATCTGAAGATATTGGATTGTGTTGGGACCATCTACAATAACCTCTCTTGGTTTTTTCTATCTTGAAGGCAGTTCCCATGGTGATGAGTTTTCAATTGAGGAAAAAGTTGTCAAATGCAAGCAGTGTAAAGTTGCAAAGTGGTGCAACTTTCATTCTCGAACTCATACGACCAAATGGACTGTTTCAGCATATCTAGATGGGTACGTTTACGCTAGGTATGGTACTCTTTTGCATCCAAATACGCTGAATCACTCTGAGCTACATTGGACTGACGAGTTCCCTTAAGAGTCCAAAGTGCTAAAAGGCAGCAATCTTTGATAGAGTATTTCTTGGAAATTGTGATGCTTACAAACTCTTTGTCTAAGGATGTGGGATCATGTTGGGACCATCTGCAATAACCTCTCTCAATTTTTTCTATCTCGAAGGCGTTTTCCCGTGGTGATAAGTTTTCAATTGAGGGAAAAGTTGCCAAATGCAAGCAGTGTAAAGTTGCAAAGTAGTGCAACTTTCATTCTCGAACTCATACGACCAAACAAAATATTCCAACACATCCGGATGGGTATGTTTATGCTAGGTATGGTCCTCTTTTTCACCCAAATACATTGAATCACTCTGAGTTGCATTGGACCGACGATTTCCCTTAAGAGTCCAAAGTGTTAAAAGGCAACAATCTTTGACGGACTATTTCTCGGAAACCGTGATGCTTACAGACTCTTCGTCTGAGGATATAGTATTTTGTTGGGACCATCTACAATAAAATATCTTTTCTTTTGCTATCTCAAAGGCATTTTCCCGTAGTGATGAGTTTTCAGTTGAGGGAAAAGTTGCCAAATGTAAGCAGTGTAAAGTTGAAAAGTGGTGCGACTTTCATTCTTGAACTCATACGACCAAACAGACTATTCCAAAACATCTGGATGGGTACGTTTATGCTAGGTATGGTCCTCTTTTGCACCCAAATATTCCAAATCACTCTGAGCTACATTGGACCAGCAATTTCCCTTAAGAGTCCAAAGTGTTAAAAGGCAACAATCTTTGATGGAATATTTATCGAAAACCATGATGCTTACAAACTCTTCGTATAAGGATATGGAATCATTTTGGGACCATCTACAATAACCTCTTTGGTTTTTTCTATCTCGAAGGTGTTTTCCCATGGTAATGAGTTTTTAGTTGAGGGAAAAGTTACCAAATGCAAGCAGTGTAAAGTTACAAAGTGGTGCAACTTTCATTCTCGAACTCATACGACCAAAGGGACTATTCCAACATGTTTGGATAGGTACATTTATGATAGTTATGTTCCTCTTTTTCAGCCAAATATGCCAAATCACTCCGAGCTACATTGGACCGATGATTTCCCTTAAGAGTCCAAAGTGCTAAAAGGCAACAATCTTTGACAGACTATTTCTCAGAAATCATGATGCTTACACAGTATTCATCTAAGGATATGAGATTGTGTTGGGACCATCTATAATAACCTCTCTTGGGTTTTTCGATCACGAAGGCATTTTCCTGTGGTGATGAATTTTCAGTTGAAGGAAAAGTTGCCAAATGCAAGCAGTGTAAAGTTGCAAAGTGGTGAAACTTTCATTCTCAAACTCATACGACCAAATAGACTATTCCAACATGTTTGGATGGATATGTTTATGCTAGGTATGGTCTTATTTTGCACCCAAATACGCCAAATCACTATGAGCTGCATTGGACTGACGATTTCCCTTAAGAGGCCAAATTGCTAAAAGGCAGCAATCTTTGACGGACTATTTCTCAAAAATCATGATGCTTACAAACTCTTCATCTGAGGATATGGGATTGTGTTGGGACCATCTAAAATAACCTCTCTCAGTTTTTTCTATCTCGAAGGCGTTTTTGCGTGGTGATGAGTTTTCAGTTGAGGGAAAAGTTACCAAATGCAAGCAATGTAAGGTTGCAAAGTGGTGCAACTTTCATTCTCGAACTCATACCACCAAATAGACTGTTCCAACATCTCTAGATGGGTACATTTATGCAGGTATGGTCCTCTTTTGCACCCAAATATGCCGAATCACTCTGAGCTGCATTGGACCAATGATTTCCCTTAAGAGTCCAAAGTGCTAATGTCAATTAAATGTGGAGAAAAAAAGATTTAAGTTTGGATCAAGATTTTGCAAGTCCTAGCTCTTGCATCAGAAAACTCTTACCCAATCAACTTGAATCAATTACATGAGAAATTAAATTCACATGAACTTTTTACATTTTTGTTTTTCGAAAAAGTGGCAAGCCACTATAATTTGTTATATATAAATAGGTGATATTACAAAACCTAGTTCAAACGAGTATACCGATAGGAAAGAACCTGAAAGAAAACCTCTAGTTGTAGCTCAATTAAGTACAAAAATATTCTTACATTTTAAACATACCCTTTATACAATGTCAGACATTTGACGTGTATTTCAAAAAACATCACTGGATATAGATTATGCCTATACACAGTTATGACCTTTTTACATTGTTTCACATTTCAAAATTCAATTTTTACAAAATTTGCCTATTCGAGGCATTTAGGGCACAGTCTTACACAAGAGTAGTATTTTGGTGTTTTTGAGTGACAAGCACCTATACAAACCATCAAGGTAGCAATTAAACTACATACAATAGAAAATATGCTTAGAATAACCAATCTATATTATCGTAATTTGTCACATAACTCTCTAAAAGGATCAAAGTTGCCTATTGTTGCAGCAGGTCCATGATCAATCATGCCAGGAATATTGCAAAATTTATCAAATGATAAATCTATATTGTCACAACAAAAATGCTTAGACTAACAAATTTATATTAATCTAAACAACCTGAATGATGATGAATTGGTAATGCAAACTATAAAAGATGCTTTGAATAACCAATCTATATTATTTTAATTTGTCACATACCTCTTTGAAATGATTAGAGTTGGCTATTGTTGCAATAGGTCCATGATCAATTGTGTCAAGAATATCGCAAAATTTTTCAAATGATAAATCTATATTGTCACAACAAAAAAGATTCTTAAGCATTGTACCTTTCATTCTTGAATATGTTATTCAAGTGTGCTTGAAGGGTCATCTCTTTGCTTAAGAGTATCCAATATTGCTTCATGATCAACATTACTAAGTGTGCATAGTTGTTTTTTCTTTGGTTTGGAATGATGCTTCAACAACTTAACATTTGTTGCTATAACAAGGTGTGAATACATGAGAATGGTTTTTTGTTTCTTGTAGTCTTCAAATGCAGGTATGCCATTCTTTATAATCATGTATGTTTGCAACCAAGTTCCTGCAACCACAACTGAACCTGTAGGATGCACGAACCCATCATCATCTTCCATCGATTGTATTAGCTTGTGCTTTACCCACACACATCGATCCAACCAATATTATGATCTCTCTTCATTCCCTTATGGTGCAACAACTACAAAAACATGTCCTGGATGTAGTAGATCTGAAAGTTGGTCGTAATCAAGTGAAATTTCAATTGCTCTTTAACTAGAGATCTCTTTACACATGCACCCCTTTCCCATGCCTAGCTTCAAAAAAACTCCAAATATTAGGTACACCCCTCTCTACATGCATTCTACTCAACCAAAAAAACATACGAGCATTCTTGAATTAACCTATGTAGTTATCTCACAAAATGAGATGTCGGCCCAGTGCTATATTATGCTCTTGCAAGAACTCAAAAAAATTCTCGAAACAATGTTGGACATACTCAGACGAGTGATATCTATCATCACTCATATAAAAATGATACTCTCTGATTATCTTTCGATCCTCCTCTGTACTATCAGGTGCATGTCTAAACGTTATGTGGACAAAAATAACAATTTGAATGGAATTGTAATACTGAGATTGTACCTCATTTTGTGGTTGCAATGTGTAATTTTCAGAAAAATCAACCATTGATATAATAGTGCCAATCGGAAAAAAGTCCATACATATCTTGAATTGTTGATCCAACTAATGAGACCTATGACTATGCCTTGCATATTTGTAGAAAATATTGTCCTTAAAATCTAAAATAAAATCAGCAACACTGCATTCTTTTGTAACCAACTCGCATCTAGAACCTTCACCACCACTCTGCAAAGTGTATTTGACTATCTCATATCTCTTTTTCTCAACAATATTCTTTCCAAATTCATGTTCAGAACCCTCATGAAAACATTGAACAAGCTTTGGAAAGCCACCAAATTGTGAGCACTTCGCATTTAAACAATCATTTCTATAGAAAAAGGAACCATCATCCCTAGAACATAAAAATAGATCTGGCAAGTCCCTTGATGATTTCGGAAGATGCATTGCACCACACTCCTACAACATTTCACTAGTATGAAAAGTAGAATAGATATAGCATAATAGTTCATGGTACATTGAAAACTCCACATGGTATTTGCAACAACAAGTATTATGAATCTTAAGAGGCACACAATAAAATGGCTTCAAACCTTCAAAAGTTCTTTGTGAGATTTCCATATTTGGATGTGTTTGAATAAATTTGTTGAACAACATTGTTTGGCTTGATTCCAATAAATGTTTAGGATGTGGTGTATGGTCTTGACTACCAATTCTTAACTTTAAAACATCCTTTGCATTGAGTGATACTCTAGAGTTATCATGCCAAAATTGTTGAATTGCCTGCTTTACATTATCGGTTAGCTTCTTATCAACACGTGGAAGCCTCTCGACAAAATCCCATGTATCATTTTGAAGAGGATCATCTATTCTTTCTCTTCTTGCAAGTGTTATATCTAGAGTTTTACGATTTAAGTCAAAATAACTACAAGTTTGTCTCATAAAGTGAGCCTTTTTCAATTGATGGCTTACTAGGGTGGTTGTAATGACTCTCCGAGCAGCTCTCTTATCTTTTTCCTTGTTATCTTTTCCAATAGACTTGAGAGCATTAAAATTATTTTTGACAATAATAGAATTTTTTTCGATCCTCTTGTTCACACAAATCTTCAATTTGGCTAGCAAAGGTCTCATCTTTTGCATCTTTAGCAATTGTACAAAAAGTTGGAATTGCTCGTTCAATGTCTTATTGCTAAAATATTGGTTGAAAATTACTCTATCCCACAACCGAATAGTTTGTGTTGACCTCTTGTCTTCAAAATTGTTTATAATGTTATCATCAATTTCAACTAGCCATTTAGGGGTCCTTGAAGGTCTTGAATTTGGAATATTTCTTTCTTCCACACAAGGTTCTTCATTTCTTGTGTAATCTGGTGAAACATAATTTACACTTGCTTCAATATTATGTTCAACATCTTCATTTCCAACATTTTCACCTTATTATGTTTTTGCTTCCGACGAGTGATGCTCCCCATTATACCAAATAAAAGATGCTAAAAAATCATTATGTATGAAAAATTTGAGTACAAGATGCTCCAAATTTTTTATCTTTGTCTCTTCATGTTTGAAATTGTGCATTTGTCACCTGCAAAGTGCTACAAACAGAATGTAGGGTCCATTGGAATGCACAAAAATGGCCCGCATGGGGTTTTTCTATGGCTCACAAATCCGATATCTGATTTATAAAACATGTTCTGCAACGGTAAGATTTTAGCTCTACCCATTGAAGTTTCACAAATTGGATATCTGATTTTTACACACATAGACCTAAGGGTTAATGGTAGAGAGTGGGAGAGCGCAATGGAGATGGAGAGAGGGAGAGATAAAGGGAGGGAGAGTGGGAGGGAGAGAGGGAGGGAGAGTGAGAGAGAGGGAGAGGGAGAGGGGAGAGGGAGAGAGGAGGAGTGAGAGAGTGGGAGAGGAGAGGGAGGGAGAAAGGTGGAGGAAAGTGAGAGGTGAGAGAGGGAGAGGGAGATTGAGAGAGGAGGGAGAGGGAGGGGAGAGGGATAGGATGAGGGAGAGAGAGTGTGGAGTGGAGAGGAGAGGAGAGGAGAGGGAGGAGGGAGAAAGAGAGAGAGGGAGAGGAGGGAGAGAGGAAGGATAGGAGAGAGGGAGGGAGAGGAGAAGGAGAGGAGGAGGAGTGAGAGGAGAGGGAGAGGAGAGGATTGGGAGAGGATATGGAGAGGAGAAAGGGAGAGTGGGAGAGGAGGGAGAGAGGAGAGGGAGATTGAGAGGAGAGAGAGGAGAGAGGGAGGGAGATAGAGGAGGAGAGGGAGAGGAGAGGGAGAGGAGGGATAGGAGAGGAGAGTGAGAGTGAGAGAGGAGAGAGTGAGAGGAGGAGTGGAAGAGGAGAGAGGTTTTAGAGAGCTGAGGAGAGGGAGAGGAGGGAGAGGAGGAGGGAGAGGGAGAGGAAAGAGGAGACAGGAGAGGAGGAGGAGGATGAGAGAGAGAGGAGGAGAGATAGAGGAGGGATAGAGGTAGTGAGGATAGGAGAGGGAGGGAGAGTGGAAAAGAGAAGATAGGAGAGAGGAGGGAGATAGGATATGGAGAGGGAGAGTGGGAGAGGAGAGAGTGAGAGGAGAGGGAGAGGGAGAGAGAGAGGGAGAGGAAGAGAGGAGAGAGGGAGAGATTGGAGGAGAGGGAGAGGAGAGGGAGGGAGATGAGAGGGAGAAAGGAGAGGAGGGAGAGGGAGAGGGGGAGAGAGAGAGGAAGAGAGAGAGAGAGAGAGAGAGAGAGAGAGAGAGAGAGATAGAGGATAGGAGAGAGAGGAGGGAGAGGAAAGGAGGAAGAGGTAGAGGAGAGGAGTGAGGAGAGGAGGGAGAGGGAGAGAGGGAGAGGGAGAGGGAGATAGAAGGAGAGAGAGTGAGTAGTAGAGGGAGTGAGTAGGAGAGGGCAGAGTGAGAGAGTGAGTGGGAGAGTGGGAGAGTGAGAGAGTGATTGGGTGAGTGGGAGAGTGAGAGAGTGAGAGAGTGAGGGAGAGTAGGAAAGTGGGAGATTGAGAGAGAGAGAGGGAAAGTGGGATGGACATATAGAGTGAGGTAGAGTGGAAGGGAGGGAGAGTGAGAGAGTGAGAGGTAGAGTGTGAGAGTGGGAAGGAGAGGGAGAGGAGAGGGAGAGGGAGAGAGAGAGG
>CM021106.1:91680901-91818380 GCA_007115665.2 Sequoiadendron giganteum | reverse complement strand
ATTTAAATCGGATATCGGATTTGAATCGAATATCCGATATGCTGACAAAAAATTGAATGCCTAGGGATTAGGCTCTAGATTAGGCTCGGGATTTAGTTAGGACCTCCCAATCGTAAAAAGTCAACATGTAAAACGTGTTTAACAACTTACCTTGCTTTTCCAGACTTCGCCCATGTGGCTGACGACTTTTATTTTACCCAAAATTGATGAAACGAAAAGGGTTTGTAAAGGAGCTTCTAAGCTTTCTACCAATATAAATTATATTTACTTAGAATCTAATAAATAATTAGTTTTTTATTTTTTATTAGAATTACGACTAAAGTCCTGATTGATAGTCTGATAGAAAAAAATCTATAGCTTTCAAACGGTATCACATTTTTTAAATCCAAAAAATGTGTCACATTCTATGCTTGGCATACTATAGGATTAAAAATAATAATAATAATTTCATGAAGTTTTGACCAAGTTTTGGTGGTCAGACATACGAATTTTTATATTTTTTTAAGTTGTAATAAAAAATTCATAATTAATTATTTATTCAATAAACAATTACAAAAAAAAATGCATCACATCCAAACATGAGTCCTCTACTTATATCTAAAATATTATAAAAAAATATTATCATTTTATTATGGTTAGGGTGGTCAGACAGACACCTACTTCTTATTTTTTCCCTGAAATTTTAGTACTATTGCATTGAAATTTCAAATTTTCACCAAATAGATTTTTTTTTTACAAACATTAACTTAGTATTTTAGAAACTACATTCAATTTTCCACAGATTCTATTCTTACATATTTTTGAAATAATATAGATAATTTATTCAAATTTTTATGTCAAGTTGGCCAACTTTGATTTTCTGAATTTTCATTGCCACTTAAGGACCTATTTTTTCCATGATGATCCTACACATACCCTACCTTTGTTGATCTTGGCTTGTTAATTCATTAGTAGGTGCAGGTGGTCTAAGTAATAGTCATGAAATACTTTAATATGGTGGATGATGTCGCTTATATCCAAATGAATCATAAATGCTCTAACCACTATGGACAGCATGGATGCATACCTAAGTATCTATGTTACATTGAAAGCATTTCTCTTGTTAATATACTGACTATGGCCTGGGAATAGAGAGCCCACTACCTCTCGAATATCAACACATGACTTGAAATCCATGTCTTTTGCTATACTCCACATGTGTAGAATTCATGTGCACAATCTTTGTTGCCATGTTTGCATAATCTTTTCTATTGATGATTTTTCTTTGTATATTTTATTTGACACTTCCTTAGCTCTCTTTTTCCCTTTTACTATCTCTTTGTTTGAAGCCTCTACCATATTTAGACTTATCATTATCTCTATAGAATAATTGGCATCAATGAAGTGAACAAAAGCCACCAAACATAATAAAATTGAGATTTATTATAACCAAAGATGAATTCCTTCATTATTGATAACTTGTCCTCTCTTCTCCCATATAGATAGATTGTATGAGACATTGCCATCTATGCCTAAAGTAGAGGTTTAAGGGATTCAACCTTTGTAAATCCAACCAAAAACTTGATATTGGGATGAGTCTTATTTATCACTTGAAGGGTGCTTTCTCTTATATCCTAATAATTGCCACCTAAATCATGACATGTAAAGAGAACGTTGTGACATCACAATAATGCTTGTGTTACCCTACTTATTATGTTTGAGCTCCTTATTAAATTAATAAAAATCATTTTAGTCTTGCAGCTATATTTTTCCAATTTTATAAAATTATCTTGCCTTAATCTCTTCTATGTGATTAAACCATTAAAATGCATGACAATTGAGTTATTTCCTTAGATAAAATAAGAACTACTCTTTTTTATACATGAAAGATATTAAAAAACTTTAAAAATTATTATCTACAAATAACCAAATCAAATCAGGTTATATAATGGGATACTAATGGAGAGGGGCTGATGGTGGGGAAGGCTATGTTGTGTGAGTGGTCCATATCAACAGGGTCCATGTTGGGTTTTTTTTTCCAAATCCATAAGAGTCCACTTTTCAGCTTGAAAAAATCATTGCAAGAGAAATTTACACACTTTTTCCAATGTTTTCAGACCGTTTTTCAAAATCCACATTTTTTGAGCTCAAAACTAACATCGATCAATGGTGGACACTTGTTACTTGCTTCATGATTTCTTGCCATGCCGGTACCAAGTAACTTAATTCCCATTTACTGTGCATTAACTACCTAACATTCCTTTGTCGTTAGCCTTTTCCCTACCACCCTGGCATTCATTTCATTTGTTATACATCTTACTTTAGCTTCATGGTTATTCCATTCATGCTATCATTCTGCACTTTAAACCATTTCTTGCAAGACCAATGCTAGTTTGATTTGAGGCCGATGATGGTGAGGCTATGGATGAGTGTTGGTGATACCTATTTTGCAGTTTCTATGTTTTTCAACACCTCCATTGCCAAAAGAAAAAAAAATTAACTTCTATTAAGGTAGGTGAGGTTGTGTTCCAACCTCACAAGGGCAATATCTATCCATTACAATATTTTTTTCAAATTTACTTGCATTTTTTTGTAACTAGCTTATGAAAAAATTTATTATATACGTTCGAATCTTGAAGGTTTCTCACAGCTATATTATGGTCGTCTGTGTGTGTATATGCGTGTATACACATTGAAACAAGGGAAAATAGGTTGGGAGAGAAAAGGGTTCACCAAAATGATAATAATTAGATTTGTTCTCCTTTATTTCATCAAAAAATGAGATCCGCAAAATGAATTGATTATCAACCTTTAGGTGAATCAATCCAAAATGGGAATCTTTAGATTTCCTTATGATTGAGGGACGAAAATCAAGGTCAAACATCACTTTGAGGAGAAAAACTAAAAATAGAAAATCAACACCAAAATGTCATCTAATGCTTGAAACAACAATTTTAAACTCAATACTGACAAAACCTACAATCAAATTGTAGATCAGAGAAGGGAAAATCTAAGTGCACCTTTCACCAAAAGTCAATTTTTGAAGCTGATCTAGGACTCATTCACCTAGGGGTGAATGGGTCCTTTGTTAGGGTTTTTTTGCAACTTTTGGGAGCCTCTAGTCCTATCTCTACACTTCCAACTTCTCTAAGTTTCCGTATCAGAAATTTTGAAATAACTTCAAGATCCGACTTTCCATGAGAAAATTACAACTTTGACAATTTCTTCAATTTTTCTCTTCAAAATATCTTCAATTCTTCTTCAACCTAAATCTGCAATCACAACATAATCTAGTGAAAAAAAATTTTTTTTTGGTGAATGGGAGTTTGCCTTGGTCAAACCCCTTTTTGATAATTAAATCTTGAAATAAAAAAATGAAAGTATGAAAGGAATGATGAATGAACAATACAATCTTGCAATTCAACAAACCCTTGAATAATCCTTGGAATGAAAGGTCTACAACTTACATGAAATGAATTCAATGGATGTGGATCTTGAACTTTGAATCTTGCTTGAAATAGTGGTTTGAGTGCTTGACTTGATCATAAAACCTACATCATAATGTTAGCTCCGAAAACATGCATGATGCAAGAAGACTTTGATATGACAATAGGATCTTGAATGCTGCAATAAAAATCTAATAAATCTGCCTTGGAATGCCTTTGATCACAACTTTAGCTCTTGAAAAATTACATTAAAAATCTTAGGTTGCTTCCTTGAAAGTCTTAGATGAAACATAGTGAAATAACCTTAGATTTATAGGTATGTATCCTCAATTTCTCGAAATTCAAATATCACAAGCCAACATTCGAATATACACTTAAAGACATTAAAATCCCACAAAATACATAATTTAAATTTAGTTCCTAAGGTCTAAGGAGGACCCATTTTCCCATGGGCGAATGGGTCTAAGGTCCCTAAACCTAGGACACACATTGCTCAAGGTGAAGTGTTATGTTAAGGCATTAATGAATGTTGGGTTTCCTCTTCAGAAAATATAATTAAATAGGCTTGGAAAATGAATTAGAGGACCAATTAAGGTGTAATTAAGCTCAATTAATTAAAAGATCCCTAAATAAGTGTGAAAGAGTAAATAAATACATTTTTCAACACTAAATTAAGGCAAAATTAAGTCCATTTTAAATAGGAGGGCCCAAACAAGTGAGAAAATGTAAAGGGATACATTTTTCGTCACTACATTTAGCCCCCACTTTAGTGAGAGGATGAACACTATGCTCAAAATCACATAAGAAATTAGACAATCAAAACATATGTATGCAACAATGTCAAGATACTCAATCATACAATAAGACTAAAAGAAAAGGGTAAAAACAAAAAGGGTGGATCAAGCCTCAGCTATTTATCCAAAAACATTTACAAGAACTTTGGTTTTCCACTATGCAAACAACAAAGCACACTCAGATGAGCTAATGAGGCCTCATATCGTCCACTAAGTGAGCCCCCAAGGGTGGAAAATGAGAGAATCTTATTAGTCTCCCATACCATATCAAAGCTATCCCTCTAGTAAATTTAATAAGGCACCACAAAACAAAACATAAACTTTGAGCTTCATAAGGCCTAACAAGCTACGTTATGCTAAGCACCTATGAACAAACAAGGCAAGGCTCCACGGGCAAGTAAAGTGTGTTATGTTTGGTGGCCTTTGTTGTGTGGTCTCAAAAAATGCCCCAAGACTGTAAGACTTGGGGACCCAAGCAAAAACTAATGCTTATGGTAAGTGCTAGCTAGTTGAACAGATCATCGGGAGTTAAAATGTCAAAGTAAATTTTTAGAGTATTTCGTGATTCGAGTGTTCCGGTCCGAGCGTAAAGGTCTAGGAAAATGTGGAGGTTTCGGTGGAATTCGAGGTCCATGAAAATCATTTTGGGTAAAATTTGAAGTATCAGGTACTAGGTAACAGTGTTAAGTTTAAAGTTAAATGTTTAAGTTTTCCCGAGGGTTCGAAGGTCTGGTAACCCAATTAAAAGAGATAATTACGTGAGAATATGAGTTTTAAAAAGTGTGATATTTATTATGTGTTTAAAATGATGATTTATTAATGATGGTTTTGTTTTCATGAGAGTTTTATGAATGTTTTAAAAGGGATTTAATGTGTGGAATTTGTGCTTGTAGTAGGAACAAATGGTAATGCAACATTCGGGTATGGATGGTCAAGAAAATTTAGATTGCGAATAGAATCATATCCAGATCAAGCGATGTGTTATGGGAGTCTATGCAAACGAGGAACTTGAGTTGATGGAATACTAGAAATCCTAGTATTAAGAGTGTAGGGAAGGAATTCACCAACCTCTGGTGTGACTCATTCCCAGGAGTATTAAGCCCGAGGTAGAACTAGAGTGTAGGAACATAATGTTAAAGTAATCATTTTGAATATGGGATGTTCCTACATCCTACTTGGATTCAAGTTATTATCCTGGCGATAATAAAGGTGAAGATAACAAAAGATATCAACATGCTGAGGAAGGTTGACATTTGTTGACCTTCAGCAATTCTCCTACTAGTTGTCATATGCCATGAGCCTTGTTGTGATTCATCCCTTGGATTTCCTCTCATGTATTTATCTTATCTCCCATGTGTCTTGTTCTTATAAAAGGCTGAGAGATGTTTCATTTTAAGTAAAGTTTAGAATTTGTGGATGTCAAAGAGCCAAAACTTCTTTAAGTTTTGCTCTTTTTCCCCTTTTTTGAATTATTCCAAATTAAAAACTTGTATGCACATAGAATCTAATCAATATAAAATCTAATTTAAAAGCTACCACCTAGTATGAAATATTATGTAGCTGGTTGTTTGTTTGGCTAGATAAGACTGTATGCTATGTTGTTTAAGGGTGCATACAAAACCTACCCGGTGTCCAAATAAAGCCCCTTTCTTTAAAATCTTGCATCATTCTATGCCTAGTTGTGAAGCAATTTGGTGAAGTATAGAGTGGTTTGATTTGATTTGGTTAATTCTTGAGGCATGCATGGATAATACCTGGGAGCAATTTTACCTTTTAAGTAATTTGTGATGCTTTATTTTAGAATAGATTTTTAAATTTTAAAAAATGTTTTAAAAAAGAGATAAATGAATGAAAATTTTATTGCAAATATTTCAATTCCATAATATTGTTGAATTCTTAAAACTAAATTTACTTAAGTGAAAGCAAAAGTGTTTAAAATTCATGAGATGTTATTGCAAATCTGTTGATTTCATGAAATTGTCTGATGACAGGACCAAGAATATCTTCCACTTATATCCTTATGATTCCTTTGATAACTGGAATTAATCATTTACCCATTGTGATTAATAGAATTATCACAACGAACCTTGATGCGAACCTAGTGTGGTCAAGACTTGACATAAATGAGCCTTGGGATTAAGCTAAGTCAACCTAGGATTTAGGTTGTCCTAGTTTAGTCTTTCAAGTAAAGATAGGTTCTTGGGATCTATCTATGATGATCTATTTGCATTGTTGGTGTGTGACTAACATCATGGTCAACAACCTTGAAAAGGGTTCGAGCTTACAAGGTTAACAAGTTGTGCTATGCTAAACACTTATGAACAAAAATGCAAATAAACATGTTCAAAGGGATTTTTCTTAGTTCATGTAAGGTCTTGTCTTAGGGGACATTATGCCTAATGTCTCCTAGAGAGGACAAGTCTAGGATAAAAGATTCACAACTTAGGGAATTCAATGCATAGCATCGCCACTAAGAGGAAAGTCATATGCCAAGAAAGGTCACACTATTGGAGGACATCAAACCCAATGGCACTACCAAGAAAAAGACACATCACAAGAAGTAAGAAAATTGCATGATGAAACATAAGGAATGTCCAAAATTTAAAAATAATACTGCCAATGTATGCCCCCACTTTAACGAAATTGATAAACACCATGCTATGATCAATTACTTTAAAGTAGCAAATAATCAATGCTAACAATAAAGGAGACATGAGAGCCTATTCAAAAAGCCCTATTCCAAGTCATATGTTTCCAAATGAAAGTATGTCATGAAAACAGAGGGGTTGCCCCCAACATGAAAGCCCAAAATAACACATAAGGGATCCATGGATTTAGGGTCAGTATATCTTCTCTACAATGATATTATAGAGCTTGAAAATGTCATCGTTCCCCAAATACTTATGGAATAGGAAGAATGGCACATAGAGATTGAAAATGAAGAAAAAGGTCTTTTGGGTCAACATGGAAGAGACCTAAATATCTCGACGCCTTGCATCATCCCCAAAAGGAAATCACAAGACAAAAAGAGAAAAGATAAAGGATTTATGACATATAGAAGAATGTATATACAAATAGAGGAATGCACATGAAGATACATCAATAGAACAATACGGGGGATCACGTTACACACATACAATCACACAATGAAGATGATAAAGAAAACAAAGAAAAGACTCTAGTAAGGCACATGTGATTCAATCCATAGCAAGTCATTTGCATCCCAATCTTGTTCAATATATGTAGAAGGCAGACAACTAGCCCAAGGGACAACATCAAGTGTCAAACTAGGATAAGGCTATCTAACCCCTTGCCCCCACTAAGTGTAGAACAAGGATGATCCAAGATGGGTGGTGATAATGAGCTCCTTGTAATATAGGAATGATAAATGCAGTATATGTAAAACATGTAATAGAGAGTATGCTTATGATCCTACAAGTATTACATGGAAAGGAGAAAATTTCATGCTTTAATGGACTATCTCTATCATATAAAATTTATCAAGGATCCTCCTTAAAGTATTACACTCATCAGTACTATGCCTAAGAACTCTATGATATTGGCAATGACACATGTTTGTTTTTTTATGTTTTGGATTTGGATTTTCTCTGATGGGTGGTAATGTTAAGAGTCATTTATTAAGAATTATGTGTAAGTGCCTTTTAGTTAGAGATGTATGGGACAAGGAAATTTTAGCTTCTTGAGTTTGTAAGGCCTTATTTTTGTTCTTGTTGAAGGAGGAGGACCTAAGATGATCCTATCATCCTTGTGAGACATTACTTCATCATTATGAGGGACGACATTTGTCTCCTTAGAAGATATGGATGGAGAAGGATCTTGATTTCCTAATCCTTTACTATCTTCAATAGGAAGTTGTTCTAAAAGTTTGTGAATTTCATGCTCATTATTTATGTCACATTCTTGCTTGGTTAAGATCTTAAAACCTTGGCCATAAGTCTCTTCTAGGTTGATAGGTGTATTGGTCACTTTCTTAACACAATATGGGTGATTATGTAATTCATTAGAAATATTAGGTTCACTCATGTTTGAAGGTTTAGACTTGGTTTGTAATTCAATTTTAGGGCATAGAAGAGAAAACATCTCAAGTGGTGGAATGGTAGGGGTGTTGGTTGTTGCATGGAAGGATAAAAGGATGTATTTTTTTCAATATTGTTAAGGCAATTATTCATGCTATCATTATCTTCTCCAATGATGTCAACTTCACGAGGAAATTTATTGGGAGTTAATTGAGCTTGATTAGGTTATATTGCATTAGGATCATTCCCAAAAACATAACTAGATACATCTACCAAAGAGATTATAGACTTCCATATATTACCCATACACATGTCCATTATGCAAGAATGAATTGAAATGTAAAGAAATTCTCAAATTTTTAGATTTATAACAAGATAATTTTCTGATTATGCTATGCAAAAACCTAAAAAATGATGTCTTGTAAATGCAATTTTAAACTGAAACAATACATATGTACACATATGTTTACATATGTGTGTACTTGATACATATGTATGTGAATATTATAGAGAAGGGGGATTTGATCCTCACGAGTCTCTTCATTCTCAAGAGAATATCAGGGAGTGAACTATCCTAAACTAACTCAAGCTTAGTCTAAAGTGGATGGATGAAGAAATTGCAAAGAAATATTTATTGGGATTAATATCTAGTCAAACTAATTTAGCATCTGGGAGAGTAGAACATAGAGGTATCTACCACATAGGAGGTAAGTTCTCGACCAAAGGACTACAACGTGGGTTCAAGATGCCAACACGATGCACTAGAGTCCAAGGGACACATTGGTGTCCTAGGCAGACAAAGAGTCACAACCTAGAATAGAGACACTGAAGTCCTACCTACGTCCTCAAACTTGGGGTTTTATTAACAAAGCAAATGAACAAAAAGAGAAAGAGATGTAAGAAAAGCACTAGAAAAGGGGATAGGAGTTAATCTTACAAACAACCGCATGCTTGAAATCTTCCTCCAAACTCCACTTCGATAACCTACACATAATACAAATGAGGAAAAATGTTGGGGATGTTTTGGGGCTTGCCACAATCAAACCCCCATTTTGGTGTTCCCACCTCCACGAATAGCTAGATAGATAGAGAGAATAAACAAAATGTAAAAATGGGAAGTGGTGAAAAAAATCCCCGCTTGAGGAGGAGAACCCACACCAAAAATTAACAAATAAACAAAGTGATCTAATATATTCTCAAATAGATAAGAGAAAGAGAGTGTTACCAATAGTCCTCAACCCCCTCTTGAACACACAAATGCATTGTTGAATGCTTGCTAGAGAGCTTTGGTTGCTGGAGGGACCTCAGTCTGACAAAGATTTGTTGTAAAAGATATGTTGCAAAGAGTAGAAGAGGCCAAAAATAGAGTGAGATTGAAAGAACCTCCCATGAAGAATGAGAAAGGAACCTCTCAAAGTGTGATTAAAAGGGGATTTTTGTTGCATCCAAGGGTGAAAGGAGTCGTTACACTCAAAAATTTGATTGTAGGGACACGTTCACAAGTCAAGATTCCAAGATTCCTCATTTCAAGCTTGTTAGACCATAGAGACACTAGCACACCATGTAGACATTTGTGTGCCACACAAGCATCCAACTCATCATATTTAAGGAAATGAGGTGGTATATTTTTGTCACTTCATCATTGGACCTCATGGAGTTTGAATTGTGAAATTATGACCCATGAGGCTCGTCATAAATGCGCTTAGGTACAATAAATGCAAGGCAAAGTGTGAAAATGTGAAATTGCCCCTAGGGTGTAGTTTTGCAACATTACAAGTATGTATGTACATATGTATATACATATGTGCAATACACATATGTATGTGAATATGTATGTACATATGTGCAATACACATATGTATGTGAATATGTATGTACATATGTATATACATATGTATGTGAATATGTATATATATATATGTATGCACATATGTATACATATGTATGTGAGGGTGGAAAATATTAGGGGCAATGAATTGACACAAAGTCTATGAATATCCTATGACAGTCAAGCAAGGGATTTAAAGGGAAGTTGAGACATATTTCCCTTGCTACCTCTTTTCTAGCCTTCTCCAATTATTTTTCTTTTTTTGCATCTTCCCTTTCAATCCTTTGTTGCTCCCTTTTTGTATCCCTCTCCTTCTTTTGTAGTTCTCTTTCAACCTGTGCTACTACTTGTTTTTGTTCTCTTTTAATTCTCAATTGATCCTTCAGCTCCTTTGATGCAATTATTTCAATCTTGCGTTGTTCAATCTATCCTCTCTTCCCATCTTTTAGAATCTCAATTTCCTTCTTCCTCTCCTCTTGCTCATTTAGCAACATCATGTAGTCATCAGTGGTGAGGATTTGGGATCCTCTTGGAAGCTTAATCCCATGATCAACTAGCTGATTGGACTTTTCTTTCACTACATGAACAGGGAGCTTCAAGAATCAAGAGAGGTCTAAATTTTTTTGGCCTCCCAATGGCTCCATTAAATCCTTATCATTTTTTTCTTGGACCTGACTAGTTTTTTCCTCCAATTCATCACCTAACTACTCAGCTTGACTTTCTCCCTAATCAACATAAAAATGAAGGTATTTGTGCCCATGTTGTGTGGAAAACAAGGCATTGTCAGAATTTGATCTAGGTCCACATGCAAATCAATTCCAAGATTTGTAGCAGCACCCTTTAACAACCATGATTGCTCCTTTGGTGCTCTCAAGAGAGAAGGGGAGATGTCTAAAATAGATGTTTGTTGTGGAATTTTCTAGTTTGCACATTCAACTATTTGAAGTGGACTTGGCGATTGGTGGTATGAGAAACTAGATTTTTGTGGTGGAATTTGTTGGTCTATACTTTCAACTATTTGAAGTGGACTTTGTTGCTCTACAAATTTTGTTGTTCCATTTGTACATTCAACCTCAATTTGTGGCAAACCATTGGTGGATAGACTGGGATTTTTTTTCAAGAGTAGATGCTTCCTCGAGGGAAAAAAACTGAAATATCTTGCTAGGCCTCATGTCATCCACTAATGCATCTGGATTTATAGGCCACATACCCATCCTTTTGAACCTATATTTTATGTTCTCAACTATCAATGCCTTTTGAAAAGAAATGTTACCCTTCTAATCTCCAAATTTGGATACCTTTGAGTCCACATTGCTCTTTCCCTTTTAAAATGTGATTTTCAAGAGGAAAATATACTCACATTAAGTGGTTGTAGCCTGTGTGATGTGTGGGCTAGTAGGGTATGCAATTCAATGCCCAATGCCCTTGCTTTAGTAATGGTAGAAAAAGCTATGTGATTGCCATGGACATCAAATATGAAGAGGTTTCTATGACTGGGTGAGACACCCCAAGGTACTTACATAGAAAAATGTTTCAACCATCTCAAAAATAGTTCTTTCATCATCCATGCATGAAGCTGAACAACCATACATGCTCCTGGGTCACAATTGATTATGTAGTTCCAAACGTGTTTTTTGCTTTTCAACAAATAAAAGCATGGAATTTTCTATTTTACATTGTGTGCACAACACAAAATTGTGATCCAATCTCAACTCTTTGGGATAATATACAAAACACTTTTCTTCCCTTTTTGGCAAGCACCTTCATTACATTGTTCCATCTAGCTTGCAATCTAGTCTCATCACAATTCCATATCCTTAGTGTTTCATAATTCTCGGTTGCGTATGCCTTCTCCACTATTTTGTAGAATGCAACTATAACTACAAGCCTAAGATTGAAAACATAGCCTCTATCTTGCCCTTGGTTTGTCCTTGAACATACATCAAGATGTATTTTTTAGAACCTCATCCACCAAGACTTACTGGGAAGTCCATATTTGAAGGGATTAGGCCTCGTTTGGCATATTTGGGACACTTCAAATTTTAGATTCAAAATCTCTAAACCATGGCTAACAATAGCCATCTCCTTGCACCATTTCACAACCTTTAACTCTTTGTCATCATTTAGGACTGTAGGAGGGCCTTTCCTTTTCATTGTAGTAACACCACTCAGCCAATTAGATAAAGTGGTAGTTGGAAGACCCCACTTTTTTTTTGCCCTCTTGTTGACATGTTGTTGAAATTCCATGTCAATTGTGGTCCATTCCCATTGCACAACAACCTTTTTAGTTGTAACAATTGGATTTACCTAGACTATAGGTTCAATTGGCTGCTTAATAGGAATTACTTCATCTTCATCACTATGTGGCAGGATGGCAAGTTCGATCGACTACTCAACAGGAAGTACGTCATCATCATCACTGTGTGGAAACCTCACACCTCTCCTTTGTGCAAGAAAAGTTTTCCTTCATGGCTTGGTTACAGCTCGTGTGTTTCTTGTTTTCATTTTATTCTTCATCCACATTGAACCACACGTAAGATTAGTAAACAAATTACACCAATCTATTTGATCATATACCCAAAAAATCAAAATTACATAGAGCTGATCATATGCATACATGTAAAAGTGAGTGTAACTGAAGAATAAACTAAGCATGCATCTAATTCAGTTGATTGTAAATGAACAACTTGGGTATGGGTATGGGTGTGTGCAGGATCATCATGGAAAAAAAAGGCCCTTAAGTGGCAATAAAATTCAAGAAATCAAAGTTAGGCAACTTGACTTAAAAATTTGAATAAGTTATCTATATTATTTCAAAAATATGTAAGAATAGAATCTGTAGCAAATTGAATGTATTTTCTAAACTACTAGGTTTATTTATTTATTTTAAATCTATTTGGTGAATTTTTTAAACTTCAATGCAATAGTACTTAAATTTGAGGGAAAAAATAAGAAGTAGGTGTTTGTCTGACCACCCTAACCATAATAAAATGATAATATTTTTTTATAATATTTTAGATATAAGTAGGGGACTCATGTTCAGATGTGATGCATATTTTTTTGTAATTTTTTTCCAAGGAAATAATTAATTATGATTTTTTTATTACAAAATTTAAAAATTATAAAAACTCGTATGTCTAACAACCACCTTTACTTGGTCAAAACTTCATGAAATTCATTTTTTTTTTAATCCTATAGTATGTGAATCATAGAATGTGACACATATTTCAGATTCAAAAAATGTGATATTGTTTGAAAGTTATAGATGTTTTTCAATCATCCTATCAATTAGGACTTTAGTCGTAATTCAAATAGAAAATGAATAATAATTATTTATTAAATTCAAAGTAAATCATAATTTATATTGGTGGAAAGCTAAGAATCTCCTTTAAAAACCCTTTTCGTTTCATCAATTTTGGGTTAAAAAAAAAGTCGTTAGCCACATAGGTCATCATAGCACTTAGATATCGCCACTTTTTGGCCCATCATGATCTTGCACATACTCGTATGTGTGTAATGAAACAAGAAATGCATGTTATACTATTATGTCCCCAATTAAAACTCTTATAAACCCTTAGGTGATCATGTTAATAGATTATTATAAGTAGAAACTAGTTAAGGGGTTATATATAACTTGAAACAGTAGTATGATACATTTTTATATAACTTGAAACAATAATATGATACAAATATATATAACTTGAAACAACATCATGCTACAAATATAACTTGAAACAACATTATGATATAACTTTAAAAAACAGTATGATACAAACATATAATGTTGTATCGAAAAGGTTTTGAAATATTTCAATCATACTATTGTTTCAAGTTATATAAAAATTTCATAACGTTGTTTCATAAATGGTTACCATACATGTTACACTCAATGCAATTGAACAACAAATGAAACATACTTCTAATTAAGTTGAAGGGTAAATGAAGAAAGCTATAGGAAACATATATATCTATCTATCTCTGCAATATATATCTATATATATACCATACATCTCTATCAGACAGGGTTACAAATATTTGTATCATACATTTGGGCATTAATTGTTAGATTGCGAACACTTTTTGTTGTGATTTTTTTGAAGGTTTCTAACTTGGAACAAAAGTATGATATAAATATAAACAACCTATTTGTACATGTTAGAATCATTGTAATTGAATAACAAACAAACCATACATCTAATTAAGTTGAATGTAAATGAAGAAGGCTATAGGAAACTTATTTATCTATCTATCTCTATAATATATATATGTGTGTGTGTGCGTGTGCATGTATATATGTATGCATCACTTTTGTTGTATCTAAAAGGGTTGGAAATATTTGTACCATACTACTATTTCAAGTTGTATAAAAAATTCATAATGGTGTTTTAGAAATGGTTATAACAAAAGTAGGAGTCAGTCATTATCACAGTTAGCTGTAAGGGAGAGGGGCTGACATTTACAGTCTAAGGAAATTGAAGAAAAAACAAATTATACATCTAACTAACTTGAATTTAAATGAAGAAGGCTATAGGAAACTTATGTTATCTATCTCTACAATATATATATGTATAAGTATATGTATTATGTATATGTATATGTATATATGTATCAAAATGTTGTATCATAAAAGGTTGGAAATATTTGTACCATACTGCTATTTAAAGATATATAAGTATCACTATTAAAGGTTTCAAAAATAAGTGTCAACCATTATCACTGTTAGCTATAGGGGAAAGGGGTCGATATTGGGTCGAGGTTGTGATGTGGGTATAGAAGGTGGCAAAAATTCTAGGTGGAATGATACGTATGTATGCAAAAATTTATAAAGATTATCATGATATGTATACTTTTCATCCAAAACCCATAAATTCAATTCATTAAAATGTAAATGAACAAAGCATATGAAATACCAATTTCTATATCCAAACCCGTATGAAGTAATTCATTTAAATGTAAGTGGACAAAGAATATGAAACATCAATTTATATATCTATGAATAAATAACACTAGAATAGCAGGTTTGAGACATACTGTGGAAGTTGAAGGAGGTGGTTGGATTGCTTTGGAGGAGCTCATTCTCAATCAGGTGTCTCTGACAGAAACTTAGAAATTAGAAATGGTTAATAGGTAGCTTGCATCACACAATTCTAGTCTCTTGTATAAATAAATAGGTTGTAATAATTTGAATCGGTAGGTGCAAGTGGAGAAATTTGAATTGTGGGAGTGAATTTGATCTTACATTAAAGGAATTAATGGTAGAAGTGATATGAAAGGGGTACGTAGAAAATCTGGTTGGAAAGGATATTTAGAAAATTTGTAATTGTAATCAATTTGAATATTTTGTTTTGATTACTTTAATTTCATGTATAATTGTAAAGTATGGATGATATAATTACATGCTTTTTTCTAAAATTGTATTGCATAGTGAGCCTAGAAGTTCTTTTTCTTTTCATTTTTGTAGGTGAATTCAATTGTAACTGGGCTTTATCCTGCTTGGCATGGAATTATCAACAACTATTTTAGGGACCCCCAAACAAATGACACCTTTAATACAAAAATCCATGAGCCCAAATGGTGGCTGGGAGAGCCCTTATGGCAAACTGTGACCAAACATGGGTTGCAGGTTATCGCTTATTTTTGGCCTGACTCTGAAGTTGTGAAGGGCCCCTAGACTTTCCCCAAAACAATTTGTCCATGGTATAATTGGTATGTTCCCTTCGAGGAAAGATTCAATATTATGTTTGGCTATTTTGACGTAAAACCATTAGAGATGCCCAAATTCACAAGCATCTATTTTGAGGATCTTGATAGTCAGGATCACCAAGTTGGGCCAGATGATCCCTAGATATTAGAGGCAATTTCTCATATTGGTTCCTTAATGGGTAGACTCATGGATGGGCTTGAACAAAGAGGGATTTTGGAGGATATGACTATTATAATAGTAGGAGACCATGAAATGGTGGGCACTTGTGATAAGAAGCTCATCTTTTTGGAGGATTTGAGTCCTTGGATTACAATTCCTTCCCATTGGGTAGAGTATTATAGTCATCTTCTTTCCATTAGGCCTCCCTTGGGAGTTTCTTCATCTGAAGTGGTGGAAAAAATGAGTGAAGGCTTGAATTTTGGCAAGGTGAAGAATGGTGAGTATCTGAACATTTTTCTGAAAGAAGATCTACCAGCTCAGCTTCATTACTCGATAATGAGAAGATTTCCCCTATCATTGGGTTGGCTGCGAAAGGGTTCAAGATTGAGCAGGTGAACTCCAATAGTCAAGCATGTGGAAGAGTGTATGGTTATGATAATGCATTCTTTTCTATGAGGACATTTTCTTTGTCCATGGTCCATGTTGTGCAAGGGGGAGAAAATTTCCATCTTTTAAGAATGTTGAGATTTATAATCTCATCACTTCTATTCTCAACATCCCTAAAGCACCTAACAATGGCACTCGATCTTTTGGAAATTCAATTATACTACCTCTTTTCTCTATTTGATTTGAATTTTCAATATCAGATGTTGTTGTTAATCAATTAAAAAATATTCAAGTTTAAGCTGAGTAAATGATTTCCTAGTAATTTATATTTTTATATTGTTAAATATTTTTCTCCATCAATACAAGTTCTTGCAAGCAGAACCATGAGATTAGTTTTAGCTCCTTATGAGTAACCACAGTAGAAGCCAACTATGAAAGATGAAGAGTCACAACTTAGAATTCCACATTAGATGTTACTTTGGGATTTGGACTTGGTCTCTATAGTGAGAACTCAATATTTTAACCAACTAAGCTCAACCTCTTGGACAAATAAATACATTTTAATTATATTTATTTAAATTTACTTTTATCTCTTTTTATTTCTTTTATTTCTTTTATTTTGTTCTTCATTGAATTGTTAATTCATCTTTTCAATTTTATTCTCTTCCCTACTTTCTTTTTGGGCTAATTAGTTGAATTGGTCTCTTTCCTTACCCTTTTAACTTGTTGGATTTGAATCTATCTATTTACCTTATTTTTCTACTATTTTCCCATTCTATGATAGATCATGGAATATGATCCAAAATGTTGATGATAAAAAAATGCCACATGATTTGTTGTATAATATGTTTTGTTAATATTTTTGTTTCTTTCCAATGAGGGCAATGTTATTCACAAGACATAAACCCTCAAAAATTATATTTTTATGTTAACTATTATGGATGGTGTTTTATCCAACTATCAAAAAAATATTGATCTTTTTTTTTTAATAATTTATATTGATTTGCTCTCCTTGTATATACAACATTCTAATTTAAACAATCAAATTTATACTACTTATAATGATATTTTCTAAAATTGATTATAATATAAGATATGAAAAAAAAAATTGTAACAATTGTTTTTTTTTTTGAGTTTTTTAATACAAATATTAATATTACTATTGTTTAAATATGGCTCTTATACATGGTGAAACTATATAAAATATTTTAACTATGATATAATTTGAGAACACTTAAATTTGCTTTTATTAAAACCATAGGCAAACTTGGGAAAACACTTCTTATATTTCCTTCACAATGTAGATTTCTAAATTCTTATTTTTTCTCCATGAAATATGGAAAATAATCCTCCATTAAGGAGAAGGATAGTAAAATTCTACAAAGAGTAATTACCATACCTTTTAAAAGTACTACCTTGTTTAACAATTAATAAATTAAGAACTTTTTGATAGTTATATTAATTTATTAATTTTTTACAAGGGACAAATGTTTTTCTACAATACTAATAAATTAATAATATGTATTTATATCATAAAAGTTTGAATTTCTAACAATTATATTTCAGAGTTAAAAATATTTTAAAAAGAAAAAAAGTTATGTATATTATATTTTGGAAAATATTTTGAATTAATATACATTTTATAAGAAATATAATAACTTAAACAAAAAATTTTAAAGTTATATTCTTTTATAATATAATACATTATAAATTAATATAATATATTATATTCTTTTATTATAAATTTTTATGCTTTATTAATAATTTAAAGTGTTATACATAATTATATATAAAATATAGCAAGTCAAATTATACGATCTAATAAAATTATAAAATTATAAAATATGATGTAATTTTGAAAAATGGGGTTTTATTAATTTGGAAGAGGAAGTGGGGATTTTTAAATGACAAATTATTAGCAATTTATGCAAATAGATTTTTTTATTTTTTTAAATGTCCTAAAATTTCACACTTAAGACATAAAAAAGTTTGTAAATCAATGAAAAATATTTAACATATCTCTCCAATTTATTTCATGGAGAAATATTCTTTTAACTAGATTGTTTTAAAAATAATGTATCTATTTTGTTTTATCAACCAATAAACTGTTTGTATTTTGTTATTGTTGAAATCATATTCCAAGAAGTCTTAAGTCCATGCATCAAGAAAACCTTTAGTCATTTGATATAATTCAAACCATATGACAGAGCTTGGGCAATTAGGGGAAAATTATTAGGCCCATCGTGACCAACATGTTTAACATTTACACTCTATTGATTGCCTCCTCAAATTTCGCTCATTTAAAGAAGAACTGCAACATTTTTATAATCTTCAATAATTGTCCTTTAATACATTAACTTTCAAATCCAAGACAATATTATGTATACCTTTATTGTGCTTGATGTGTTTGTCCATCAATTGGTGGAGGTGGTCTAGGTAACAATCGTGAAAGGCCTTAACATGGTTGATGATGCCACTTATATCCGAATGAATCATAAATGCTCTAGCCACTATGGACAACATGGATGCATACCTAAGTATCTATGTTGGGTTGAAAGCATTTCCATTGTTAATAGACTGACTAGGGCCCACGAATAGAGAACACACTACTTCTTGGAATTCAACACATGACTTGTCATTCATATCTTTTGCTATACTCCATATTTGTAGAATTTTTGTACAACTTCAGGTTTTATTTCCTATTCCATGTACTTTGCAAAGTTCTTTGCCACTATATTTGTATAATCTTTGCTACTAATGATGTTGCGTTGTATCCTTTTATTTGAAGTGTGCTTGCTCTTACATTCTGATAATTACCACTTAAATCATGACAGGGGACAAAAACCTTTTGACATCATAATAATGCTTGTGTTTCCTCATTTATTATATTTGAACCCCTCAGTAAATCAAATTTCATTTTTGTCTTGTAACTATATTTTACCACCATTGAAATGCACAACTAATAGATATTTCAAATAAGAACTACTCTTTTCTATACATGAATTTTTTTATTTATTTTTTAAAAATTATAATAAAATCAAATCGGGTTACCTTATAGGACAGCAGTAAAAACACATTTTGAAAAAGGTGCCCGTTTAGGTATATACAAGATTTTTATTTTTATTTTTTGTTGTTGTGAAGAAAAGGAGAAAAATTAAAAGCCAGCTGTAGAAAACAGCAACATCAAGCTCAAAAAAACATAACCTTAAATGGCAAAACGGAACAGCTCAGACAGCCCCAATCGGAGAGGAGCTGACACCACCAGAAAAAACAGCGCCCAGCAGCGAGCTAGGAATAACAAAAACCAAAAAATTACTCAGCACACCCCAAGGCAAAGATCTACCAACAAAACTGCAAGGTAGCCGAAAAACGTCCACTAGAAGAACATCAGAACCGCCATTATAGTCCACACCTCACTCAGTGACAGAGGAAAAGACGATATCATGTGTGAAAAATACAGAGAAACACAGAAGGAAACAAACAAAGCAGAGCAGATTCGGAGAACTCAGATTACAGGCTCAGGCATCCGATTCATAGATAACATGCAATTAATACAATACAAACTGTAGCAAGGAGTTCGTTGCAATATTTATAGTATATAGGTGCAGCATGAGCGGTGTGGACGGCTGAAGTCGGCGTTGAGTGTTAGAAGTCGGCAGAATGTGAAAAACGTGCTTGATAATTAATTTATTCTAACAATGTGGATATCATGTGGATGATAGCAGTATCTTCTTCTATCACTTTTCCAGAAAATCTGAATTTTCCTGCAAAGCACGTGATGAATTATCCTTGGAACACGATAAAAATTGGTGACAATTCTTGTTCAACAGTAGAGCATGATTTAAATCTTATTTGAATTAAACAGAATTCTCATATACTGGATGATAATCAAGACAAACGAAAACTGCAAACACGCTTTGAGTGGGTGGCAGGGTTTTCTCCATATAGTTTTCAAGTAACTACACCTACTCACGGAAATGCTTGGTCGATTCTTTGGATAAAGAAGAAAGCAAGTGGGTGTCTGCCACAAATAAATTTATGAGAAAACAAGCAGAATGCCATAGAATAAAACACACATGGAAAAGCAGCTGCCCCCAGCTGGTAAACTTTAGAGTGACAATATATATCAATGGGAACTCAAAGCCCTTATCAGCGGACACCAAGAAATCAAAACCTATTCTATCAGAGTTATTATGGCGATGGCATTCATCGGTTTGGTAGCAGCCTTCTTCTTCGTCATGGTTTGGGTTTCGATCCCAGGACCTGTGGACGCGAGTTCAGAGTATGCACGCCCCCAGTTAAAGCTGAAGGACCCTGTGGTAATCTTGGTATCCGCAGATGGCTTTCGGTTTGGGTATCAGTACAAAACTCATACCCCCAACATCCACAGGCTCATCTCCAACGGCATCAGTGCAGAGACAGGTATGATACCTGTTTTCCCAACCCTCACTTTTCCAAACCATTATTCGATTGTAACTGGGCTTTATCCTGCCTGGCATGGAATTATCAACAACTATTTTAGGGATCCCCATACAAATGACACCTTTACTACGAAAAGCCATGAGCCCAAATGGTGGCTGGGAGAGCCCCTGTGGGAGACTGTGACCAAACATGGGCTGCAGGCCGCTGCTTATTTTTGGCCCGGCTGTGAAGTTGTGAAGGGCCACTGGAATTGCCCCAAAAAGTTTTGTCCACAGTATAATTGGTCTGTTCCCTTTGATGAAAGAGTAGATACTGTGTTGGGCTATTTTGACTTGAAATCATCGCAGATGCCCAGATTCATAAGCCTCTATTTTGAAGATCCTGATAATCAGGGCCACCAGGTTGGGCCGGATGATCCCCAGATAACCGAGGCAGTTGCTCATATTGATTCCTTAATAGGGAGACTCATGAATGGGCTTGAACAAAGAGGGGTTTTGGAGGATGTGACTATTATCATGGTGGGAGACCATGGCATGGTGGGCACTTGTGATAAGAAGCTCATCTTTTTGGAGGATTTGACTCCTTGGATTACGATTCCTTCCGATTGGGTTGAGAATTATAGTCCTCTGCTTTCCATCAGGCCTCCTCTGGGAGTTACTCCGTCCAAAGTGGTGGCGAAAATGAAAGAAGGCTTGAATTCTGGCAAGGTGAAGAATGGTGAGTATCTGAAGGTTTTTCTGAAAGAAGATCTACCAGATCGGCTTCATTACTCGAGTAATGAGAAGATTCCCCCTATCATTGGGTTGGCAGCGGAAGGGTTCAAGATTGAGCAGGCGAACTCCAAGAGTCGAGAATGTGGAGGAGCGCATGGTTATGATAATGCATTCTTTTCAATGAGGACAGTTTTCTTTGGCCATGGTCCTCGTTTTGCAAGGGGGAGAAAAGTGCCATCTTTTGAGAATGTTGAGATTTATAATCTCATCACTTCTATTCTCGGCATCACTGGAGCACCTAACAATGGCACTCAATCTTTTGTAAAGTCAGTTTTACTGCCTCATTTCTCTGTTTGATCTGAATTTGCAATATCAGATATTGCTGTCAATTGATTAACAAATCTTCAAGTTTAAGCCGAGTAAATGATTTAGTAGTAATAACCGGAATTCAGAGGTAATTTTAATCACCTCTGTTGATTCTCTTTCCAAGAAACAGTGTTTAGAGGAAGGACATAAATTGCTTGTGTAAAAACTACAAAACTGTTATAATCTTAGGCCGTTTGGTAAGGATCATTTGCAATATTGTGAGTATTTATTCATTTGTCTCCAATTTGCTACATTTTTCCTTTTATTAACGTTGCTTTTATTACTACTGACATGTGCTGGCTTACTTAATTATCGTTTGTGGGCTGTGTATTTTGTTGTTGTTCTTGACTTGGCAAGGAATAAAGTAAGGTGTTTCATTATCCCCTAATTTTAGGGCCAAAGTATACTAATGGAACCATGCTGCAAATGCATGCACACCTAATTAAAGTACCTTTTCTGACATGTTTATAAGTTTGAGAAATTCTAAGATTGAAAGATATCAGTTGGTCTGTTGCTATTTAAATATTTTTTTATTTTTTTATTGATTATTCAGAGCACAAAATGTTAATTGGAGTTAAAAATTATGTGATTCTCTTTTGATCTGGTCAGGGTCTTATTATACCTGGTTACAATGGTATAATTTTTTTGGTAAAATTGAGTGTCCTAGAAAATAGGTATTCTCTTTTGTCTTATGTCTCATTCAATTGAGCATCAATTACTATTCTATGAGTATTTGTAATGGGATTTTAAAAAGTAACAAGATATATTGATTGAATGTTCTTTGTGTTGGGTTATTGCGTCTATCTTTGAGTCATACATAATAGTTTCAAGTCAAGGTTATTAGTAGCTTGTTGCAGACTGATTATGTTATCATGAATATCTGTAATTACATTTTTTATCATTTATTAGAAGATTTTTTGATATGAAGAATTTGTGCAGGAAAATGGTTTGGACATTTTCTATAAAAGATTTAATATCTTTCTTTCTTTTAGGTTAATATTTATCATCTGAAGATGAAACTTGATTGAAACCAAAACTTGGAAACAGACTTATGTCTAAAAGTTGCAAAATGAAAAATATGAGAGGCTAGATGAATCCTATTAAAAAAAAAGCTAAGTTACCGATTCGGGTTCATGTTCAAGGGTTCAGTTCATAGATTCGATCAAAAAAAAATTGGGGGTTGGATTCATTTTGGGTTTGTCCATATAAAAATAAGAAATATATACATATTTACAATAGTAATTAAATTCAAAATACCACACATAACATCATACATTGTATAATAAACAAAACCACAATAAAAATAAAAAACATTAGAATGTCAATTAGACTCGAATGTCATGATATATATTATATATTAAAATCAACTACATTGCTGCATTTCTCCTTGTAGGTAAGCAACAAGGAAGATTGACCAATTGGATGACGATATTATAGATGAAGACTTGTAGGCAAACTTGGAACTTGGACTTGGAGCGCGTACATGGCAAATCAAATGAATTCAATAGGAGTTTGGAGGTATTGCCCCAAATGGGGTTAACACCCCTCGTAAAGCTTTGGGGGCAATGCCCCTCCAAAACGACACAAACTTTCATAGTGTATCATTTTGCATTCACAGTAAGACCCAAATTAAGCCCTTCAAAGCTACACAAATCTTCATGGTGTACATCATTTTAAAGTTGGGGGGCTTTATTTAATATTTTTATGTCAAAAAAGTTTAAAAAGTAAGATTTTTTTTGGAATATGCAGTGGGTCCACCCAGTGTCTGGTTCGATAGGGTCAGACCCACAATCTCTGGGTTGAACCCTGTCCAAATCCATAGAAGACCGAACTCGGACCCCGGACGGGAGGCCCAAAAGACAGACCAATAACATAAAAAAAAACATGGAAGAAGATGACATATACAAAGAATTTGACTGCTTAAAATTTCTTGATGGGCCTACATGGGCTTTGTTCTCTTCTTAATTGCCTTTCGATCAGTTTTCCTTGGGGTAATCAGACAAGCTTTGGCAGAGAAGAAAAGTGGGAGAACGAGATTGGAAGCGGAAGCACATGACTCTGCAAGATCTGAAAAGGTCATTGTAGGGAAGGAAGAATGAGGCGACCAAACAAATCTAATGCTCTTCCGATCACCTCCACTGATCACAGGTGCACCAACTCTTACATGTTTGTGCTTCCCTTTGTTCATGCTTTTCAATTTTTATTCTTGAACTTATTGCGGTGTGATGTCTCGTATAAATAAAAAAATCCTTTCTGCGCAATCTGGAATCTGAATTTATCTCATACTAGAAATGAAAACTAGATTTGTACATCCATATAAAGTAGGAATTGAAAATTAGATTGCAGATCCGTAAAGGAATTAAATTTTAGGTAATCATAACTGCAAGACCATTCCTTGGTCAGCCAGCTCCCTGATAAAGTTACCATCCTATCCACTGTAACGGAATCACATTAACATTGTACAACTTATTATTATTTCTTTTCCAAATTGCCAAACACCTTCTGCTAATTGTTGTATAATTAGAGATTGGTATTGTCAGTGCGTAGTAGGACATGCGCATGTCAGGTTACTCCTTTTCCACTCTTTTCTTCCACGATACAGAAAGAAATCAGACCTTAATGACGGTTTTAAGAAAATTCATCGCAGGAAAATTCATTGCATTAAAAGTTTGCGATTATTTGTGGCGATGAATTGCTGGTGGTGATTTTTTCTTGAAATGAATTTGTTATGGTGGTGAATTTTCCGACAGTGAATTGTTGGTGGTGAATTTTCCGACAAATTACTGGAAGTGAATTTGCCTGATGCCCTCAAAGACATAGTAGTGTAAAATGCCTTTCCCCTCTACCTTCTTGATAGATTGATTTATATCTGGTCTGCATTCTAAATTTGCAAGGTACCACATTTCAAGAAATGACATTTCAATTGAGGTATTCTATCAAATTGATTCTCGTGCCTGGTTCAGGCTCCTATATTAATCTGTGATCATTGCAATTGCATTTCTTGAAGGCATTCTGTTGAATGGTTACTGTGCCAAGTATATTTATTTTCATGTTTTGTAGACTTATCTACCAGGGAGTTCTTTTCGCTTGACAAAACTCCTCTATCCCTTGATATATGCCCATATTTTGTTTCAAAACTTTCATTTCAGTTTAGGCAGGATCATACCCATTCCCCCACCTGCTATGACTTTTTCTTAAAAGTATCTAAAGCCTGTTCAACAAATCTATTTTGTGCACATCTTGCAAACTTTGCATTCCATAAGAAGACACCGCTTCAAGGCATTTTGTCAAATAGTTCATGTGCCTTGTCTATTTTCCCTTTTAAAACTCCCATATGGCCTGGTAGGGATGATTAGGGCAAGGGTTACAACTTAAATTTCCATCTGGCAACTGCTTTTGCTTGAAAGTGTCTGAAGCCTTTTCAACCATCTATTTGGTGCATATCTTGCTATCACAGCTTGTCTGGGTGTTTGCATTGTGTCTATTAATATTCCTCTTTTTCTTATGCTTTGAGGAATTGGTTTATAATTTCCAATGGTCTTTGCTTGAAATTTCTAAATCCTTTTCAACAAATCCATTTTATGAATATCCCACACTCATTGCATTCCATGACATGAAATCTCTTTCAGGCATTCTATCAAATAGTTCACGTACCTTGTCTCTACTTCCACGTTTGGCATGCATGAATCACCAAGACATTTGCTTTGGATTTCATAGCCTATTGATTTGCTTGTAAACCATTTATAACACTTAAATATATAATTATTTTAGTCCACAACCCATTCAAGACTACATGGAGCATCATCATATATGTATACTACCTGCCTTGATGGTTTTACCCACTAAGAAAGGATTTCGCATTCTAATTGTATAGAAGGTTATACATAGTGAATATGCTTACCTTGGCATCTTTTCTATTTCTGCATTTTAATTTTAGAAGGTTGGTACTTTAAATATATCCATAGATTGGATAATTAAATTGTGAAATGTGTGCATTTAGTACTCTAGTTTTTTTTGGTAAGGCACTAGATATCATATATACAATGAATGCACTTAGTTTGTGATCAATTTCTAACCTGCATTATTTATTACGTCTAAAACTACTATCAAAGCATATAATCATAGGGGTAAAAGAATCTAAAGTTTGTTAAATCTATAATGAATGCATGGAAACCAAATTGGTTAGAAGGATGTTGCCCCATGTCAATTACAACCTTAATTTTATCAAAGTGCTTCTATTTGAAAGTTTCTTGAGCTATACCAATGAATAGATGTAAGAAATTAGGAAGTTTATAGGAAAAAAATCATGCCATTGAATGAATTATAGAATTCAATGTCTTTGAGAAACATATCGACTCTAGGAATTCTAATACACTCTTGTGTTGGGTTGGTTCTTTTCAATTTAGACTCAATGATGCAATGTGATATAGATTTAAGTCTAATTTCATACTAAAAAATATTTATTATGCTTTAAGATAAGAAAGAACAAATATAACTTTGAATGAAGAGCTCTTATTATATATATAAAGGTAACTATTGTTGTTATCTTCAAACCTAGTGAATTTTAGAGTTGGGGATGGTTGATAAAGATTTAGCCTCCTCGTATTTGACAATTCTTGAATTAGATTCAAATTGTTTAGATCATGTATTTCTTAATATTGATTGCATTATTTTTTATTAGTTCAATTTGGTTGTGACATTGATCCTGTGTTGATCCTTGTTTTCATTAGCTTCATCTCTAGTAGTACTAGTTCAATTTGTTTTATGATATCTCTTTGATTCACCATGTCAATAGCTTGTGAGCCTTGTTTGTGTATAGGGATGGTATGTCTTATATATGCTTTAGAAAATATTAGAAGGGATAAAAATAATTACTTTTATTTCTAATTAATTGGTAAAACAATATGGATATTAATTGAAAAACCCTATTTGACAATGTCAAGGTATAGAGATTATTGACCTAGTGAATGTTGTCACCTTAAAAGAAAATGGATTAGGAATATGATGTTAACAAACATAACCTATCTATTTTGGACAAGCTATATGAAAACATAAAATTTTATGTAAATAATATAAGATATTCCCCTCCAACCATGTTTTGATGTGATATTAGGAATTGTGTCATTTGTGTTGAAGAATGCCAAGATTAGAAAGCACGAATTGATAACCTTCCTCAAGTGAAATGATGAACACAATATTATGTCTATCATATAATGAATAGTGTAAAGATACAATGATGAACCTTTCTTACATAGGCAAAGATGAGGAGGGAGAAGGTAGGAGTGAAACTCTGATTACCCTTCCAAAGGTGCAACACTTGTGAGTTCACTTGACAAGTGTGTGAGAAAATGGAAAGTATGTATGCAATATGTGTCTCGAGTGATGATGACACATGTTTCAACCATATGAAGTGAGACATAAGTATGAAATAGTCCAATTAAACTAAAGCTAAGTGTGAATAGGTCAATCTTAGAAAGGTAATATCCTAACTAGATATGATAATTCCTCTATTTACACTAACACCCCCCCTTAGGTGCAACTTAGGGAGTAATGTATGCAAAAATGATGAGTTTACACTATTAGGCTATGCTAGGTACTCATGTATAATATTCTTAAACTTAGGGAGTAATGTATGCAAAAATGATGAGTTTAGACTATTAGGCTATGTTAGGTACTCATGTATAATATTCTTACAAAATGGAGAAAGTAAGAAAACTTGGTAGGAAATAAAACTCCTCCAAAAGAGAAATGATGCAATGTCAACATACAAGTGAAAAAGATAAGTGATCAAAGGAAGGACTCTTGATTAACCCCCAAGCACAATGTACAATGAATGTTCCCCCCATAGGAGAGAAAAGAGAGAAGGTCAAGTGACCCCCTTAGAGAATGAGAAGTAATGAACTCCATGTGAGGAAATTGTTCCTTCTAAAATTGATAGGAGAAGAGAAACCATGAAACCTTCCCTCAAAATGATGCATGTAGTGTTGGTAGATTCTCGACGTTAGATGTTGAAGATGTTCCACAATTGTTGAACAAATGTTTTGTTGCAAACTGTATGAAGGTGTTTCCATTGATGTCAACAAGAAGTCTACTGACTGGTGTTGTCATTAATGTCAAATATGGAATGAAGATGTTGAGGATATTGAGAAAATTGTGAAAAAGAGGAAAACAGTTTGTGCATGTGTAGTTGAGACTTTGAGGAAGTGTTGTGAGTACATGGAGCTATCTTTTTGTTGCAATATTTGAAGATGAGTTGGAATGATGAAATGAGCGAAGATGTTGTCTTTGGTAATTGGTTTTCAAATGCTTTTGAGGAAATTTGATAAACAGAGAAAATAGTGTTGTGCAAGTGTTCAGAATGTGCTCTGAATGTGCTCTAAATTTCTTCTGTGTTAGATGCTATGTGTGTGCAGATCTTATAGGTTATTCAAGGTTGTTAGAGGTTTTTGTATTTAGAATTTGGGTTTTTGGATCATTGTACAGTGCGAGATATTTTTACCAATGTGTGAACCATTTGTTCAGTGATGTTTCCTATGACCTAGGAGAAATGTATTTTCTCCATGTTTCTCTATTGTTTGGCCTCGGGTTATGCAAATTTGGGAAGTTGCTTATAATGCTTGTATCTTTTTTTATTCGATTTGATGCAGTACAGAGTGAGTTTAATTTATCAGTATGCAAGTAAGGGTTACTAGTTGTTCCAAGTTTAAGTATTTGAATGATGTGAGGTTGATGAAGTGTTTGATGAATGTTAAGTAGTTCATGAATTATTCTAGATCGTATTCAAGTGAATTATGTTGTTTAAAATTTCCAGCTTTTAGATTGATTTGAGGAAGCGTGTACTTAATGTTTATGGTGTTTAACATAGGTATTGGTCGACCTTGTGTTTGACACTACATACGAGATTGTGAAAGCATTTTGAGGTGTGTTTGGATCTATTTGAGTCCTAATTAAGGATTTTTGTAGGTCACCTTTGTTCCTATCCACTGTGGGAATGTTTAGGTGCCGACCTATTTTGAATTTGTATGTATAACAACTAGTTGTCAACATTGAAGAAGGTTTTTGAGGTTAAGTTTGATATAAATAAGTGTGGTGTTGTTGTAAGTTGTGGCGTGCATGAAGAAGTGAAGCAAGATAGATGTAATATCAATGCACGTGAAGTGTGTGATGCGAATTTGAGTAGAGTAGTGTGAATTTCAGTGTTAGGGTTCCTGAAGGTGGTGAGTTGAAGGAATTTGAAATCATTCAAGCAAGGCTGTGAGATTGTTGGAGCATTGTGATGGATTTCGTTGTTGCATTGAGAAGTGTTCTTTGTGTAACGGTCTTCTTCTATCTTCTTGTATTTCATTTTATGGCAGTGAGCCCTAGTTGTGAGCCCTTTTCAATAGTGTATCATATTTTAGCAGTGAGCCCTTGTACTAGTTTTTCAATTACTTATATTGTGAGCTAATCCTCACCATGGTTTTTCTCTCATTAGGTTTTCCATGTAAATATGGTGTTTTCTTGTGTATGGTGTTGTGATTTCAATTTCTATTATGTGCATTCCATGTTTAATCATACTAATAGAATAAGGGTTTAATGAATGTGCATGTGGATATGATTAGTGTAAAGGGTTTTGAAGGTTTAATTTTCTAGAACTGACTCACCCCCCCTCTCAGTTGTCTCGATCATTTCAATCATTTCTCCGCTTGGGAAGAAACAATATCACAAATGTGTGCAAGATGACTTCCCATTTCAAATAAAAATATGTAGGAAGTAAGATTAATGTATGTAAATTTTGCACATAATTTGAAGATTGATATGATTCCCATGATGTCTTCAAATGATTCTTAATGATCTCCAAGCTAATGCTAAATTATGACAAATGTTGATAAGTTGAATCAAGTACCATAAAAGAATTGGGAACATGGAACATGAACCATGGATGTACACCGATAATTGGATCGGTGTGAATATGGTACTACTGCAAAGGATGTCAAAATAGATGATGACTTAATCAAATAGGTCAAATCATCAATATCTACACAATTTGTCAAGATAAAAGATTATGCAGAAAAAGTAAGAGTAGGATCCCAAGATGGAAATAGTGATGCAAGTTCATTAAAGCTGACATAAAAAAGAAGATGAATGTCCTCAATGGTGTCTTCCAAATTTGAAAGGTGGGATTCTATAAAAAAATATGTGATGTTTATTAGATATGCATTCTTATGTGTTGGATTTGGAAAGAACAATAGCAATGACCTAGTGTAGAGAATCATTGGAACTCATAGATGAGACAATATTGGATTCATATGTAGCAACAAGTGATATGCAAAAAGAGATATCAATGCAAGAAATTTGACTAGATTGTTCATTCCCAAATGATGGTGTCTCACAAGATGTCTGAGTGAGACTAGATGATGTTTTTGAAGGTGTTAGGTCTAGAGGATAAAGTAAGACAATACCATGATCAAGAAGAATTTGCTCCATTTCCTCAATTTTATAAAACCTAATTTATTTTGTTAAATGTCTTTTCTTCCCACAATATCCACACTTGATTTTCCATTTATTAGGAGGATTATGAATAATACTCAAATGGAAATGAATTAGTGTGAGAGACATGATCACATGAACCAACAAATTCAAAAGAAAAAAAGCCTAGATTGTCCCCTTGATTTAGAGAGCCCCCCAAGAATGATTAGTGTTGATTATAGCCCCTTAGAACGATGTGTAGTAGAATTACAACTTGTGTGAACATTGGATTCCAAATCAACCATTTATAATTAATGATGATTTTTATAAAATGAGCTATCCAAATATAAAAGGTATAGGAAAATTCAAATTCCCTGTGAAATTTTGATATGCATCAAAATATGGTTCACAAAATTTCAATAACTGGGGTGAAAGTTATGCCCCGTCAAAATTTTCTTACAATAATGACTTCAGAGGGGAAAAAATGCCAATAAATAGGGTATTTCTTCATTTCTCAAGCCTTCCAAATGTAATAACAAAGTCAGTTTGCCTGCAATGAGGTTGTTCCACTACTCCATTGAAACCAAGGAAGGATTAGCATAACACTATGATAATTCTCCTTTTTATGTTGATGAGGAAGTGGTATTGGTAAAATAAATAAAATTGAGCACAAAAGTCTGCACAAGAATGTAGACCAAGCATTAGGTCCAATAAAATGTAAAAGCAATTGAAAAAGGGTGTGCATCAAGGCATGCATGCATGAGGCGAGAATCACGATAATCTATTGTTTTGATGATAAATATAAGGCACTACACAACCCTCCATTACACTTTATAATTCAATGTAAGTACAAAATTCCTTCCCTAAGGAATACATGTTCAATTGTTGCCACTTTATATGAGTGCATTTACAAGTTTATGCCATGAGGTGGACAATGAAGACATATATCAAGTATGCCTTTTAAACCTTGAGAAAATGACAAAAATAGAAAATGAAAACCCCCATTATTCAAATCATGACCCCTTTGAAATAATACAAAGATATGACACTTTATTATAGATTCCACAAAGTGGAATTGATGTACAAAACCTCAAAAATTACATACTCAAAATTTGAAATTCTAGAATTTACATTCATGAAAAACTAACACGATGAATATGTAGAGCTGAAAAGATCATGCAAGTTAAAAAAATGAGATTAAAAAAAGAGTTTGTATGAGCCCAAACTAGCCCTTTGAAGTTCAAAAAATGAAAACTATATAGGGTGTCCTCTAAGAGTATGATTTTTTAACAATTCCATGCATCATACTGCAAAAAAATCATACCACTAGATAGAGGATGAAAAAAATGTTCACTCAAAAAGATGTTTGTATGCTTGAGAATGAGGCTCTTGAGGTTGAACCAAAAATCAAAACAAGCCAACAGTGAAGGGGTAAACTTGGAGAAGAAACCAATGATATCATGGTGATTTTAACTAATAGAATATATCCAGAATAGCAAAATATTCATTAACGCTTGTAGTTACACCAATGACCAAAAAAAGTAAAATTTTAAAGATTAAAAAATTACTACACAAAGGCTAAGGCAGTACACAGATCAAGATGATTGATGTAGACTAGTATGTTGATGAAATATGGTATACTAGTTTGTATGGTCATATAAACTATATGGATTTTCGTACGACCCTCCATAGTTGGGCCTCCAAAGATTTAGATTTTTTTCTCAAAATACCTGTGTTATATATCAAAATTTGTCTCTTGCCCCTTCTGAGTGCAAACATGACGTCAATTTTGTTCTAGAACTTATCATTTGAAACTTGATGTCCATGACCCTCACAAATTAAAAAGAGAAAATGATTGGACTTACAAGCTTGTTTTGATACCGTGTTAGAGAATGTAAAGATCAGAAAGTGTGAATTGATAACCTTCCACGAGTGAAACGGTGAACATAATAATATGTCTATCATATAATGAAGAATGTAAATATACAATTATGAACCTTTCTTAAATATACAAGGATGAGGAGGTGAGAAGGTAGGAGTGAAACTTTGACTACCCCTCCAAAGATACAACACTTGTGAGTTCACTTGACAAGTATGTGAGCAAGTGACAAGTATGCATGCAATAGGTTTTTGAAGTGATTAGGACACATGTCTCAGCCATATGAAGTGAGATATAAGTATGAAATAGCCTAAAAAAATTAAGTGTGAATAGGTCAATCTTAGAAAGGTGATATCCTAACTAGATATGATAATGATTTTATTTACACTAACATTTGGTTCTTTATAATGATTGAGCATTGTGACTAAAATCATAGGTTAACATCTATAGGATATTATTCTATAGCTCTTCTTATATAGGAATAATATAATGCTCTACTCTTATAAAGGAATATATGTAGTTGGGACTTATTGATTATCATTTAGCAAACATGATATGGTAATTATTCTGATAGGTATTGATATTATAGGATTATCATTACATGTTATAGTTTTCAAATTTGTTTTAAGTTTAGTACTACATGATTATCATTTTTCTTAAGTGGTATCTCATTATGAATTCATGATATAGATAACATTATTATCTTGGTCATTATTTTGTCATATTATCAGGAAGTTTAGTGATATTTTTTTTCAATTGTTATGACTTGAAATAATCTTAAAGATATGGTTATTGGCTATGATATTAATTTTCTACAATCTAGGTTATCATTTAGTAGTATTATTCATTGTTTGGTAGCATTACATGTTGTGCGATGAAGAAATTAGTAGGGTTATAAGCATCTGCAAGGTATAGACTAGTGAATAGTTGATACTTATAATTTTATAATTGTAAAGTATAGTTATTATCAATAACTCATTTAAGTTGCAAATTATTATTTAATGATATTAGATAGTTATTAATTATAGATTTGGACTATAGATCTTTAGTTGGATAGTAACAATTGCTATTGAAATTTACTATTATTAATTTAGTTTAAGGCTCTTCTGAAGAACATTTGATTTTATTTTTGGAGTATAATTTTATTTATAAATGAGTTTATTGGTAGGACCTTTTAAATAGGATAATATAACCTTTGTATTCTCTCACCTCGCTCAAGTAATATCTTGGTGATCAAAAAATGGCCTATAATTTTTTTACAATCTATACTAAGTTAAATCCTCTAGATATTAAAATGTTAAAGTTAGAAGTTAGTTGTTAATGGAATAATAAAAATTGCATTATGAAAAATAATTTTAAAGAATAGTTTATGATGAGTTATTGATCCAAAAATAATGTGGATTAATAACATTTATGTATTTTTGTAAATCACACTCAAGCAATGGTAAGTTATTCAACAAATTATCACAATATAATTATTTCAATTGAATAGTCAAATCATAGATTCTATATATGATCTAGTTTTATTATACTAGTTGGATGATAGAAAAATGATTATGGAATTGTTAACTTTAAGATATAATGAGTTAATCTCCTTAGGTATTGGGAATTATACACCCAATACGAAAAACCATATCGAATAAGAGTGATCCCATACTAGTGGGTTACACTTTTTGGCGAAACTTGACATTGAAATGAATATGTTGAACTAAATCTTCACTTTCAAACACCTATAACTGTTAAATTGTGAGGAATTTGACGATGATGCAAACTAGTGATTTATGACATTCTGTTTGTAGATTCTAAATATATATTTTAAAAAAATTGGAATCAAATTGCATTTCATTTAAGCACCATTTTTAAAGAGTGATGTGTATTATAAACCACAATTCTTTTTATGAAGGATAAAATTCTTACTTTTTTGAGTTTAGATTTGTATCTATAATATCTAGAGGATGGGTAAACCCATAATAGTGGTGTACAATTTTGATGAGGAAGGAAATTTGTAAAAATTCTCACACATTTGGAATTTCATGTTTTTAAGGGTTCGTTTGAACTAGGGGATTCGCACGAACCCAAAAGAGGGGTTCAATCGAACCCCTAGTTCGAGCGAACCCCCTTTTGCATGGTGGGTTCGCTAGAACCCTATGATGTAACGTTTCTTCATAGAAACTAATGGAAAATTTGAAAAAAAGGGGGGTTCAAGCAAACCCCCCTTCACCCTTTCAAGCGAAGGGGAGTTCATTCGAAGGGGGGTTCGCTCGAACCCCCCTTTTTTGCCCTTCTCCCCCTCTTCCACCAAATTTTAACAGAAATATGCCCTTCGAAGCTCGGGTTGAGGATGAAAATGGAGGAGAATTCACAAACCCAATTGGAAGATGGTAGTCCTCAGAATGAACTATCCAACGAATTAAATTTTAATATGTTTTGGTTTTATTATGTGTGTTTTTTTAGTTTGATTAAACATAGGTTTTTCACCGAAAATCAAGCTCTTTGTTTTGCACATGTGGAAAAATAGTAGATTATCAAAATAAAAATTTTAAAAATACGTTGAGGTTGGGTATTGATGTCCTTGATCCTTAAAAAAAAAAAAAAAATTGAATTTTGATTTATACAAAAAAAGTTATGTTGTATACAGTTCGTCTATGTCTGAATTGCAATTGGTTTGACTTTGAAACTTGATTAAGGAAAAAATATTCAATAAAAAACTATGAGACCAAATGAAAGTGCTAGATATCATAGTTACAAATCTAAATTCGAAAAAAATAGAATTTTATCATTCATACAAAAAAAGTTATGTTGTATACGGTGAGAGTCACTTTTTAAAAATGTTGTTTTCTAAAAAAAAAAACTAGTTTTCATGGGAGATGGAAAAAAAAGTTCAATCTAATTCCAAAAATTTTGAAAAAAATATTTTTAGAATATACAGACAAAATGTGATGAGACTCTAGTTTGCATCATCTTCAAATTCCTCACAGTTTAGCCGCTATAGGTTCCCGAATATGAAGATTTAGTTAAAAATAATAATTGCAGTGTCGAGTTTGGCCAAAAATTGTAAACCACTATTGTGGGATTGCCCGGATATATTTGGTTTCATAATTTTTTACTGATTTTTTTAAATTAAGTTTTGAATTTAAACCAATTACAATTTAGACATAGGTGTACTATTAGGAGCATAAATTTTTTTGTATGTATTGGAATTCATTTTTTGTTGTTGGAATAAGGACATCAATACCTAGAGGACATGCATTTTTTAGAATTATTTTCTCTATTTTCCTATTTTTTTGTATGTGTGAAACAAAGACCTTGATTTTCATCAAAAAACCTACATTCACAAGAAATAAAATATAAATATACATATAATAATCAAATTAAATATATTTAAAATTATACTTTTTGGGAAGCTTATAATAAGAACAACATGTACTTACAAAACAAATTTTAAATGAATTCATTTGATCCCCCAAAATATAAATCAAAAGTGGTTTTTTATCAACATTTTGATAGGTGTAGAGGAGACTCCATTATAGGTATGGTTTAAAACTAGTGGGGTTCTATCTCACCCCTTGTGGAGATGTTTACTACTCTAAATTTTTGTCTATGAATTGCTTGTGGTTTTTCAAATTTTCTTGTTTTATGTTTGAAATTGCAAGTTTTGTGCTAGGAAATGCAATAGAATGCAATAAAACACAAACCAAATTGCCAGACAACATACTAGTGAAGGAAAAACAATAGAATTTCAATCATATTTTTATATCCTTTTACAATGAACAATACACTTTCAGATATAGATTAATTATTTACATTGCTAATACAAGGTATTCATATTTGATTCACATACAATGCTAAGAGATATTTTTTTATCATACCCAGAGTCCATAGCTAAATAATGTGCACTTCTGAAAATGATTACCAACAATTGTCAAACCCTAATCAGATGGATGCCAAGCATGTAATTCAGACTTATCCACCTCTGAAATGCTTAGAAACAAGAGTTTTGACCGAGCCACCCACAATGAGGGTGATTTTAGGCAGTATCCTTAGGCATTTCAACTTAGGAGTGAAACGCCAAGCTCAAGAATAGTATGGCCTGGCTATGAATGCCTTGTATGACCTCAACTAATGCAATTGTACAACCCAACAAGGAATAGATGTACATTTAACTCTTCATCTAGTGAATACCTTCTAATTTTTAGACCTTCAAACCTTCCAAACTTTGAAATATCTCATCAATGTTGCTCTATGAGACTTCTAAGACAAAGCCCCCAAATTATACTAACCTTAGATGATCTCACACATCTATAGAAAGCAATATCATGAAGAAGCTACGCTCTCCAAGATTCAATTTATAGAAAACCCTCTAGTTTCTCCTCCAATGCCAAACAATAATGCCAAGTATTTTAAAATATTCATCAATAATAATATTTCATTTGCTTTTGATGCTTTTTATACCTCCATGAAAAAGCATGACTCCCAATGTGCTTTTAAAACATTAAATTATATTAATCATTTTCTTTAAAGTGACTTTATTATATTTCATTAAATGGGCACTCAAAAAGGTTACTTTATAATTAGATTTTATAACATTAATGACCCCCCCTTTAATATAGTCAACTCATATCATTAATATAATCACTTTATAATTAATTATTAATAATGTATTAATTTATTAATTAATAAAATGTCATAACTCTAAAAATAATCATCACTTGCTGAAATTGATAGTGCTAGCAGGTAATTCACTAAAACCACTACTCATTCGAGTGCCTTATCAAAAATAGTAAGGTTGGCCTCTATTACTCAATAGAATTACTATAAATAGTAAGTAAATCAAAACATAGTCATAAACCTCTGAATAAAATCACCTTTGAAAATGCCAAGGATCTGGAGAGATAAACACTACAACTGCCACCTGAAAAGCTCATTAATGCCCAAATTGGACCCTCCAATCCACAACACTAGAGCCTACGAGGGTCACATGATAGGCTAATCCTAAAAAATCTGATGCTCATGAAAAAGGGGACATTACAGTCCACCCTCCCTAAAATTTCTTATCCCCAATCAATCTCTACTACAAAGAAACACCACTCCCTTGGGTCCCAAGGGAAGACCTGCAAAATGTCCCTCATGTCTCCAACTGACTCCTGAGGCACCAACATAAGTACAATTGGCAAAACAAAATAACCAAGATCATCCTCGGTGTCATGTGCCCTAGAAGTAAGAACCTCATGAGGAAGCAACTTTGGAAAATGAAATGTTTTGCTTCCATCATTTGCATAAAGTAATGCATAATACCAATTGTCTAACTTATACGCACAAGGATTGTGCATCAAATACAAATCATGTACAAGTGGGTCAAAATAACAATTGTAAGAACTTCTCATAATGTACACACTATAAAACTCACTGGTAAGCCCTATCTGGAATCCTAATGCATAAGAAGAATCCAAAATGTTGTGGTTATAACACAAATCCACACTAGGGTCAGGAGGAAGATCATCAGCCAACTCAAAGAGTGGATTATCAAAAATCAGATCAGCATCACTCTCAAATAAGGGGTTATTAAGAAACTATACACTATCCATGTGTTGATCAAAACTATGCTCATATGGACCCATGGCTCGTAATGAGTAGAATCATATTCCTCTTGACAATTCTTGTGCTCATCCATCACTTGGTCAAACTTCTCCTTAAGCCTCCTGCCCTTCACCCTACAGATGGAGATGACACATAAACTACCATCAACAATTCCCCTCAATACATATTTTCTACCATCCCTCTCAAATTTCATTTTCATTATCTGAAAATTGAGGGAAATTCACTAATAGCTTGGAGCCACTTCACTCCCAACATGATGTCCATCTCACCCATGTTGACAACATAGAAATAATCCTAAAACTCGTAATCATTCAACAATAGGGTGAGATTAAGAATCCTCCTAGTGCAAGTAAGAGTGAATCCATTTGTGACTCACTTGAAAACCCTTGAATTTCTCTGCCTATAGTCCATTCCTAGCCACAAAACCCTCGCCAATGAAATTATGCATGGAACCTATGTCAATCAACATGATACAACGTTTCCCATTCAAGACTCCTCCGACTCTAAAATATCCTTGGCTTTGGATGTAGATGTCTAATGCAAAAGGAGACAACTTAAAATCTCTTCTAGAATCTATAGATGCTCCTCCCAACTCATTATCATCCATATCAACATGCTAATTTGAAATTTTAGAATCTGATTGATCATCATAAAACCATACCATACGGTTTGCTTTACCCTTGGCTCTTAATGGACAATCATGGTCTCTAGTGTCGGGTCCTTTGCACTAGTAGCACAACTTCTTCCTCAATCCATCATGTGACTCATCATAAACCCTATTTGTCGATTTCTTTTTTGATCAGCAAGTAGAGGAGGGCTCTCATCCATAGGAGTGATGGATTTAGGTAGAAACTACCTTTTGGGGTAGGAAAATCCATACTACGTGCCTTTTTTATTGCTTATTGTAAGGTAGGAGGATCGAATGCCTTGACCCAACCTCTCAAAGGCTCAAGTAAACCCTTGATAAACAATATGACCAACCTCCTCTTAGATATGATCGACACCATCACTGAAAAACATTGGAACTCTCTAATGTATGACTCCAAACTACTCACCTATCTGAGCTAAGCTATCTCTTTGAAGTAAAGCTCTGGATCCTTTCAATCGAAGAACTCAATAATTCTATTCTTGAACTCATGATAGGTGGTGATGAGGTGGTTTTGAAGAGTAACCATGCCATGGTACCACCACTCATGTGCAATTCCATCTAGGTGTAGTGTAGTGAACTTAACTTCCCCATCCTCTGGGATGGGCCTCAATGACAGGTAATTATCCAATTTCTGGACCCATGATCTAGCAGTGCATTTATCACTACCATCAAAATATGGCAAGGTGACCTTGCTAACAACCTACTATAGGTCACGTGAGGCCTATGGTGCTTGTTGTACCCCATGCTCTGCACTGACTACTCCACCACCTCTAGGCCTTTTTTATCTAGAAACTTATTATCAATAAATCCCTAATATCCATAGGTAGAGTCATATACTTTGCATAATGTCTAGTAATATCTCTTGCAATGAGAATATGAGGCTCTGGCACCTAAATTGGTGGAGTCTGAGGGGCCTGTGGCTCCTCTTTAGGGGTGAAGGTAGGCTAGTTGGGCCTAAGAACTAAATCCATAGATGATGAAGATTGTTAAAATGCCACATTATGCTGAACTAAACCCTATGTGCCACTGTGTTGTCCTTGATAACCTATAGACTATGGAGGAAAAAACTCCCTCATAGTACCCATCAATTGGGACATCATGTCTATCATGTTGTCAAACTGTCATCTAACAATAGAGTTGGGACTGAGTGACTCAGCATGACCCTTATCTTTCCCAACCATAGTGCCTATAATGCTCTTTGTGCCACTGCAACTACAAGTATTATGAATACCCAAAATGTCTGACACTATTTCACCTTCCAGAATGGGAGGTGTTTCCCACTATTTTGTACCTCTAGTGTAATGTTTAAATTCTTTGCTCATGAAAATTGTAGCTGATGGGATGGAAGGAGACCGCTCTGATACCATTGAAATATCCCACCCCTTGTGGAGATATTTTCTACTCTAAATTTATGCCTATGAATTGCTTGTGGTTTTCAAATTTTCTTGTTTTATGTTTGAAATTGTAATTTTTGTGCCAAGAAATGCAATAGAACACAATAAAATGCATTAACCAAATTTCCAAGCAACATACTATGAAGGAAAAACAATAGACTTTCGATCTGATTTTTATATCCTTTCACAATGAACAATACAATTTCAGATATAGATTAATTCTTTGCATTGCTAATACAAGATATTCATATTAGATTCACATACAATGCTAAGAGATCTTTTTAATCATACCTGGAGTCCATAGCTAAATAATTTACAATTTTGAAAATGATTACCAACAGCTATCAAACCCTAATCAGATGGATGCCAAGCATGTAATTCAGACTTCTCCACCTCTAAAATGCATAGAAATAGGAGTTGTGACCTATCCACCCACAATGAGGGTGATTTTAGGCAATATCCTTAGGTGTTTCAGCATAGGAGTGAAACACCAAGCTCAAGAACAATACGGTTTGGCTATGAATGCTTTGTATGGCCCCAACTAATATAATTGTACAACCCAACAAGGAATAGATGTGCATTTAACTCTTCATCCAATGAATACCTTCTTATTTTAAGACCTTCAAACATTCCAAACTTTGAAATATCCCATCAATGTTGCTCTATGAGACTTCTAAGACAAAGCCTCCAAATTTTGCTAACCTTAGATGATCTCACACATTTGTAGAAAGCAATATCATAAAGAAGCTATGCTCTCCAAGATTCAATTTGTAGAAAAACCCCTGGTTTCTCCTCCAATGCTATACAACAATTCCAAGTTTTTTAAAATACTCATCAATAATAATCTTTCATTTTCTTTTGATGCTTTTTATACCTCCATGAAAAAGCATGACTCCCAATGTGTTTTTAAAACATTAAAATATATTAATCATAAAATTTTAATGTGACTCTATTATATTTCATTAAATGGGAACTCAAAAAGGTCACTTTATAATTTGATTTTATTGTTGGCATATGGCTTCTAGCATTTTCATTGATTGCAACCTAAGTCATGCATCCAGTCTACAGTCTAGTTTTGGTTTATACCGACAAAATAGAATGAAGAATAGGGCATCCAATTAAAGGAAAAAGATGTTGATCAAATTACCTCACTAGACTGTTATTTTGATTTGTGGATCTCAAAGAAGGGTATTTTGATGTTTGTACTACCTTATTCTAGAAGTACCTTGATGCACATTAACTGGTGTAAGATCTGGGAGATCCGGTACACTAATCTTTTCGTTATCTGTGTTAGAAGGACAACTTGTTGAATATAGTAGCTGGAGATGTTTAAGGACTAATTGATTAAATTTTTTTATGTTTGAATATTTTTATTTGGGTCCCTACTATGTTTTGGCCAACTATGGATGGTGTGTATAAAGATTTAATGGAAGATCTAGCCGAAAGTTGAAAAGAACTTTAAGTTTTATGAAGCTGACATGTAAATGATCAAATCCTTGATAGCAGATATATATAGGAGATTGGTTTTATCATTTTAGATATGAAAGCATGCGTGGATGTGTGAAAATGTGTGGGATGTGAAGTATATCAGTGTAAGACGTGAAAATCAGAAGAGTAGTGATGCAAATTCTAGATTTGTAATGTGAATTGTGGAGCAAAGCAGAGTGAAGAGTAGCATCAGTCAGCAGATTCAAAATTTGATCTTTGAGCCCAACTGGAACTGTAATTAGGCATGAGTAGATGCTACTACTTTAATTCAACCTTCAGATGGTTTTAATCTAAAATTTTGTAAGGTAGTGAGCCTTCCCTTTTGAGGAGCAAGCTCTAGGCAATGTGGCTGAATGCAAGTGCATTCTCTTTTGTAAAAACTTATATTTGAGTACTCAAATTGTGGATTAACCTCCATCATGGTTTTTCCCCTAACAAGGTTTCCACACAAAAATCCTTGTGTTATGGTGTTGTGAATGATTGCTTTGAATTCTTGTATATTTCCTTTGATTTAATGATAAAATGGATTAAGTTTCAAATAATTAAAGTTTAGATTTGTAGAAAACTCTCCCCTCTCAGTGTTCCCTTGAGTCCAACAATTGGTATCAGAGCCTAGTTCCTCTAAAGAAGTTTAGTAGTTTGATGTAGATCTTGGAATGTAATGGACTTTGATGGTCTTCAACAACAACTTCTAGTGGCACTTGATGATCTTGATCAGTCTAAAGCAAAAGTCATGGAATTGAGAGCAAATCTTAAAGATGTTGAGAAATTCATTTAGAGATTGAAGGATCAGATTGTTAAATCCAAGGAGAAGAGAAAGGATCTCTGTGATTAGATACAACAAAAAGAAATCAAAATCATGGATGATGTTCACCTGAATCAAACCTTGAAAGAAATAACTGAAGAATGTGAAAAGCTTGCCAGAGACAATGCTACCCTAAAACATGAAATGGAATCTATGGTGATGAAGCTAACTAAAGAGATTGAAGAAAGGAAGAAGAATGAGAAGAACCTTGATTAGTCCTTAAGAGAGAAATTTGATGAACACAGAAGAGTAAATGAAGAATTGACTCAGTTGGAAAGTGAACTGCAATGATCCAGAATCAATGAAGAAGAACTTGGTAAACAAATTGTTATTCTAAAAAATGAACTTACTACTACAAATGAATACAAGGAGAAGTTTAAGATTAGCTTAGTTAAGCTTGATGAGCTGAATGAAGGAAAAAAGATTGGAAATGAAAAAAGAGGTCTTGGATGTGAAAAAGGAGAAAGCTTCGGATCTAGACAAAAGAATTTCAGACAAGGTAACCAAATGAACAAAGGTTGAAGGTATCTGGTAAGGCACCCTAATGCTCAAAATTTTAATGGATATTATTTTTCTTGCAATAAATTCAGTCATATGGCTGCTCAGTGTAGAATTAATATGAAATGAAGAGATTCACCATTTTTGGTCAGCATTTCAATTGCAAAAAGTTTGGTCATAAATCAATTAAATGCAAAAATGTGTCAAACTACTTTTTTAACAGAAGGAATGTTGAATGTTATACTTGTGGAAAATTTGGGCAAATTTCTAATCAATGTAGATCAAGAATAAATAATTGGAATGATTTTTCTGGACAAGGAAATATTGTGTGCTACAATTGCAACAAATTTGGTCACATTGCAAGATTCTGTAGAAACAAAAATATGGATAGAAGAGATTTGGTATACAAAGGTAGAAATACATAGAAAGATAATAAAGGGAAAGGAAAAGTGACTGTGGATGTAATTAGAGATCAAATGAAGAAGACATGGGTAAGGAAGAATGAGTCTGATACTTGAAATGGTTCTGCACCGGAACCTGCTTTCGGTAATTCATCTAGTAATTGATCTCAAGCCACTAGCCTAGTGGGAGTTTTTCAAGAAAATCATTTTTCCCCTGTTCATAGCTAGTTCTAGAATGAAACAAGTTGTCAAAAAGGTGTATCTAATATTTATAGAGGTTTTGGAAAACATTCACAAGAAAATTCAAAGAATCATAGGTCCATGGAAGAATTTTTCTCTCACTATTTGAGAAAACAATGTATCTAAAAAATGGGGCAAACACATTTATTACAAGTGTGTGAGCTATAAAAGACAAGTTGAAACTCTCATTTGTCACTTTGCATTGAAGAAGAGAAGAAGGAAAGCACTTAGGAGCATAATTTCAAAGCAGTGAAATTAATTCGTTGACGAACCTCAAAATCTATTAGGTATTTCAGTTGTTTTCGGATTTTTCATACAATTTGGTGTGCAATTGTTAAACCTACGTATGAAAGATAAATGGAACAAATCAAAGGGTCGATCAATTTGGACGAATACAATAATGGGAAGATTAGATCCATGAGAAAAAGAATTTGCCCGATGAATTGAAGAGGCTGAGTGAAGCCAAACACAAGAATCTAGATATTTGGAATGAGTTTCCCCTTTTTGAAAATGTGGAATTCGTTAAATTCATCTTTAGCAGATTGCATAATGACACTTTGATTCTAGAAAAACCCTACATCATTTTGAAGGAGGCAATCAAAAATTTGACTGGATTATGCAAAGTCAGAGACATACCAAGGAAGAAATCCATCTGAAACAAAGAAGTTGAAATCCTAACTAGAGTAATTGGAGATCAGAGGGCACAGATAATATCAACGATCAAGAATCTTATTACAAAGTACATTATGCATGGAGTGTCATATAAAATATTTTTTAGAAACAAAGAAGGAGCAACCTCAGTTGGCACAGTTTAAATCTCTCAAAAAATGATAAATGAAGGTCAGGACTTTGACCTGTGTGGATTGCTAAAGGATTAGCTAATGGAGAATATGCAACTAACAAAAGAGATAGGCTACCCTTTCAGGTTTGGTACTCTGCTCATATTCTTATTGATGTACTTCTTGCATTTTTTACCAATGATCAACAATGTGGTGTGGAAAGAAAATGAACCGGTATTCAAACAAATCTACACATACCTCAAGAATTTGGCTAATTGTGATCAAGAATTTGGAAAGTTCAGTGAGAATTTGCTAAGGAAGTTTGGCTCAGTTGGTGTTTATCTTCTGGGAAGGACACTTGAAGTTGGTTCCTCTTTCAATAGCATGGAGAAAAAGTAGAAAAGAGAAAAATAAACTGTTGAATACAACCCTCTGGAATGCAAGGATTCCCAAAACTGAAGAAAAAGGAAAGGAACATGAAATTATTGATCTACTAGATGAAGAATCTAATGAAGAAATTGAGGACCCATAGGGAAATGAACTAGAATTAGTTGAACCAAATCAGGAAAAGGAATTTTCAGAAGCAAGTGAAGAAGAAGATGACCTAACAAAGGAAAAGCTAGAACAAATTATTCACAAGGAAGGTGGAATGCATAAAATTGCCAAGTTATGGTCTTACAGACCCTCATATGATCAAGACATGTTCCTAAGTGTTCTAAGTGCTCATATTATGCAAAGTCCAATCAAATTGGAAAGTTTGCAAAATATTCTACTTGAAGAAATGATTGAATGCATAAAAGAAACAATGGTTTCTTAGTCTCAAGACAAAGAAGAAGGTGAAGTTATCTCTCATTTAAAAGGGTAGTTTAGGCTATCACTTACCAAATTGATAAAGAAGATGAATGAGCTGAGGCAATTCATAAGTGAAACTAATAACGTCTATAACTATTGCATTCATTGGCCTCATGTAGCTAGGAAATAAAAAGAGAAATTAGAGTAGATTGAAACAAAGTTGAATGGGATTGGAAAAATGTTTGATAAGTTTCAGGATTGGGATGCTACAATCAGAATAAAGGATTCATGAGCTGTAGTTTGAACACGCAAAATTTCAATTCACCAAGAACACACTTGTGGACACTTTTTGGAAGGTAAAGGACCTAACTGAATGCAGATTGGCATAGATGGTTGAGATACTAAGAAAAGGTGAGAAAATAGAGGAAGCAATTACAATTTCGGAATCCCTCACTAAGATTGTCAACAATACATCCAAGAATAACAACATGATCATAATTATTGGGATTGCAACTGAAGCTTGGAAGAAATTTCTTTTGAAAATGAAGGAAAATCATAAGATAATTTTCTAACTCTTTTTCAAAGTTTTGAATGATTTTTGAAGTTTTTGAGAAATTGAACACGTGTTTTGTCATTGAATTATTGGCATATTGTTCCTATTCTTTTTCATTGATGTCAAAGGGGGGAGAGAGCAGTGAAAAATACCTCATCAATCTTAGGGGGAGCTATGTTATGAAAATTTTGAAGCATAAGGGAGAGAGAGCAATGAAGTTTGGCAATGTACTCATAATGATTCTGACACTTAGTCATTTTTCACTAAGTGTTGCCATCAATTCCAAAGGGGGAGATTGTTGGAATATGGCTTCTAGTGTTGTCATTGATGGCAACCTAAGTCATGCATCTAGTCTATAGTCTATTTTTGGTTTATACCGGTAGAATAGAATGACGAATAGGGCATCTAATTAATGACAAAAGATGTCGATCAAATTACCTCATCCAACTTTTATTTTGAGTTGTGGATCTCAAAGAAGGGTATGTTGATGTTTGTACTACCTTATTCTAGAAGTACCTTGATGTGCATTAACTGATTTACGATTTGGGAGATCTAATACACTAATCTTTTGGTTATCTGTGTTAGAAGGTTGACTTGTTGAATATAGTAGTTGTGGAAGTTTAAGGAATAATTGATTAAATTTTTTCATGTTTGAATATGTTTATTTGGGTCCCTAATATGTTTTTTCTGACTATGGATGGTCCACATAAATATTTAATGGAAGACCTAGTCGACAATTGAAACGAACTTTATTTTTTATGAAGCCGACATGTGAATGATCAAATCCTTGATAGCAGATATATATAGGAGATCGGTTTTATCATTTTAGATATGCAAGTGTGTGTGTATGTGTGCGAATGTGTGGGATGCGAAGTATATCAGTGTAAGGTTCAAAAACTGGAAGAGTAGTGATTTGAATTCTAGATTTGTAATGTGAATTACAGAGCAAAGAAGAGTGAAGAGAAACATTAGTCAGCAGATTCATAATTTGATCTTTGAGCCCAACCGGAACTGTAATCAGGCATAAGTAGATGCTACTACTTCAATTCAACCTTTAGATGGTTTTAATCTAAAATTTTGTAAGGTGATGAGCCTTCCCTTTTGAGCAGTGAGCTCTAGGCAGTGTGCCTAAATGCAAGTGTATTCCCTTTTGTAAAAAATTATACTTGAGTACTCAAATTGTGGATTAACCTCCACCATGGTTTTTCCCCTAACAAGGTTTCCATGCAAAAATCCTTTTGTTATGGTGTTGTGAATGATTTCTTTGAATGCTTGTATCTCTCCTTTGATTTAATGATAGAATGGTTTAAGTTTTAAATCATTAAAGTTCAGATTTGTAGAACACTAATTCACCCACCCCCCTCTCAGTCTTCCCTTGAGTCCAAAATTTATAACATTAATGACCCCCCCTTTAATAAAGTCAACTTATATAATTAATATAATCACTTTATAATTAATTATTAATAAAGTACTACTTTATCAATAATTAAAATGTCATAACTCCAAAAATAATAATCGCTTCTTGAAACCAACAACACCAAGAGGTAATTCACGAAAACCACTACTCATTCAGGTGCCTTAGCAAAAATAGTAAGGTTGGCCTCTATTACTCAACAGACATACTATAAATAGTAAGTACATCAAAACAGAGCCAAAAACCTCTGAATAACATCGCTTCTAAAAAATGCCAAGAGTTTGGAGAGCTTAACATTGCAAATTGCCACCTAAAAATCTCATTAACACACAATTTGGACACTCTATCCACAACACTAGCCTACAAGGGTCCAATGATAGGCTAATCCTCAAAAACTCTAATGCTCACAAAAAAGGGGGACATTACAATTTGATCTAAGGGGATTTGATCAAACCCTCTTCAATTAAAATCTTTAAAATTTAACCTTTCAAGGCTTAAATAATTATATTTTCTAAAAGTATGTGATTTAAGGAAAAAGTTAGGATGTCCCAAAAATGTGTAACCCATTATTGTGACAGTACCCATAAATAAAACCAAATAAAGGTTCTAGGTAAACAAAAAAATATTAATAATCAAACTTAAAATCAAACATTTCTTTGGAGTGTATTGGTAAAGTATATTCTTAATTAGGTTTTTGTCCTTGTTCCACTTGAGTGGGTGGAAACCAACAAATAATTGTCTAGGAAAATTGGACCCTAGAAAGGGTTGTGTACCCACTCACATAGTTACATGAAACATAGATTAAAAACCAAAGCTATGTGTATACACTTTGATCTTATTTGAAAGTGGTGTATGAAGGTAGTCTAATGAATGAAAGATGTTCTTAGTACACAAGATTTTAGGTATGAGGTTAGGGATTTTTTAAAGATTAGATTTTCAACTTACTCAAAAATTAATTAATCATCCTTTCAAATAAACACTTAAATGAATCATTTTTTTAACTTTTGAAGAAAAATTGAGTTAAAGTAAATTTATTTTATACTCAAGAAATATAAAATGGATTCACTTGACTCATTGAGCCTTTAGGTCAAATTTTGAGGTGGTATTCAACCTATATATACTCTTTTTAAACAATGACTTTAATGTACTTCCAATAGGGAAGTGTAGTCTATAGAGAGTCACTCAAGAATTAAATGGCTTTGATGAGTCTAAGTCTTTGGCTATAGCATATTCCAATCCTAAATTTCTACCCCAATGTTAGATGCATATCATGGATGAATAGATGAGTACCTATCCTATAAGAATGGATGCTTGTCGTATATGGATGGATGCATGTTTGGATTGGATTCCTATCCCATATGGATCTAGAATTACCTAAGTATAGAAATGAATGAACACTTAATAACTTGAAAAAAAATACAAGAAAAAAATTATAGTGATAATTGAGGTATATGTGTTGGGTTGTGTTATGCCTTGCATAACCACCCCCTCTTTTGCCTTGGTCAAAATGGGTCCCCCTTTTTTGTTTTCTGTCCTTGTTTGTTTTTCAACAAAGTTTGGAAGGTTTTATTTCTTCCAACACTTTGTTTTTCTTTGCTTTTCTTGGTTTTTCCTTCGTTTTCTTTTGTTCTAGCGGAACCAAAACTAGAATGGAATCAAGTTTGGAACTTGTTTTCGGGATTCCATTCTGATCTTGGTCCCACTTGTCTTTTGCTTGTCTCTTTGGTTTGTCTTTGCCCGAGTCGAGACCGGGATCAAACCTAACTTTGAACTTAACCAAAGTTCATGGTTCCATTTTGGTTCTCGTTCCACCTCCACCTCCACTGGGGTTGGTTTTGCCTCCGCTTCTACCTTTGGGTTTGTTCATTTGGCCTTAAGGTGGCTCTTGGGTTTGGCCTTTGTGTTGGGTTCCTGGTTGTTTCCTTTTTGCCTTTTTTTTCCCTTGGTGTTTTTGTTTGTGTCCTAAGGCATAGTTTCCTCCCTTAAGTTTTCCTTGTTTTCTTTGTTTCTTTTGGTTCTATTGGAGACGAAACCGGGATGGGACTGGACTTTGAACTTTCACAAAGTTTGTTGTTTAGTTTTTGTTCCCGTTTCGGCTTCGGCTCCGCTTTCCTCCCTTTGGTTTTCTTTGCTTCATTTTTTCGGAGATGGAACTAGTATGGGACTTAACTTTGGCCTTTCATGAAGTTTTTTGTTCAGTTTTTGTTCCCGTTCCAGCTCTAGCTCTCACGTTCTTGTTTCCTTTTTTTTTCTTTTTTGTTGCTTTGCTCGTTTTCAGCCTAAGGGTTGGTTTCCTCCCTTAGGTTTTCTCTGGTTTTCTTTTCTCTCGTTTTGTCAGAGATGGAGCCAAGATGGAACTTAACTTTGAACTTTGTGAAAGTTCATAGCTCGGTTTTCGTTCCCATTCCGCCTCTGCTTTCACCGAGCTTGTTTTTGGTTCCACCCCCACCTGTTTTCCTTCATGTCCCATTTTGGTTCCCATTCCACCTCCACCTCCGCCGGGGTTGGTTTTATCTCCACCTCTGCCTGTTTTGTCTCTATTCCTATTTTTCTTTTGGCTCCACCTCCGCCTGGTTTTATGCTTGACTTTCTTGTCTTGGTTATTCTATTTTGACTAACTTAGATTTTGATTATGTATTAATTATTAATGATGAATCTTTATCTGTAGGCTAAATCGATCGGGTTGGTGTTATCATGAATGGAGGGGTGGAGTGTGCATTTTTTGAGGTTATGGAAAGATTTGCAGATCTGGGTACACTATGATAGTTGAGGGCAAGTCAAGCTCACGTGTGCGGTTCCATTCTTCTGCTCTGGGTCATTGGGGCATTGATGGTTGGCAGGTGGGATGTGATGGGCTCATCTTGGTTTAGATCAATCTAGGTCATTCGATGGTGGCGTGGATCTGATCGACATCTCACGTTCTTGTTGTTTCTGCACGCATCATTGTTCGCACAGGTGGAGCTTTGATGGTGGGTGTGGCTCGAGGTGTTGTGCCCTTGCTTTTTTCGATCCCAGATCGATCTGATGGGGTCTTTGACTGCAATCATGGCTGGACGATGAGTTATTGTAGATTGTCGGGGCGTTTTTGGTTGGTGGACATGCATTTTTGAAACCCTAGTTCTGGTTCACATGAGCAGGTGTTCTATAAATCGAGCACTTTGCCTCTTTTGTAAGGGTTGGTCATTCCTTTGTTCTCTGGCCACCCATAATAGCAGAGAGGATTTGTTTCATAACTAGGAGCAGAGATACTTGTCTTAGTTAATGTTGGGTTTAGATACAGTTTTTATAGAGTGATATGTTGGAGTTAAGTTTACTAGATGAGGTTAATGAATCATAGTCTTTCTGTATGCCACTAAGTTTGTTGAAGCATAAATTTTTCTTATTTGATGAAAATCAATAGAAGGAACCAAATTTTGAGATTATTTCATTATATCGTCTATGGATGGAATTGTTACATGTCTGTTGATCTAAGATTTTAGCAACGAATGAAGAGTTTTCTCTTTTTAAATCTTAAAATTATTGTGATGATTAATTGTGATGGTTAAACTAAGCATTGCAGGTGTATGCAATAGTATGGATTGTTCTGTAAATTGCATCATGTTATGGTTTTCTTGATCTGTTAAAAGAGCATTCATTGTTGGAACCATATGTCTGGATATTGGAGAATTTTATTCATGTTTTACTAATATATTCCTTGACCTATATTTTTTTTTTTATTTAAACCCTCCCCCTTTTTTATCATTAAGTTTCGATTGATGAATCCATTGTTGCTTGCATTCCTTATAACCAACAAAGGTCCCTTGAAAATTACAATTGCATGGACTTATTGAGTGACACCAAACAGTTGAGAACCAACTACCAGGATCTTGGGAGTTAGGCTACTATATGTTGTATTTCTTTTTCAAGAGAAATAGAGTAGATATATTCTATTTAATGTTGTTTGTGTCATTTTCACCATCAACAGATCTGGCGCTAGAAGGAGGGCCGAAGGAACAAGCTGGCTCACATTGGGTCATTCTCATCAGATAAATATGGGAGGATTCTCAGATCCTCTACTAACCCTGAACCATTGATCGAACTTCAAACTCTAGTTAGACATAGACGTCAGACTCGTCAAGTTTTCATCCCACCATTGTCACCACCACTTACTCTGCCTAGATTTCCACTTACTCCAACACCACCCCCAGTTTGACCAATATCTCCACTAGTTCAACCCATATCACCACCACCCATGGCTTACTTTGTGAATAACCCCTCTCCACTAGGGACCATCCCTGGTGGAATACATGATCTACCAAAAAATCCATAAAGGTTTTTCCCCAAGTACATTCATGGAGAATCAAGAAGTGTTGAGGAACATATACAAGCATTCAAGGATGCCTGTACCCGTGCTCAAGTGGCTCACTAGGACATGGTATGTAGATTGTTTCCTTATTATTTGGGGGATATGGCATACAATTGGTATCTAAATTTTCCTCAGGGATCTATTCTAAGCTAGGTAGATTTAGAAAATGCTTTCATTAATTAGTTTCGGGTCTATGTAGACCCAACCATATTATACCATCAATTCACTACCATATGGATGGAACCTCATGAACCATTGTCGTTATTCAACACTAGATTCCAAAGGATTTTCCGTAGGTTACAAGACCCATACTTAATAGCTGAAAATATTTCCATTCTAGCATATTTAAGAGCATTTGATCCCCTAATTGGCTTATTTTTACAAAGAACCTATGCTCCCAATCAGATAGACTCCTTGTCAAAATTTTATCACCTAGCCATTAAATTGCAACAACAGATAAGTCTACAATTAGGAATTTTAGGAGGAATCCTTCCCCCTATGAGTTATCAAATTCCTAGTCCACCATTGTTCAATGCGGTCCCAGGGATGTCTTCCTCCCATTATGGACCTATTTTTGAGTTATAGACCTCACCCACCATTCCCTTTTTCAGTGGTGGCATTCAGGATTCTTCCCAGCAACCTCAAAATTACCAGCAACAAGGGGGAGGGTCAACTCTTGTTCACTCTCCATCTGTAGGACAAGCTATGCAAAATGAATGCACTATTCAACTAACCAATGCGGTGGAGACTCTAAAAAAGAATCTAGCACAAATTTCCAATGACATGGTACAACTTAGAATTAAACCCCCATAGAACCCAAATCAGAACTACCAGAATTAGGGAGGTTATAACAACCAGGGTGGTTACTTTAATCAGAATACGAATTAGAACACTAATAGGAACTTCTAGAATCAAAAACCCTCTAACCAAAATCATCAAAATCGAAATAGAGGATACAATTAGAGGTCCAACAACAACAATAGGTAGCAGAAAACTAGACCCAACAATGGGGGTGTTCCCCATAATTATCAGTCTGGTGAAGATAAATCACACACTGCTAATGTTGTGGATCTCAATTTCATGACTAATTGGTGTAAACTCCATGATACTACAACACATTCTGAGGTTAATTGCCCAAAAATGGAGAAAATAGTCAAGATTGCGCAGGTTGATTCCCACCCTCAACAAGGAAATTCCAATCAAGATGGCGGGTCAATAAGTACTACTATGAATTATGAAACCATTGAGGAACAATACCAATTTCCCATGCAAGGAGATAATGGACCAGAAGAGGATGTGTATGATGCCCAAGCCTTCCAGTCCAAGGGTGGCCACTTCCTGAGAAATCAAAATAAGGGCCCATTCACTACATCTACACCCCCAAACAATATGGTCACACCTAATCAAAATGCAGATAATAACCCACCACCACCAAAGGGGCCTCTTGACTCTCATAACAAAGGTAATCCACCTTATTTTCCTAAGTATCAAGTTAGGAATGATTCCAAGTTTGATTTCATTGTAGAGCTGCAGAGATAAAGGACATCATTGTCATTCTTTGACATCATGAAATGGTGCCTGACTCAATGAGAGGTTGTGATGAAAGCCCTGGAGGAGGCAGATCATTCAAAAGGAAAAGGTAAAGTGACTCCAGTGAAGGAGACAAATGTGGCAACCTATGGAGGTAAGACTAGTACCCCACCTTTTCTTTTGAGTTTAAGGATCTTTGGAAAGAATCTGCATAATTGTTTGTTGGATTCTAGAGCATTGGGTAACGTTATGTCCTTTTCAATTTGTAAGAAGTTAGGATTAAGTCCTACCCAGACCAACAAGAAATTGATTCAGTTGGACAAAACTGAGGTTAATGTAGTAGGGGAATTGAAAAGTATGCATGTACACGTTGGATCGGACCCAAGGATCCAAACTTACATAGACATCCAAGTGGTTGATATCCCATAAACATATGGTATGCTCCTAAGTCAAGAGCTAATGAAGAGTATTGGGTGGTACCTATCTTTAGATTTCACTCACATGTGGCTACCTTGGAAGGGGATAGCAACATAGATCAAGATTGAGAGTGAACCTAGACTCAAACACATGATTACTGAACATAATTCTCCCAATGAAGTAGCCTATTTTGAAACTGAAATAGGATTTTACAAGCGAGAAGAGGTCATGACCTTCTCAGTGCTCAATCTCGATGATACACTGCCCATAGAACTAAGTGATCCAATGATCTCGGTCAACCAGCAAGTTCTAATAAGAAATTTTCAAAAAGATAGGTTGGTATTAGGAGAGGAGACTGATTTGGGCAGTTTGTTACTTCCTAATTGGTGTAGGATACATTATCACAACCATTCCAAGTTGACATGCCAACCCTGTCTAGATGTCTTAAAACATATAGGCCAACCTCAATCAATTTGTCAAGATCAGCCTCATATACCCACCAATAAATTCCCATATGATGTCAAGGATGCTACCATCCTTACTAGAACAAATCTTTCTCAAGAGAAGGATCCCTCACAATTTGAGTAGACTCAGGTGCTATGCTTTGTGTTTCAAGGGGAGATTGAGGTATCTCAGCCTTTCTCCAATTCCCTTGCCCTAGATACTCTACCAATGCCTAAGGCTTTGATAAAAAATGAATCAGATCACAGCTTGATCCAAAAGGTTGTTTCGGAAGTGATTCTTGAATAGGCTTCAAGTATAGAGGAATCATTGACTGAGGACTACCCCCAATCGCCTTCAACTCTTGATGGCCAACAACAATCTAAGCTACCACCTATCCCAAGCAAGTCATAAAAAGGGAAAGACCCCAATTAAAGACCAATTGTGGAGACTTAAATTTGATGGCTCCAAGTCCAAAATAGGAAGTGGAGTAGGGATTGAATTAACTAGCCTGAAAGGGAAGACTTATTTTGCTTCCTATAGGCTACAGTTTGGTTTCACAAACAATGTGGCCAAATATGAGGCACTCGCTCATGGGCTTATGTTTTCCCATCAAAATAAGGTCACTGCTCTCGTGGTAATGGGGGGTTAAGAGGTAATTGTAAAGAAGGTACACAACTAGTATACTTTCCATAACAAAAGATTGGTTGTGTACAAAAATAGAATTTGGAACTTAATTGAAGAGTTTGATGCTTTTGGGATCACTCAGATCCCTAGAGAAGCTAATCAAATTTTAGATTCCCTTTTTTTTGCTTCTAGCACCTTGGAACCTATGCAATATTCTAAGCTAAATAAACTTTCCATTGAATTAATCTCAGTCCCAGCTGTCCCAGATAACATCCAGAATTTTTAGGTTTTTGATGATGACTAGCATATACTGGCCTTTTTGTAAAATTTTGATGTATTCGAAGGACAAATAATAGATGAATCTAAAAGAGATTAGGGAGATTGGGATCCTGAGAAAGGTGAGATAGAAGGGATACTGGATCTGAAAAGAAATAGTATTCCAAAGGGGATGGTGGCTTTGGAGAGAATATTTGATTCCGACCCATGGGCTCATCAAAGGGTACCCATCGAGAGTGATGGAGGAAAATATGAATCTGTCAATTTGACTCACTCAGGCCTTGAAAGAAATGTCCTCATAGGGAAAACTTTCCCAGAAGAAATCAAACAGAATTTATAGTCAAGATTTTGGAGCAGAACATTGCAACCATCGCTTGGGGGTATGATGATTTGAAGACCTTTGACACTTCAGTGATCACACATGCCATACCTCTTAAGCCAGAGGCCAAGCCCTTTCTTCAAAAGCAATGCCCAATCAATGCTTTGATTGAGCCTTTGATCCAGAAGGAGGTGCAAAAGCTCCTATCCGCAAGAATAATCTTCCCAATTAGACATTCTACATGGGTGGAAAATTTGGTTCTTGTGCACAAAAAGAATGGTGAAATCAGATTATGTGTTGATTTCAGGAATTTAAATAAGGCCTCTGAGAAGGATAATTATCCATTTCCTTCTCTTGATGAGATACTACAAATAGTCAATGGGTCCCAGATGATGTCATTTTTGGATGGCTATTCTAGGTATAATCAGGTCCTTGTCAGTCATGAGGACAGAATGAAGACTGCCTTCACCACCAAGTGGGGCATATTTTCCTATCGAAGGATCAACCTTATCAATGCTAGAGAAACCTTTCAACGTGAAATGGATGTAGCATTCAAGGATATAATAGGTAAGTGCATCATTATCTGTATGGATGACTTATCTATTTTCTCAAAGAAATGGGAAGACCATGTTGCAGACTTAGAAAAGGTTCTCAAAAGGTGCATAAACTATGGCGTCTCCCTCAATCCAAGGAAGTGTGTGTTTGGAGTGTCTAAAGGGAAACTCTTGGGCCACATTATATTAGAGGAAGGGATATCCATAGATCTTGATAGAGTGGAGGCTATCTTGAAATTGACAAGACCAGGAAGTAAGAAAGAAATGAGGTCCTTCTTCGGAAGGATTAATTTTGTCAGAAATTTTATAACAGGGTTTGTAGAAATTGTCAAACCCCTTAACGAAATGATGAAGAAAGAGGCAAAAATTGCATGGACCGATTGAGTGACACCAAACAATTGAGAACCAATTACCAGGACCTTGCGAGTTAGGCTACTATATGTTGTCTTTCTTTTTCAAGAGAAATAGAGTAGAAATATTTTGTTTAATGTTGTTTGTGTCATTTTCACCATCAACAGGTTGTTACATGTATGATGGGTCACTTTTTCTTGAGTCTAATAATGTATAGTGGGTTGTAGACTTGAGTAATATTCTATATGACAAGGATGGTGGGCCAAAGCAATGAAAAATTGAGGTGGTTGGAGGTGCTGATAATCCTTTTATGATGATTGTGTTTCTCCTTAGGATGATGGTGATCCTATAGTTCCTCATGGTGTTGGTGATGTGGGCTCTTATGTTGTTCCTCATGGTGTTCATGTGATGTGGGCTTTCTTATTGTTCCTGGTTTGGGTGTTAATAAGGGGAAGTGCATTGTTGATGATCTTGGGTTGGGTGTTGATTATATTTTTGGTGAGAGTTCTTTTGTTAGTGAGGTTGATGAGATTTATTTCACCCTATTTGGTTGTTCTTGTCCCCATCACTATTTATCTAGAATCTTGGCTTCAAGAATGTATTGACGTTAGGGTGTAGTCCTTCGAGAAGAATGTTGAGGATTTTATAGAAAATTTGGATAAAGTAAAATTAATAAAAATGGCCAATAATGTTATGTTTCTATGTCCTCTTATTTTGTATCCCATTATTTGTTCAATCTTACCATGACTTTATTACCAAGATTGGTGTTACTAGTTTGGGTGGCAAATTACTAAGATTGTTGTTTCTTGTTTGGATGTTGACCTTTTTGGCTTGTTATGAAGACAAAGGCTATGTTATGTCCATTATATGTTATTATGGATGGTGGGCTTGATTTATTATATGATGGGGTGTATGGTGAATATTTGGATTATTTATTTTAATATTTATTTTGGATAGGGTCCTATGTATACAATTTCTTAATTGTCCCTATTTTGTTTTATGAGACTTAATTTGTCATACTTTGTGCCTTGGTGTTGTATGAACTATATTTCTAAACTATATCCATTGATTTAAAAAAATCATAAATCACAATCGAGGAACAAGTCTAGAGTTTTATTTGTAAGTAGATAAAATGGATTACACCAATATTACATCATCATTCTAGGAGTATATTGCATCCTTGCTTGTTCTCAACCTAGATTCATCTTTGTTGGTATTAGGGTGTCTTAACATTTTCAAGACCTAACATTGTTTCCTTGTTTAATTATTTATTTCAGCCTATGTTTATGTTCATCTAAAGATGTCATTTTATGGGACCTACTTTAGTTAGGTGACAACCTCTACAGTAGGTGACTAGGATGACATGCATACTAAATTGAAGATAGGTGTCCCACTATGTAGCTAAATTGGTGGCATTTTTCATGTCATGTACAAGATTATGACAAATTAAAAATGATTGATTATGACAATTGTAAGAGTCAAGTATTAAAAATTAATGGCAAGTGGGCCCTATTTGATTTAGGTGCCTATGCATGTAAGGGGTTTGCATACATACAGGTGCATTGCATGTTCAAGAGGTGTTTGACATGCTTTAGCATTTAAGGAGGCATTAGACATGCAAAGTTGTAGTTATATTTTCATGAAGGTAGTCAAAAATTTCCATGTACCCTCTTATAGCATCCACTTCTAGAATTTACATTGTAAATATATAAATATGATTGTTTGCAATGTTGTATTTTATTGTTCACTACAAGTATTGTTTTGTTGCCAAAATTACTCTAGATTTTAACAATGTGATCACTCTTGAAAGAAATTTTCTCTAGACAAGTGTTTGTAATAAACTCTGTTTACTGTAATACATTGAGTAGGCTTTTGGAGTGTGAGGTTTTATATTGAAAGGGATTTCCCCACATATATCTTGTATTATGAGAATTTATCTATGGTGATGTTTATTTTGTATTATCAAAATGTGTATTTTCTTCACATTAACTATTTAAAATGCTAAAAAAATTATAGAATCTTTCCTCATTTGATTGACATAGGAAGTTTATTCTACATACCTCGCTTCCTTTCAGTTGGTATCAAAGCTTGGTCAATTTGGTCTCATTGTTGGGTAGAGGGTTTTTTGAATTGATATTTTTGAGTGGAAATTTATTGAAAAGTATTTTGTAATCTTGTTGCAAGAAGGATATGGCTAGCACATCTGGAAGAATAGAGATACAAAAATTAACAAAGGAAAATTGGAGTTTCTAAGCTCAAGATGGAAGACATGTTGGTAGATAGAGATCTATGGATGATTGTATCTAGAAAGATTTTGTTGGGCATGAAATGAGAAGATTGGGATATGATGGATCATAAGTCTAGGGGTCTAATAAGACTATGTTTGGTTAACTTTTTTCTTTTAAATGTCCATGAAGAGAAGACTATTGAAAACCTTTGGAATAAACTTCAAATTTATCAATCTAAATCCCTAGTAAATAAATTGTTCTTTTGAAATAAAATGTATTCTCTTAAGATGGAAGTAGGATTTTTTCACAAATCATCTTATTTCTTTCAATACGTTTGTTTCCCAATTCAATTTTGTTACTATGAAGATCGAAGTGTAGGATTGTTGCATGACTTTGTTGGGTTCATTGTCAAACTCATGGGATCACCTTGTCATGGACATCAGGAGTACCACAACCACCTTGTCATGGACATTAGGAGTAACACTACCACCTTGTCATCGTCAGACTCATGGGACCACCTTGTCGTGGACATAGGATCCCTTTTTCTTCATTTTAATATATAGATATAACATATTATCAGTATAGATTATGTGTGTGTATGTGTGATGTATATAAACATGTTTGTTTATTTTTATTATAAATATTTTTAAATGATTGTATACATACATACATAATGTTAGTTAAAAAATTTGTCTCCTCAAACAATTAAACATAATGACTTATTTGTGCCCAAAAATGAAGGAAAATATGTAATCAACGGTTGAGATAAGAAACAATTACTCTCTAAATTTTTAAGAGGTACAACTCCCTCTTTGGATTTTCAACAAAATATTGAAACTAGTAATTTCAAATGGTGTATGTTTTTACCAAAAAGTAGGAAAGGCAAGAGTATTCAACACTAGAAAGCTTTCAAGCATTGCATGTAATAAGTATAAGAACAAATATAACTACTGGTATGAAGGCCAACATAACATATCATAGAAGTAGAAATAAATGATCAAATCAATTTAACATCAAAACTAAAATTAATTGTCCAAATGAAATTGTTATTCACTCACATAGAAATGACATAACTCCAAGAATTACCCGAACACACAAATTCAAATAATTTCTTCTTTCATTCAAATTACACGCTAAAATGTACTTAGACCTAAAAGCTTTCAATTTTGTTTATGCTATATCAAAATTGTAGTGAACGGTTAAGAGAGTTTCGAGCTCATTTTAATTACATAAATACTAAGCATAGATAACCACTTCTTTAAAATAACTACCCAATTTTTAAAGATAGTCTTTAATCCATAACATGTTCATAAAATATCATTAAAACAAATAAATCAATTTTGAGATGGTGCTTCATTTGTCACTCCCTCGATTGATTGGGACATTGCTGTGGCATTCCTAGCTTCGTACATGCATAACAGGCCTTCACGATAGGTGGCATCTCTTCATGTTGAGGAATGATAGCATTTCTAGCTTTGAGTTTCCAGAGAGCTTTGTTCGCTTTACCCATTTCAATTTTTCTTGCATAAGTTGTAGCAAGTCCGACAAAATGGAACATTACTAAGTCGATACCATTTAGCTTTCTTAGGCTTTTAGCATTGAACTATCATTTATCACAAATAATATCGATCATCCTTTTGATACTCCCCTTCAATGATTCTTCATCCTCATCCTCAATGTTTCCTTCTTTTCTAAGATGAAGATTGATTCCTAGGAGGTTCTCCTAAATTTCATCCCTAATAGTGTTGCACTCATTTAGAACTTTTTTGAACTCCAGTAAGCTCTGTTTAAAAATGAAGATTTTCTATTCTATTCTCTTCTTCCACATAACACATCGATTTTTTGTAACATTTGAGAGGATATTTTCACTAACCAACATTTCAAGGCCTGATTCTACCATCCCTTTGAAGTCACCATGGGAACTTGTCCACATGGCCTCATTTTTGGTCGAGGCGATATCCTTATCCACTTCAACCTTCAGGGTGTCCATATCATTGCACACTTTTTTATATTAGTAATAAATGGATCCCTTTATTTATAATGTTAGTAGTTCAATCTTTTGTAGCTTTCCTAAAGGCTTTATAGTTATGCATTTTATTTACTAATTCTTTCCCCATAGATGATGTTGGATCAAAAGTAGTTTTTGCTTGGGAAATTGGTTGTGGAAAAATATCAAGTACATATCTTAAGCATTTCATTAGAAGTTTTACTTGACTCTTTAGTTCATCTCTTCTCTTCTTATCTTTAGTTGTCCTCTCCACGAACCTTGTTACTATCACCTAGAAGTTATGTACATCTCCATCCTCATGGAAAGTCCTAGGTTTACTCTAGTGATATTGAAATCACTAATAGTATCTTGGATTTCTTCTTTTTGTATAGAGGGATGAGCCACTTATACACGCATATTCTCAATGTTATCATCTTCAAGTAGCCTAGATGTATTTTTCAGCTTCTTGGACTTTGGGGTTCTCTGAAGCATTTGATCAACAAGATCCTTCTTTAGGAGGTTCACTTGGACAATTTTTCTTTTCTTGTATAGGGTTTGTTTGAGTCATGAAGTAGCAGTAGGCATGGTTTCCAACCCTAAACTAGGATAAACAAATTACAAAACCATTCTCAAAGGAGGAGTAACATATTACCTATCTTTAGAAGAATAAGGGGGAGTAGGGGAGTAGGGCCTACCCTAGGAGAGGTGTGTGTATCTATAGGAGGAGAATATTCAAGAGAAGATGAAATTTCTTGAGAAGGGGAAGTGGAAAAATTGGCCATCTCTTCTTTTTCAATTACTTATTTTTCTTTCTCTTATTGTGGGGACTCTAGAGCATCTTCTCCACATCTCCTTTGTGGAAAGTTATTCTTTGGAGGCTCACTATCACCACTACCTTGTCCTTATGATGATATTTTTTGTGTAGGGGATGTTTGCACACCTAAGGAAATATGCACTTGGTTTTTCACTCCTTGAGACTGAGTGTCCTGTGAATTTGGAGGAGAAGCTTGTTTTTCTACATTCTTCTTTTCCACCCATTCTTATGTCCTCTTCAAGACCAATGTAGTCTTTGCTTCAATAGTTTCAATTTCTTTAATACTCCAATCCAGGGATATAACAGGTTGGGTTTGAATATGACTAACAAAACTTGGATCTAAAATATCAGATTCATCATCCTTTATACCTTGAATTTCCTAGTCTAATATGAATGTAACAATTTGTCTCAGCGTTAGTCTCATGCAACGTCTCCTTCACATTTTATATTCATTTGCATAATTGGCCCAATAATCTTCTAGGTGTGGAATATGATTGAAGATAGGACCTAGCTGTTGATTATGTTTCATGAAGTTCTTACTATCGAAAGGAAATATTTATCATAAAACTACAATGTGCACTTTTAAGATCCCTCTCAATGTTGAGGGCATCTAACATGGAATTGTACACCAACCTTTTTCCTTTCCTGGAATATTTTTCTCTCTTCTACTGCTTGTCTACATACCTGTATCAAGACAAATTTATCTTTTGCATATTTAGGGAGCTTGAGTGGGAGAACATTGAATCCTCCAATTCTAATATAATAAAACCTCTAAAATTGTATGAAATGACTCCCATAGGTGTTAATTAATTGTATGTCCTCTTGAGATATTTTGAAAGTAATATCCCCTTTAATTTCTGAAACCATTCTCATAGTAAATTTATCATTTACTCTCCTAAAATGATGATAAATCTTCCCTAATTGCAACTTTTCATAATAATCAAAGATTTGAACATCTTGATGTTGAACTACATTTGATCTTAGTCTAGGCCAAGGTCTAGTATAAGTAATGACATAGAACAAATGGTACATATAAAAAAAATTCTATTAACTGGGAAGTGAGTGATCATAGAATGCATTTTTCTTTGATAAGTTGTGTCCAATCCAAGAATTTTTGACCATTAATAATGTTTTGCATGAAGAAGTACATCTATTCTTGAAATCATGTGCTCTCTCACTACCTTTCAATCTATGTAGGAACACAATTATCTTGAAGATTTCATCAACAAAGTGGTTTCTATGCATATTCTTAAGCAATCAAGATTTTCCTTTCTTCAATGTAGCAAACGATTCACGGACAATTAAATTCTTGTACTATCCTTTCTTCTCTAAAAAATTATAATATGAGGAAATTTGAAATCCGCATACAGTTCCCTATTTGGAATTCTCAAACAAGAGGCAAAATTTTCTCTTTGAATCTTTATGACTAATTGATTGTCATTCTCATTTCTCTTGTCTGAGGGTTATAATGATTTATACACTCTAGCACCAATTCAAGGAACTAGATAGCCACAAGGAATGTCGTGGCATGGAAAAAATCACTTTCAATTATCCTATTGGTTATGGGCGACCGGTTATCCTTTCCAAATATTTCCCAGAATTTATCCAAATTCACATGCCCTAATTTCGTATCCCCAATCTCCAAAGTAGTTCTAGTTAAATTAGATAAGTATTCATAACCTTGGCACATCAATTTCATGGTGAAAGAAACCTTAGAATATATGACTAATTTGAACAAACAAGAATGGGGAAAATTCTTGTGCTACAAGTCCCCTTAATTAGGGTATAATTGGATTATCCTAAAACAAATTGTAGCTCAAAAAAAGAGTACCATACCTTTAAAGTGTGCCCCAAACTCTGAAAAATTATTAGTTATGTTATTCCACAATTTTTCCTTCTCTGACGGACAAAGTGTTGAAAATTGAGGAGTTTTCTTGGCTTAACACTTTGTAAAACTTTAATATTGTTGATCTAAATATGATTTTCCTTCATTACAGATTCTTTGTGGATTATCTAATTAATCCATTTTACTATTTGTAGAATGTACACAGGAGTTGATAGAAGAAGTAGACAGGATAGTAGAAAGATTACACAGGCATATAACATGGAGAAAACCCTTTCGGGTAAAAAAATCCACCAAGAATTAATCTATTATTCAATCCCTGAAGTAGATTACAATAGCTCCACTTCTTGCTTGAGAATGCCTCTTTTTCCTTCACCAAAACTTCTTCACAACTTGCAATAAAATCGAATAATAACTCTCTTCAACTTGCTTGAGATAAATAGGCTTTGATCAACTTTGTAAACTCCAATTGAGTTAAAATTACAATGCTCAAGCCCTATCCTTAAAAGTTACACCTATCTCTTGTAAGTAAATTTATGCCATGAAGAACAATGTCAAATCCTCATCTTCATGCATTTGGGCGTCCCAAATTGGAGTGCCAACTCAACCTTTATTTTGTAAATATCTTCAAGGATTCATCCTCAAAGTATGCATCCAAAAGAGGGCCCACTTAACTCATCCTTCTGAAATATCTCAACATGCAAAGGAGTTAATTCCAAGAAGCCAACTTGGGAGCCCAAGTTGGGTCCAAGTCATTTCTTGTTAACTGAAAAATTTCTCAACACCATTCATGCAAAACAATGTGCATGCATGACCCTCCATCTATTAACTAAATATATCAACCTGTTATCTTTCCATGCAACTCAATTCAACTAAGATTAACTAACATGCAACTGAAGATAACTAAAACATAACTGAACCGAACTTCAACTAAACTGAATTAAACTTCAATCCCTATTTTATAGGTACCCAACATGCATAAATTCAAATCCCTATTTTGTAGGAACCTAAGATGCATTTTTGAAGTGTACTCAATTCACCAACCAATTAACAGAACCAAGGTGGATCCCACCTCCCATGTGTGCACCCATGTTCTCCTATTTTGTAGGAGATCACTCTAAGGCGACCCCACATGCTCCTATTATTTAGCAATAACTACAAATTTCATATTAAATATTTATTTTATTCAAAATTAATCTCTTCCTAATTCTAGAGTTGTAAAACCCATTCCAAGGAGTTAGGAGATACATGAAATAAGTTAAGAATGCAATTAAATGGCATCCTATTCCCAACATTCTCCCACTTGACATTATCATTACAATTATTCGAAACAAGGATTCATTTAATATATAAGACAATTATAGGACTCAAGGCCAATGGGCTTCCTACACCACGAGAACCTTTCTACAACATTGATTAAAGTGTTAACTTTCTCAATCAATACCCTTCCCAGGTCTCTGTAGTATCCATGAGTACCCACCAATCAATCCATGCCAACTTCAAATTCAACCTGCATAATCATGAAGCTCCAAGAAAATGATTAATACTCAAAACTCAAAAAACTACAACCTCTCCAAATTTCATGAAGATAACTATATCCTATCAAATCTCCCACAGTATTGTAATACCGAGCTATACATGGCAACAAGATAAACATCAAAACCATCACTATCAAAAAACTCCCACTGAAACATGTAACCAAGCTATTCATGACATTGTGATAACAATATCCTCATGAAGATCATCCAAGGCCCTTACACAATCAAAGAACTAAAATGTAACAAGAGCTCCCAAAAGGCAAAGTAAAACCATGATTCCTAAACCAAGAAGATTAAACTCAAGGTAACTATCTCCATAACCCATAAACCATGTCATAACATCCCTTAAAATGAATGCTCCAAAACTAACTATCCATAGCTCAAGATCCATATCTATGAAAGATAAAACATATCAATTCATGCTAAACCATCCTTAAATGAGTCTCCATAATCAACCATGAATCAACTCAATCCCATGAGAAATCAAAGCATTATACATAACACATCTTAAAATATATAATGGGCAAATACCTTTCAAATAAAGTAGTGTCGAGTGTGTTGAACTCACGTCCAACCAAGGTGTAGGCTTCTCGGTCTTTACTGTTGAAAATAATTTTCTTACAAGTAACCATTCCAACATATATCTCTTACCATAAGAGAACTCAAGCCTCACCTAATTCTCCAAGTATCCATGAGGACCTATAACCAACCAATCCATGCCAAACTCCAAATGTAACACAACACCATCATGAAGTAATCAATCAAATGATTAAATGTACCAAATACAAAGAGAACTACTATGATCAATGTCAAATCTCCAATCATAAATTAGGAACATAATCATGACATCCATGATATAAACATATCCTCCAAGGAGATCACATGCATCATCACTTACATAAACATCCTAGTCTCAAGAGAACAAGTACCATGTCAAACTCTAAATGCAACAAGAGTAAACCATGATATAATAGCAACCACACTAAACCAAGAAAACATATGCCCAATCACATGAATATTTCCATACCAATGATGCATCCACATCACTTCCAACAACTCCCACTGAACCATGGTAATGAGTTACACATGGAATCATGACTGCCATCCTTTTCATGAAGATCACTCTGTAACACCATGCAAAGAGTTATCACAAACAATTTTAGCTGAAATAAACAATGCATCATTACTATCATTCAAGGATTCCTTTGTAGAAGAATCCAAACTATTTTTCTTGTTCTTACAATCCTTCTTCACATCTTCCAATTTCACACAGTTCTGACACTTTACCTTACTCTTACTAGGGGTTTTAGACCATCCTTTGGACTTACCCTTCCCTTCCTTGTCTCCCTTAGGTTCCTTTTTCTCAAGCCTACCTCTTACAAACAAGGCATCTTGGATTTCAGTTTTATACTTCCTCCTCATCTCCTCTAATAGGAGAGTAGGAATTATATTGTGCATCTTCGGATCTGCACCACTACCACTGATAGCAACAATTAAATTTTCCCAAGACTCTGGTAAAGAACAAAGTAAAAAAATGCATTTATCTTCATCTTCTAGCTTTACATCTAAAAATGCTAACTGACTCATAATCAAATTAAAAGAATTTAAATGATGTGTAACAGAATCACCATCTTTCATCTTCAAAGAATATAATTATCTTTTTAGATACATTTTATTAGTAAGGATTTTGGTTTGATAAACAACACCTATTCTCTTCCATGGATAAAATACAGTCTTTTCATTTGAAACATTCAAGAGAATAGCATCAACAATACATAATCTTATGGTTCTTCTTGCCTTCTTATCTAACTTAGCTCAATCCTCATTTGACATAGATGAAGGTGTCTTTGTCTTATTACCTACAACTGTCCACTGATCTCTCTCTTCAAGGAGATCTTCCATTTTTAATTTCTACATCTCATACCCAGATCCATTGAACCTTTCAATATCTAAATGAGAAGTAGAACCCATTGCAACAAAAAATTATTTCCAAAATCAGCAAATAACCAAAATAATAAAATCTCTCACTAAGCCAATAAATCCTTCAATCTTTAAGAGAAAGGTGTCCCAATACTCTACCCAACCTTAGCTCTGATACCAAATGTTGAAAAATTGAGGAGTTTTCTTAGATTAATACTTTGTAAAACTTTAATATTGTTGATCTAATTATGCTTTTCCTTTGTTACAAATTCTTTGTGGGTGATTATCTGATTAATCCATTTTACTATTTGTAGAATGTAGACAGAAGTTAATAGAAGAAGTAGACAGGATATTAGAAATATTACACAAGCATATAACATGGAGAAAACCCTTTCGGGTAAAAAAATCCATCAATAATTAATCTATTATTCAATCTCTGAAGTAGATTACAATAGCTCCAACTCTTGCTTGAGAATGCCTCTTTTTCCTTCACCAAAACTTCTTCACAACTTGCAATAAAACTGAATAATAACTCTCTTCAACTTGCTTGAGATAAATAGGCTTTGATCAACTTTGTAAACTCAAATTGAGTTAAAATTACAATGCTCAAGCCCTATCCCTAAAAGGTATGCCTATCTCTTGCAAGTAAAGTTATGTCATGAAGAACAATGTCAAATCCTCATCTTCATGCATTTGGGCATCCTAAACTGAAGTGCCAACTCAACCTTTATTTTGTAAATATCTTCAAGGCTTCATTCTCAAATTAGGCATCCAAAAGAGGGCCCAATTAACTCAGCCTTCTGAAATATCTCAACATGCAAAGGAGTTAATTCAAAGAAGCCAACTTGGGCACCCAAGTTGGGCCCAAGTCATTTCTTGTTAACTAAAACATTTCTCAACACCATTCATACAAAACAAAGTGCATGCATGACCCTCCATTTGTTAATTGAATGTATCAACCTGTTATTTTTCCATTCAACTCAATTCAACTGAGATTAACTAACATGTAACTGAAGATAACTAAAACATAACTAAACTAAACTAAACTCAACTGAACTTCAATTGAACTTCAACTAAACTGAACTGAAATGAACTAAACTAAACTGAACTGAAATGTACTAAACTAAACTCGGCTTCAATCCCTATTTTGTAGGAACCTAAGATGCATTTCTGAAGTGTATTCACCAACCAATTAACAGAACCAAGTTGGATCCCACCTCCCATGTGTGCACCCATGTGCTCCTATTTTGTAGGAGCTCACTCTAAGGCATTCCGACATGCTCCTATTATTTAAGAATAGCTAAAAATATCATATTAAATGTTTATATCATTCCAAATTAATCTCTTCCTAATCCTAGAGTTGTCAAACCAATTCCAAGGACTTACGAGATACATGAAATAAGTTAAGAATACAATTAAATGGCATCCTATTCCCAACACAAAGTTCTCCAAATGCTTGTTAAAATTAACCCTTTGAATAACTCAATTCACCTAAAACATCCACAATAAATGATAGGAAGTGATAGATATCCATTAATGGTGCCCCATTAAGGTTGGCACGTTCAAACTTCCCAATCTTTCATTTTTCTCCAATATGCTTTTGAAATTTTTAAAAGGAACGACTAGTAAAGCTTTCCAGTGAATTGATTAGTTTCAACAACCCTATGATGAGGAACCAACAAAGGTTTCAAAACTTAGGTATGATCCTAAAATACCACCATCATTGTGTAATCTTGATTATGTCATTTTTCAAAAAAGAAAAAATTTTAAAATCTCTTAGTCAAAAAGAAGTATGGTTTTGACAACCTTGTTGGGGAATGACATAGGTTTCAAAACTTCTAAAAAAAATTGTAATCATTTTAATGTTCTTTTCTCTTTATCGGCAGGTGCAAAGGTTATGACAGATGCCTCGGGCTTCGACATAGTTCTAGGAACACACAAAGAATTGACTATAAAAATTGAACCTTAGAATTAATCTTTGAAGCATCAAATTCAAACAAGGTTGCGACAACCTAAGAGGAGCCTGACATGATTTTGAAAACCATGGGAAGGGGAGACAATTTTTAATAGGAAAAATTTACATGGGTGGGCAGTCTTTTAAAGGGGAAATTAAATCATGGTAACACATACATAAACATTCATACATACATACATACATGTTGATTGTCAAAATAACACAACAATGTTAAAACAAAATATTTCTACTCTATTTCTCCTAAAAAAAGATAGAGAGCCTATAACTACCTATCTTCCAAGGTCCCTGTAGTTGGTTATCAATTGTGTTGATGTCATTTAGTGGCCTATGCAACTATAATATTCAAGGTACCTATTGGTAAAGGGTAAAAAATGCATAATACAACTTATTCTAACGTTTGGGGGTGTAAATAAACATAAAAAGATAGATGAGGGCTCAGGACAACAAGTCATAGATGTAAATTCCTTTCAATTCAGACATACAAATTTTGTAATGAGCATTTATTTTAAGTAATTAAAACCACAAAATAATACAATCCATAGAATACTTTGTACCATTGCATGCATTCATAGTGCTAATTCAAGACATACAATCATTAATCATCATTAAACTTTGAAACTAAACCAAAACATATTACCAACTCATTACCAAAATTCATAGATAACAATGAAATAGTCTCATATTCAGAACCTTCTATTGATTTTTATCAAATAAGAGAAACTTATGCACAACATTCATTGGTATATGAATGACTATGGTTCATCAACATTACCATTAAAACTAATTCTGAAAATAACATCAATTGTATTAAAAATACTTGTAAATTATCTAAGTATCTTTGCATAAAACTGTAAAAAGATTCTGGAAAATTGTAAACTATCTTAGATCTCCCTTAGGTGGCTAATCTTGCTTCAATGAGCTAACCTTTACAAAATGGAGAGAAATTCTACATATAGGAAACTTTTGCACTTATTCCTATCATCAAACAATTCAGATCCACAAATCATGGGATGACTGGGGTAATGTAGGATGAGTGTCCATTTTGATCTTTAGCTACTGATTGAGGACTCCTTGTCAAAATATGCATCCAAGAAGGGGAAGATAGAATTATTGGAATCTTTAGTTGGAATCATGTTATGATCCTGCAAAATAGGAAAGGGAAGTTGTCTAGCTGGTCGTGCCCTTTTGATGCTCTTCTAGAAAAGGGGCATGTGTATTGCCACCTTAATCCTATGTTTTTTGCTCCAGTATGTACTCATCATAATTGGTGATCACTTGTTGAAGCACATTTTCATCTAGCCCATTTACCCAGCTATCTTCAAACCTTATTCTCTTTAGTTCAGTAGAGGAAAACTCTTTCATATTTCCATGTTTGATAAGCTCCCTTCTAGCAGCCTTTATTTCTTCCTTGATATCCATGAACCTATCTATTAAGAGGTCATCACCATCATCCCCTTTATGCATTACCTCCTCAAATCTACTATTCCATTTTTCCTTGAGTTTATCAAGGAGTAGGCCATCTATCTCAGGGATGTCTTCATTAATAAGTATAGCAGTACTTGCTCCCAATTCCTCAATTTTCTCATTGAGATCCTTTCTATCCTATTACACCTCATTCCTGTGCTCATAAATGAATGAATACTGAAATATAATGATGTTGAAGGTCTTTTCAATAAAATCTGCATTGTCCTTCTCTAGGATGGACTTTTCCAACAATGTTTGCATAGGTAGCTTATTGATATCTTTCAACTTTCTTGCATGCTCTATATATTCTTCCTCTTTTTTCCAAGAGTCTCAACATGTGAAATCATAACACTAACCAATTCTAAAGTGCCTTCATGAGCTTTACAACTATCAATAAGAAAATCATCCACTTCTTGATTTAGTCTATTAATCCATTTGTCCATCATTCTCACCTTATTTCTCATTTCAACCAGGTTGTCTGCATCTTTCTTGCTTAACAAAATTGGTGTCTCAAGAGCAGTATATTGTGAAGAGATAGGAGAAGACAAGTCTTTCAAAAACTTATACAATTGATCCACCTATTATTTGATCTCATCCTTCCTTTTCTTGTCTTTGACCATTCTTTATTTAGTGGAAGAGGTAACAATATCAATTAGATCCATTTGCTAGTTCCTTGTAGGCTTTCCTAGATTCATCGTGCCTAGTTGATAATCACTTAGCTGCATTTCTCATCTATCTTTAACAACTATTGGAATGGAACATTCAGCCATAATTTCCCCATCATTCATTAACCTTGTAGAATGATGAACTCTAGCCCTTTTCTTGGGCCTCTCTTTTTCAATTTCTTTCCTTACATCATCCTAGTTAAGGGGTTGGGGTTGCACCAAATGCTTCCTTTCTATATTAATCTTTAACCATGTTGGTGCAATAGGGGGAGTTGGAACTTGTGTTGAAGAAGATGTAGCAAGAGAGAGTGGCTGCCAAAGTACTACCTTGAGTTGAGAATCAACCTCTTGTTGCTTTTTTTTTGCCTTCTCCCTTACAAGTTCATTAGCTTTAGTTGTTGCTTTTCTTTCTTATTCAATTTTGGCTAGTTGTTCTTCCTCCAATATCAGCTCCTCCAGCAGCTGATCTCTTTGTTTTTCTAACTCCTCCACCCTTGCATATGTCTTAGCTGCTTCTTGGTCAATTTTAGCCTACTCCTCTTCTTCCATTCTTTTCAACTCTAGCTCTTCTTCTTATTTCTTTCTTCTAGCCTCCTCCATTTCTCTAAACCTAGCTTTGAGGGCTTCATTTTCTCTCCTTTGTTGGGATTTTTCTTCTTCTAGCTCATAGATTTTTTGCAACAGAGCTAATTTATCCTTTTCTTCTTTAGCTTTTAGCTCCTTTACCATTTGTCACTACAGAAGGTCTTCCTTTTCTTTTTGCTACCTTGCAAACTCTTCAGCCTTAGCTCTAGCTTCTAACTCCTATTGTTTGGAAAGCATATTGAATTTGGCTTTGACCTCTACTTCTTGTTGTTTTGCAAGTATACCATCTACTTCTTTCCTTGCATCTTCAAACAACCTCTATTGGTCTTCTGGAGTTAGGACATGTTTAGTCCCAACTTCTTCAATATTTTTAGTAGAAGTAGTCACAAGAGGATCATTGTCTAACTCTACTGCCTCTGAACCAGTATTGATGTCATGAATTTCAATCTCATTTTCTTTTCCCTTTAGAGTTTCAGCTTGCTCATGTGGATTCCCTACAAGTACTTCAAAATATTTTTCAAGGAGAGGAGGATGAGATGAATATCCTTCTCCAATTGTGGTAGCTTCCAAACCCAATGATTCATGAGTTTCTTGGATAGACACTTTTGGAACAACATCCTCTCAAGAAATAGGAGGCAAATACTCCAATTGATCTTTAGAAGCTACCCTCCTCTTGGTTAGCTCGTATCCCTAGGTACGTCATGCCTTTCTCTTTTTTGAAGCTTGATCTTGTGGCTCATTTACCCTCATGACCACACACTGGATACTCTATCCATCACTATCCTATAAATTTGTTTGATATCAATATATTGTTCCTCATCCTATTTTATTGGGTCCAAGTTCTTAGTGCCTATCTTTCCTAATTCATATTTGGTGTCCACAGTTACACCATCATTTGACAATGTATCAGAAATATCTTCCTTCACCCTATACTCAATCATTTGTGGAATAACAATCCTCTCATAAATTATCCTCCTAACATCATAGTCATCCTATAAATCAATCCAAAAATCCCCCCACAAATTATAATGTTTGTCAAAAATAATCGGATTAAGAGCATTCATCTTATTCCCTGGATCAAATTGTTTTCGGGATGTATACAATCCCAATTTCAAATAGCTCAACTCTTCACATACTACCTTTGCACCTACATAATGAAGACAACAATATTTTCCCTACTTCATGGGGAACTTGTGGCATCTCAACTTATGTTTGATGGAAAATTTTCATTGACTCCTAAGGCTTGATATATAAATTCCATAAGGACCATCTTATCATTGCAACATCTTGAGAGTAGGTGAGGATGACCATCGGATCTTGTCAACCTAAAGTATTAGAACTTGGGATATTGGATATACCAATGTCCCCATTGAGCAATGAAATCCATGATGTCTCTACTCAACCTGAATCCAACATCCCCAGTCAATCAGTTGATGATGACATAAAAGAATACATCATTGACCCTTCTGTGGTGCATCTCTAATGTTTTCAAGGTCAATTGGTCATAATGGTTGCATAACTTCTATTGTCCAGGAGCTTCTCCCAATACTCCCACTGCATTCAACCCAGGAAAAGTACCCATCCTTGTAGTAGCATAAATGACATAAGAAGTCATAAAGAATCTCTTTGTTTCCCTTACCTTCAACATTTGTTTGTGAAAATTATCAGATAAGATCATGCACCAATCAAATTGTTCCCTGCCATCAAAAATAGCTTCAATGAATGGGAACATCCATTCCTTGAAGCATGCAAAGTCCTTCTTTCCAAACACTCTAGAAAGCATCAGAATTAAGTCACGCACTTCCTTCTTGAAGTCTCATCTCTTAGGTTGTTCAGGAATCTTGGTTAAGGACTTCTTCTCGATCCTCAACCACTTCTTTTTCAAGTGGGATATCTTGAATTCTTTATTCTTATTGAACATTTGGGGTTCTTTGGAGTAGGTGCATTCAACATGTACCTCATCATTTATGGGGACAGATTAATTATCACATTTCCTTGTTGGTCCATACATTGCCTTGACATAGGATTGTAAGCTCCTGATGTAGTCAAAATGAGCTTTGAGCATTGAATTGATAAAGGGAATAGTGTGACATGTGCTAGCTGATACTAGACTATTCTTTATGTCCTTCTAGTCACTTCTTTTGAAAAAGTCTTGAGAGTCAACTCCTCACAATTGAAAGATCCCAATTTAGTATATGTATATCGGCCCATCCTGAATCTAGCTTGGTAGCTATGGGAGTGTCATTCTGATGTTTGTATCTCAAATTATAGGGTAGATGCTCCACCTTTATCTTCTTCGGTTTCACCTATCTTGAACTCTCTGCAGCTTGGCCTTCCACTTGTGAAACTTCTACAGATGCTCTTGTCATTGTTTATTTCTACAAGACAACCCTGGATTGGATCAATAGAAAGCATGAAAATTAACATTAGAAGACTTACCCTTCATATTACCCTATCCTTCCCTGGGTATCCTTTTAAACTTGGAAAATTTGAAGGTCATTAGAGACGAAACCAAGAAAGGGATCAGTATTGGAAAGCCTCTAGTATTGGCAGAATCAGAGTCAGAATCAATGTCAAAACTGAGATTGGGATCAGAATGAAAAATGGACTCGGAACCATCACAGAGTTTCAAGTCTAGTTTCTATTTTGGTTCTACTTCCACTAGAAGACATGGACATAGAACAAAGTCAAGACCAGACTTGATTGGGAGTGGGCTCGGAGTGGAACTAAAATTTAACTCACAGATTTATGATTTGAGTTTATTCTAGGCTCTGCTTCCACCCGTTATCATTAATCATGGTGCAATCTTGATCAAGCACTCATAGTGACTTAAAACAAGGTCGCATGAGCACCGAGGAGGCTAAAAATAAAGGTTTGAATCTATAATTAATATGACTGAGGGGAGACCATCAACTAGGGCATGATAGTATGAACACAATGAAAACAATAAAATGACAACATTGACCAAAACAAATAGGAAAAGACAAAAAGAAAACAAGAAATGGAAGGGAAAGACAAACCAAAAGGGAAAATGAAAGAAAAACACAAAAAAGGGGGATGATCCATGAAAAAATTCTTGCGAACACGCAAAGAACAATACGAGAAAAAAAATGTTAAACAAAATGGGGAAAACCCACCTATGTCAAATGCTACCAAACAGGATGAAAACTCGGTACAAATCTGCTTGCAGATGCTTTCCCTTTGACCAGATTGTGCCCCTCTTTCTTTTTCTTGGCTCTAGTTCACTAACACATCTTAGTCAATAATAGTAATGAGAAAATTAACCTTGATTAAGGTTTTGAATTTAATTTTGCTCATGTGGGGGGCTTGTAATTAATGCAATTAATGTGGTTGGTCGGGCACAAAATGAGAGTGGTAATGAGAACATAACTATCACGTAACAGAAGTAAAGCAGGAAAGAAGATGACAAGGGTATGGGAGTAGGATCAAAATTACAACTAGTTAGGGAACTTTTACAAAGTTCTCAGTTTAGTTTCGGTTCTGATTCTACTCCCGCAAAAGATGAAGAAAAAAACAACAAACAAAAAAGAATGAAGAAAGACAACAAGGTGGGATCGGGACCAAAGGAACCAAACCCAAAAAAAAGTTAAAGAACAAAATGAAAAGGCAAGGGCAGAGGAGGAATGGGAATCAAACTCATAATTTTGCGGAGTTCTAAGCTCAAGATCCTATTTGGATCCGATTCCTCCAAATGAAAACAACAACGACATGAAGAAACAACAAATGAAAAAGGAAGCAGGACCAAGGAAAAGCTTGTCTGAAACGAAATAAAGAGAAACGACCAAAACAAACAAAAACAAATAAGAGCAGAATCAGAACAAAATCATGACATGGAACCTATGCAAATTCCAAATTCAAATTTTATTCTAGCTCCATTTCCACAAGAGAAAAAGAAAACCAAAGACTTAGGAGGAGAACAACTCCTAAGTCCCGAACAAAACACCAAGAACAACAAGACAAAAAGGGGGGCCCATTTTGACCAAAATTATAATGGGGTGGTTATGCAAGGCATAACAAATGGTGACTCGACTGGGAAAATGGTTTACCCATTTTCAAGATTCTGAAGAATTCAGTCACCCAGAACCTTTGGTTCATGAATTTTTAACACTCAAGTATGATTAGTCATGGGAAACAAGGTTGAGCTAGAATCTCAAATGTAAATCAACATTAACTACTTTGAATCTAAGTGTGTGCAAGTATGGTGCATCTATTTTTAGTAAAAACCCCTTTTATTTTTAAACAACTATATTCAAGATCCAAGCTATGCAATTTGAACCCTTTTAACTGTCGTGCAATGATATCCTGGGAATTGCTTCGCTGCCAGTCAGTATAGCCTTGATGGAGATACCTCTAGTTCTATCAAAGCATTGCTCTACTTTTGGCTAGGCACCCATAGCCCTGGTAGAGATAATTGAACCACTCTTCTTGTATTGATTTTGTCATCATTCAATGATTTTCTTTTATTCTCATCTTTATAAGCTTTTCTTGAAGGAATTCTTTTATTATCTCTTCTCAATACTCAGATTTAACAACCTAAAATTTGGGGTTCAGAACTACAATGGATTTCATGACAATGTCAAGTTTTGGATTTTTCACTTAAATCCCAATACAGTCACCTAGAGATAAATGGGCCTTATGTAGAATATATGCTCTTATCTATTTTGTGATAGATTCAACCGTGGTTTATGAGATATCTTGCAATATACCTATTTGTGTTTAACATTTCAAACCATTATATAAAAAGAACAAAAGTCACAGGTTATGAAATGAAAAAGTTCAACAGACATACCTGAAAACAACTCAACCAACTTCTCTCCTAGTAACTTTAGTATTCTTCAGATAACTTCACCCATCGCTTAAATTGGAGAAAATGAAAACCCTAGAAACAAACAAAAGAAAGAAAGAAAAACAACAAAAATGAAAACAATGGAAACACAAACAACAAATAAACAAACCAAAAGCAACAAGCAGTTAATTACATACTTACATCAAAATAGATCATCAAACCCCTCATGGGCCATAATAGTTTTTTAGAAATTTCTCGTTGATAGGAAAAGGAATAGGTTCTCCCGTTAAATTACTTAAATGAAAAGCATTTTCACCAAGGATCTCAACAATTTGATATCGACCTAACCAAATTCGGTGAAATTTTTGGTGATCACCTTTTCTTTCCTTGTCTTTATCCCACGGTAGTACTAAGTCTAGTATTCTAAAGGTTTTAATTTTTTCTCTCTTGTCAAACGAGCATTTGATAACAACTTGATGTTTAGAAAACTATTGTAAAGCAGCATATCTTTGTTCCTCCAAATTTAATGTTAGTAAGCTTGACCTCTATCCTATCATCATTTGAGTAAAACTCATGCATGAACCTGAAGACAAGTATCTATAAGTGCATGGGAAAGACTGATTCTTGGCCACAGACCAACTTAAATAGGGAGTTCTCTAAGGTGACTTTAATACAAGTTCTATTTTCCCATAAGGCATATCTCAGTTGTGTGTTCCAATCCCTAGGATTACTCTCTAACAACTTCTTAATCACTTCCAGTAGATTTTTATTAGTAGACTCTGCTACTCCATTCCCATGTGGGTAATAATTAGAAGAATATTTCAACACTATCTTATGTTCATATTCCAGTTGAATAAATTTTGTAGAGGAAAAATCAGGGCCATTGTCACATACCAGGGCAAATGGTACTCAAACCTGGTAACAATGCATTCCTTGATAAATTTGATGACCACCTCAATGGTACTATTCTTACAAGGTTGGGCTTCAGTCTAGCGTGTACAATATTCGATTGCTGTCAAAATGAATTTGTGACCTACAGATGAATTTGGGTTAATTACCCCTACAAAATCTAATGCCCATTGGGCAAATGGTTTTACCTCATATACCGATTGTAGGGGCATCGTCGAATTGCATTCCATAGATGCGAAAGTCTGACATGTATGACATGTCCTCACATGTTGGTGTGCATCCCCAAACACATGGGGCCAATAGTAGCCCGATCTCAAGATTTGGTGTGCCACGGAATGGACAGATCCATGTCCAGTACCGTGTCTTCCATGAAATTCTATAATGGCATGCTTTGCTTGCTGCTAACCAAGGTAGCGTAGATAAATGACTTCAAAGTTTATTTGGTATAGAGCTCCTCCTTTTAGCATGTAATGAGATCTCTTTAGCCTCAGTGCTCTCCTCTAAGTAGAATTCATCCCATCTGGACATTTTTTATTCAGCAATAAAAAGATCAAATCTGAATACCAAGGATCACCTATAAATGACTATATCGTGTATTGTTGACAAGTAGTCTTAGTGTCAACATTCACCATTTCTTTGGAAAAGCCTTGTCCTTAGACTAGCTTCATTGGCTGGATTTTAAGATCATATTCCTATGGGATGGCCATCCATTTTTCCCATCTCTCCCCTAGTTCGCTTTTCATAAGAAGGGACTTTATGGTAGGGTCTGGAACTATTGCAGTAATTTGGCTGTAGAGAATATAGTGATGAAATTTCTTGGTTGCTCATATTAGTGCAAAGGCCTACTTTTCCAAAGGTGGATATCTAACTTTAGCATTTTTAAATGGGGAACCCATAAAGGCAATGGGCCTTTCATCTCCTTCGCTTTTCCTTTGTGTCAGGACAACAACACAATAGTGATTAGACACAAAAGAGTAAATATAAAAACGATTTAGATAGTTAGGGCTAGTTAGGACCAGTGCCTCTGATATAGATTGTTAAATATATGAGAAGGAAGATTTACCCTCATTTCTCCACTCAATCTTAGCTTCTATCTTCATCATTTTGTTGAGAGGCTTAACAATCTTTGCAAATCTACTTATGAATTTTTGCACAAAATTTATCTTCCCAAAAAAAGACCTGATCTCCTTTTTACTGCATGCAATAGTCAATTTTAGAATGGATTCAACTCTTTCTAGGTCAATTAAAATTCCCCTTCCTGATATTATGTGGCCTAGAAATTTTCCTTCAGAAACCCCAAACACACACTTCTTTGGATTTAGAGATACACCATACTTTACGTACTTTTTAAGAACATTTGATAGATTTACAGCATGGTTTTCCCTATCTTTAGAAAATGCAATTAAATCATCCATATATATAATTATACACTTACCTACCAAGTCCTTGAATGTCGCATCCATTGCACGCTGAAAAGTAGCTCCAATGTTGATGAGACCAAATGGAATCCTTCGATAGGAAAATGTCCCCCACTTGGTAGTGAAGGTAATTTCCATTCTATCCTTGTAGTTAACTAGGACTTGGTTACATCCTAAGTAACCATCAAGGAACGAGATAATTTGAGAGTCGTTGACAATCTTTAGTACCTCGTCAAGAGAAGGCAGTGGGTAGTCATCCTTCTTTGATGCTTTGTTGAGGTTTTGAAAGTCCACACATAACCTGATCTCCCCACTCTTCTTTTGTATAGGGACTAAATTGGCAACCTAGGTGAAATGCCTTACTAGAAATATTATCATGGATGACAGAAGCTTCTACACCTCTTTTTGAATTAATGGTTTAGTCAGGGCATTATCTAGGTGCTACTTTTGATGAAAAGTCTTTGCATCAGGCTTCAAGGGAATAGTGTGAGTTATTACTAAAGTGTCAAAGGTTTTCAAGTCTTTGTACCCCCAAGAAATCATTACAATATCTTCCTTTAGTGCTTCTATGGTTTTTTAATGGATATGTTTTGGGAAATCTTTGCCAACAAATACATTTTTTTCTGTGCCTAAATCTGCCAAGTTAACTGATTCATATTTCCCCCCTTTAGTGTTCATGGAAAATTTCTCACGAGCTCGAGGATCGGAGTCAAATATCCTCTCCAATGCTACCATTCCCTTAGGAATGTTTTTTTTTTAAGGTTCATGATCCCTTCTGCATCACATATTTTTGGATCCCAATCTCCTTGATCTCTATCTGATTCATCAATTATTTGTCTCGCAAACACATTTGAGCTTTCCAGAAAGGCAAGTATATGTTGGTCATCATCAAAGACCTAAAAATTTATGTTATCCAGGATGGCTGGAATCAAGACTAACTCTACTGAGAATATCTTGAGCTTAGAATCTTGCATAGGTTCCAAAGTGCTTGTAGAAATAGCGAGATCATCTAAAATATTATTGCTCTCTCTAGGGATCAACTTGATACCAAAAGCATCAAATTCTTCTATTAAATTCCATATATGATTCTGATACATAACTAGTCTCTTATTGTGATAGGTGTATTGACTATGGACCTTCTTGACAATCACTTCCAAATCTCCCCTAACCATGAGGGTTGTCATCTTCTTATGATGTGCAAACATTAGTCCTCTAGCAAGTGCTTCATACTCCACTACATTGCTTGTGCAGCCAAACTATAACTTGTAAGATGCAAAGTATTTTTTCCCTTTCGGGTTGGTTAGTTCAACTCCAACTCCACTCCCTGTTTTGGACTTTGAACCATCAAATTTAAGGATCCACAACTAATCTGGAGCTGGGACTTCTTTCTTTTTAGATGCTATAGGTGGTTGCTTACAAGGAATGGGTGGAGGTTTGAACTGGTTCAGGCTATCTAGATTTGGATATTCTTGTTCGTGATGTTTATTAGCAAGTCCACTTGTATTTAAAACTGGTGCAAAAGCTACTTCTTGCACCTCCTATTGGAAATTTTTGGAATGTGATATATTTTCAAGTAGCCCCTTAGGCATCAAAATATTATTAGGGGTAGGTGTGAGATATAACCTCTAAGATTGCTCAGCCTTATTTTGAAGATCAGAACATAGAACTTGAGCCTATTCAACTTGGGAAGATTCTTCGAACTCTTGAATGATATTAGTTCTTGTCAGGATAGTTGCATCTCTAGAGTGGAATGGGAACTAGTTCAAAGGTTTTACTAGATGATGTTCACAAGTCTCTTCTGACTCATAAACATAGTTGAGAATATCCACACAAGGTTGGCATGTCCACTCAGAATGGCCTTCATAATGGAATCTACACCAATTTGGGAGTAACAAACTCCATAAATCAATTTCTTCCCCCAGAACCAGCCTATCATGTTGTAACCTTCTAATCAAAACCTATTGGTTAATAGTGTTCATGGGGTTACTAGATTCTTCAGGTTGCAAACAGTTAGGATCAAACATTGATAAAGTCATAATTTCCTATCTTGAATACCCCCATCTCAATATCAAAGAATGTGACCTCGTTAGGATAGTCATACTCAGTTATCATGTGTTTGAGGTGAGACTCGCTTTCAATCATAATTTGTGATGCTACCACTTTCTAGGGTAGCCACATATGTGAAAAGTCTAAATATAGGTAACCCCCAATGCTTTTCATCAATTCACAACTTAAAAGAATGCCATATGTTTTAGGTATATTAGCCATCTGAATATCTATATATGTCTGGATCCGTGGGTCTGATTCGATCTACACATGCATATTCTTTATTTCCCCAACAAAATTAACCTCAACTTTATCAAATTATATCTGTTGATGCCAAAAAAATGGCAAGGCAACAACCCTTAGTGGGAAACTCAATTAAAGGGGGGGCCTATTGCTCTAAACTGAGTAACCTCCGGATTTTAAAGAAGTCAGCTTCTTCTATAACTGGTATTTTGAATGGTAAAAGGAAGAAGATGTAAAATAAAAGGATCTAACTAGGGTGATGCACCAAGATTTAGATGTAAGGCATGATAGATTTATCTTGTAAATGTGATATAAGGGCTCTTTCAGTAATTTTCTATGTCTGAGAATGATAAAAAATAAAGATAGAAGTCTGGATGATTCACCCAATGACATAAAATAATATTCATGTAGATTTATGGAAAAGAAGAGTCAAATACATGGTCTAAACTAGCAAGCTTGCATTAAATTTATAGAAGTTCTGCAAATGAAACATTCAGTACCATGATGGCATAGTAAAACTTTATCAAAAATCTTTAAGAAAACAAAAAGGTTAAACAATGCAATAGTCTGTAATTCTTTACAATAATATAAAAAGCGATAAATGCCTAGTTATTTTCCCAATTTTTCTATCAAAGTTTGAACCCTTGCTTCAAAAGAAGAAGCAATATTAATAATAAAATCCCAGCCCAGTGAGCCAGTAATAGAAAATATCCTCTGATCATGAGCAATGATGTATTAGCAAGGATTTTCCCCTAGCCATTGCAACAGAAAAATATTTGAGCCATGAATGAGGATTCCTTAGAGCCAGATGCATCCCTTGTGAATGATGGTAGTGGTTCTAGCAGACTAGAGTGTTGACATGTGTCATCCCCTCATGACGGTAGTTACAAAATGTGGCAACTGTTGTGAGGTTGTCACTTGCTTCACCCCCTACGTGATGAAGCCCTTAGAAGATCAATGTGGCAAGCAGTCAGAGGTTGATGTTAATCTTTCTCTTTATGCAATGAAAACGTACACTATGAAGACACATGGGTCTCTCAAACATGTTGCGTTGAAGGTGAGGGCTGCCAAGGAATTTGTGTGGATCGATGATACATGGTATGCGGTCAAGCCCTGAAAGAAGAGTGACAAACAAAAGCACTAAAGAGTACAAAATTTCGACACATGGAATAATGGAGGCGGCTTTTAAAAAGTGAAAGGAAGGAACCTTGTGAAGAGAACCTAGCTAACAAGTGGCAATGTCTGGATAAAGCTTTGTGAGAGGAACCCGATATTGCTTTTGATAGGAGGGCATGGTCGGTACTTAAGTAAAAATAAAATAACCCAAAGGGAGCTTGGGAATTTTATATTCACATATTTTGGCAACTTATCAGGGATGTTTCACCTATGAAATGAGGAACTCAAAAATTTATGGTTTGTAGACTAGAGCCTTATCCATTGGATGACGCGATCAGAGCTTAGAGAGGCCGGTCTATAGAGGTAGCCATTTAGCCTTAGATGGACTCAATATGTCATGTAGACTTTCTTGCACTCCATGTAGATCGATCATTTTTTGTAAGGCAGCATTGTCGAAATACCGTCCCAAGACTCGAGTTGAAAAAGAAGTCATGCAATCGGATGAGTGACATTCTCAATATCTCCTGCAGCAAGGGGATGATTGAAATGCTGAAAAGTAGACGTATCTTGTTGCTTCTCTTTGATCTTTGCCACAATATGCTCCATCATGGCCACTGATTCATTTTCAATAAATGGGGATGATAATCCCATCTGAGTAAGGTGGGAGAACCTAGCCTACATGCTATTCATGGTCTGATCCAATTTGGTGGCACACACATTGGCATGAAGGATGGCTATGTGGCAATGAATGAACATGTTATCTATTTTAGCAATGACCTTTCAGTCTTCAACCCCTATGCTCACCAAGACTTCATCTGGGACCATATACAGCTTGTCCAATAATCTCCTGGCCTCTGGAACTCTCTTTGCGATGGACTAATGGAAATGCTTGATTGCTTCACAAACCTCTCTACCCAAACTTGTTGCCTCTGCCATAAATTGGAGCACCAGCTATAGGGTTAGGCATAAGGCCTTCACTCTTTCCTAGTATGAAACACATAGTTGTTGGGCTATCAGAAGAAGGTCTGATTGAACGACAGGTAGTTAGGTAGAGTTCTTTAATAGGACTATCTTTGCATCCCTTAATTCTATATCATGCACGAGCTCTTGCAACCTTTTGGTTAATACAATGAGTTGTCCTTGCAGGATCTGTGATTCTATGATCCACCCAGCTTCAACTCGTTCCTTATTTTTTGCCTCCTTTTCCAAGGAATACTTCCTTTCTTGAACCTCATTCTCTAATTGGGCTTGAAAATTTTTGAAACCCACATCTTTTTGCTGCATCTACTGCTCTAGGTGAGCATGTTGGCGATGAAACTTCTTATCCTTTTGTTGCACTTCTTGCTCCAACCATGCCAATTGGTCTTGATATTCTTGCTTCTTCTACTCCAGCTCAATGACCAAGTTAGGATTGAGGGATTGGAACCTCACAAGTTCCTCTCCAAGCTTTGCTTTCTCTACCTCCACCTGTTGGGATAAGCACTTAAATTCAACATCTCTAGCATTTTCCTTGGCGAGAAAGACCTCAACTCTATCCTTGACTCTTTTCATCTCTTCTTCCCTCTTCCTTAGCTGGCAACTAGACTTAAGAAAGCTGGTAGTTACCACCCATTGTGTTTCCTACATGAGCTCCACCTTGTCTTGAGGTTGGGCTATGCTTACATCGAGCCCCACAACGTACATGTTGTAGTCATTCGGTTGCATTTCTCCTTGAATTTTTTTGATAGTCAGGTACATAGGCACAAAATGTAGTGATTGTTGAGCCTCATTAAAAATAGTTTGTACTTTTGGCTCTGTCAGCTTCTTAGCATCTTTAGCTCTTTTCTTTTGGGCTCTGATTTCTCGTGCCTACTTAGTTTTATCACCTTGTAATAATAATTTTGAGGGTGACCTGATGAGTCTACCTACGAAAGGTGCACCGGGAGGAAAGGCAAAAGGGAATGAAATGGTAGCAGTCTCGAGCGACTTATTCGTTGGAACACTAACTATTTGAGGTGAGAAAGCAAGGATATTCCAATACCTGAACTGCAAACCAGTAGGAGGACTCAAAGGAAGCAGAGCCATGGCACTTTCCATCTACTGGAAAGACTAGATTTGGGCCGACATGGTAGGAGACGTATCAACAAAGGTAGCAAGGGTAGAGTGTGAGATGCTTTGGGATGTAAAATGGGCCAATGAAAATGGTGTAAGGGCCCATGGGGGAGTAAGAGAAAACGGGATTGCATGAGAGAACAGTGTCAAACCCCCCACAAACATTGAAGCAGAGGCTGAAAGGCAAGGGTCAGCGCATGAAATCAGAGGTGTTGTAGACACAACAGGGGCAACCAAGGTTTGTGAAACAAGAGAAGAGGGAGTGAAAGATACCTACAGTGTGGATGATTTTAATCCTTGGCTCACCTTAGGGTCCTGTGAACATTCTCCAGAAGATGCCTCAGTTCACTGCCGCTTTGCTAGTGGTGAGTCTTCTACCACTACGGTTTCAGATTATTGCGGTTGGGTTGTTCTGGTTCTTCTTGCAGTCTAAGTGCAAGTGAGAGAAGACCTCACACATGATATGTTTACCCGTACATTAGAGGAAACCTTGCTAGGTTGTTTCATGACTTTTCCCTTTTGTTACACTGGGGCATTTTGTGATTTTGTGTCTGGTTTTGCTCCTTCATCTGAATGTGCTTCAACATCCTTCGAACTAGATTCTTTCTCATCACTCTCATCAAAATTTGGATGCTCGTTGTTCCACAATGTGTCTAACTTTTCATCCATATCCTTGCTATCATAAGGGGCCTTAGTGTGCCAGGTCTTCTGACGATATATCCAAAAATCATTAATCTTCTCTTCCTTCCAACTATAATTTTTAATCAGATTGTTACAAAGGGTATTCCCAATCTTCTTTTTCTTATCATACTTCCCAATTGAGTAATAGAATCTAAGCCAGGGAGGCCAACCACCTTCGGTAGGGATATGAGCTAGGTCGACTATAAATTCATCTACATCTGAAATTGGATTTTGACACTTCTCCCAGTAAGGACGGGGTTGTGTGTTACCTTGACAAACTCATTCGAAAAGTAATCATCTAGATTGTAATTCCACTTATCACAAATTCATACCAACCCCAAATGAGCCAGCTTTGCTTCCAGTGAGTCATGAGCCTTCCTTTTGGCCATGATTATTGTCTTGAAGCTCATCGGGTAGCTAAAAAATCCCTTCTTTGATTTTTCATTGTAAAAGGTGAAGTCAATAACTAATACCTGGAAAAACACTTCAAGTTCTAGTACCCAATCTGTAAGACATTCTAGAAGCTGGAAAGGCTCTCTGGTGAAGTTGTGCAATCAAACGAATGTGAAGTCCTCACCTAGGAACCAATAACACTTTGGAGTGAAGCTCTATATGAACTCAATTTGGTTTGAGTTGAACCGTAAGATAGTGTTGTCCCCTCTTAAATCCTACAAAATTGAATTTAAGAAATAATCCAAAAATGTGTAATAATCATATGTTGCAGAGAGGAGGGGAGTCCATGTGGAAACTGACTTCTTCCTTTGGTTTTCATAAAAAATGGATAGCCCTAGATGCTTTTGGAAGAAGTTGTGATTCTGACACAAAAACATGTGAGCGAGGAAAGATGGAAACCTGAACCTCTATTGAAGTGGTTACTCTGCTATCTAGTTGAGCATCTCCTATATGAGAAATTCTACAAAATCATACTAGAAAAGAGATTGTTTCTTGCGCAATTGAAAACCAAAACCAAGTTGAAACTCCTAGACCTCTCTATCAGAGTCTAGACTGCAAACAAACATCATCATTGAAAAGGCATCCTTTATACCATCTTTAAATCTTTTATGTGTTGTTTGGATGTGCATTGGATTTCTTTGAGCTTCCTTGGACCTTTGTTTCTCTACATTATAAAATTTCAACGCAAGGTCTCTGGTCCTCCAATAGGTCTCTTTGTTTGCCAGAGTAAATGACTCCATTTGAGGCACTATGGAGCTTCACTCTGGGATACATAGCATATCCCAGATAGCCTCTTTGTAGATAAAAACACTCACCTCCCAACCCTCAATGGTTTTGGTACCCAAGTTGAAATGTTTGATGGCCTCGTCAACCAATTCAGGGCAGTAGTGTACAGATGGGACCATATATTGTGCAAGCCCACTAAACCAGCATTTATGTGCCAACAAATCTAGGTCACTATTCCTTTTCATTATTTCACTGACCACCTCCCTAAGTGTCTTAGGGTTCCTTACAAGGACAGGATCATCAATATTATCCCATTCTTCTTTTATTCGATTCTTATCTCTGTGAAAGCTCTTCTTTTCTGCAACCCATTCACCCATGTTGGTTTTTCTGGTATTCTAGGTGAAGTGTAAGAGATATCCTTAAAGACATAGGCGATCGGTGCTTTGTACATGGTCTGAAACAAAATTTGGGCCCCTCCTTCATGCATTTCTGCTTGAGAACTCTGAGCTCAGTCGCCATCCTTTGTAAACCTTCTGCCTAGAAAGCACACTGAAGTGGTATGAATGGAACCTAGAACACAATGCAAGGCTCTAAACTTAAAAATAGACAACCTTCTATTTCAGGTTTAATCCACACTGGGGTAGTGAATTTTCTGTAATTACCTCTACATTCAGCTCTTTTGTTGCTAGATGTGCCACACCTCATTTCCTTAATTATTTTGTTCTTCCAAGTTCCTTTACCTACTCATTTCCTTAGTCTTTGCATGCAACACTTAGATTTTTCTTTGATTTCCTGCCTTCAACCAGTAGACAACGATTTCCTTTTTGCATTTAATTCGGCATGTACTGCCAGCTCCTCTGTCCATGCGAAATTAACTACTTGCCTCTTTTGAAAAGACAAGAATTCATAATTACATTAGTGATATTGTCTCTTCGACATGATTTTCATGGGAAATTAAGCTGCTAGCTTCTTTCTTGTCATATTCTTGCATGCCTTTGCCATTATTATCCCTAAAAGCTTAATTAAGTTGAAACCATAATGAGTACTTTAGACAAATTCATGCTCAACCTTGGAGCTTGAAATGGCCTGCATCGTGACACCTTAGCACCTATCTGTATAAGCCATCACCTAGGCTTGCCACCAATTTGTGCTAATTGATTACCACTCCTTAATCTTTCACGTAACAATTCATACTTGCGAATGCAACTGGGTTGGAAAATTGAGTTAGCCTTCTGGTGGGATTTTTGAGTTAAACTCAATTATCCCCATGCTTGGAATGTAGGCTACCTCAGATATTTCTATAAATGGCTCCTAATATAGTAGCAGAACCACACTTAAGGATTAGAAAAATTAGCATTAGGCAATTAGATAGGATTATTGTTTAGGTGGTTGAGTAGGCTTTAAATTTGCATAGGCTTAGACTTAGGTAATTGAGCAGAGATTGATATAATGAATACTCCAATCAAACTAGTGAGCAAAAAGTCCCAAATATCTTTTTTGGGAGAGATTTCCAATAGGTGCCTAAAATGTATGACCAAAAACAAGCACTCGCTGGCTATTATAGCCATGAAATGGGTTTTATGTAGGGATTGTATTGAGTATGAAGATAAATATTGGGTGAACATTGATATATGCTCCCATTTTGTTGCCTCACTGCTTGATGTCCAAGTTTTGAAAGCCATGATCCTTTGCTTGACACTCCATATTTTTCCGAAGAGGTATCTCAGAGGCCTTAGCAAAGAAGTGACCAATACAATGTATGGCCTGGGCCTTCCTATTGCTAGTGACCTATGGAGGCATATCGAATAAGACACGTTGATACCATGGGTACCATTCCTAAGTGGGTTCTGACTCCATTCTCTCATTGAGTATCGTGAGAGATCCACCTATGCGTGCCACTTTTTATTGTGTTGCTATAATGTATTGTTGTTCTATGATGTGGATTGGTACATTGACTTCAGGAACCTTGTGTTCCCTCCACAGCTCATTCTGGGTGTTGATGTTGTTGTCGATAACCCTCCTATTGCCTCTAACAATGTTCCTGTTGATGGAGAAAACGTTCATGCTGACGAAGAAAATGCTCATGTTCCAGCTACTTGAAGTTTAACATACTTTTTCCCTTTTTGTATATATATACCTGAAAGAGGGCATGCGTTTACATATACATAAGGAAGTCATATATATAGTCATACTTTTGAGTGCATGCTCACAAAGCCATATTGACAACGTTTCTATCAAAGTATATATATAACAAATATACTTGCTTGTCTTGAAATCTTTGTCTTCATTCTTGTGTTTTCTGCAACATGGATTGAATTCCTCACATATGAACTTAATTTCTGCAACATGAGTAGTATAGTCTTTCTCTATTTTGTAATAATGAGTCTCATGAATTTTATTGCTTCCTGTATCTATAAAATTTTTAAAAGACTGACCCATGAAATATGAAAGGGAAAATAATTACATTAATCACATATTTAAACATGTATGAAGTAACTGAAGCTTAATTGAACAACTTTAAGTGAATCCCATTAAACAGAATTCCCAGTGCTTCTTGTTCCATGTTTTCTAATTCGAATGTATTATTTTGTTTGAACTGAATTATTTTGAAAGGACCCTCCCACAATTTGTCAAATTTTTCATGTTGGCCAGGCTTTGCGGCCCTTTCATTGAACTTTAGTACTAGATCTCCATATTTTAGACCTTGGTCTAAAGCTTTCTTGTCAAACCACCTCTTAACCACCTTTTGACAGTTAGTCATGGCTATTAGGGCTTTCTCCCTTTTTTCTTGTACCTCCAACAATTCAACCAACCAAACCTCCATAGCTCTGTTCTCTTCAATTTCTAAAGACTTGAGTAGTTGTAATGTGGGTATCTCTATAGAGATAGGTAACAACGCTTCCTTTCCATACACTAGCTCATATGGTGAAGTCTTCAAGGCTTGCTTAGGAGTTATGCGGTCTTCCCATAATGTTGTTCAAAGATTCTTGTGCCATTCCTTCTCATGATCGGACCTAATCCTTTTAATGAGTCGAACTACATTCTTATTAGTTCACTCAGCCAGGTTGTTTCCTTGCGAGTAGTAGTTGGATGAAATTTTCAAGAATATGTCACTCTCAAACATGAACTGAAATACCTTGGAGCCTAAGAAAGCTTTGGAATTTTTTGAGATGATAGTCTTTGGCATGTTGAATCTCGTTACCAGCCCTTCGAGAAAGTCCACAATTTATGCCTCTGTCGCATTTTTCAGGGGCAAGGCTTTATTCCACCTTGTGAAGTAGTCTATGGCTATGAGGATCCACTTGTGACCAGTGTTGGAGGCAGGGTTAATCATCCTGATGAAATCTAGCCCTCATTGTGCAAATGATTCATCTACTACTATCAAATTGAGAGGAATGGTGGAATTTTTCCTTCTCCCTACGTAGAATTGGTATTCTTTGTAGGCTTTTATCATTTTGTAGGATTCATTGAATAATGTAGGCAAGAAGTACCAAGGGTGAAATTTTTTGATGGTGGTGGTCTTCGCAGAGAAGTGTCCACCTGTCGGTTTGTTGTCGAAGGTGTCCATAATTTTCTTTTCTTGCCCCATGGTGATGCATCACAGTAACACGCCATTGAAATTCCTCTTAAAAATTATCCCTTCAATAAGTGAGTACACACTATTTTGCAGTCAGTAGAATCTTCTTCTTTCAGAAAGAAGCCCCGATGGATACTTGTTGGTGTGCATAAATCTTACCCTATCTACCAACCAACAGCCTTCAGGTTCAGACTCATTTGTTAGGACTATCTCTACTTGCTCTTCCTCAATTTTCATTTCTTCATCGTGTCCCAAATATTCGCACAACCCTCTTCCTTTGATAGTCTTTGTAGGCTTGACCTCAATGTCATATTCTAGGATCTTAGTGATCCATTTGGCCCTTTTTTGGTGATTTCTCCTTCCATGATGTACTCAAACACATTGGAATGTGTGACATAAATGATCACCTTAGTGCAGGCTATAAGATTTCATAACTTCTTGAGTACCTTTACAATTGTGAACGCTTGCCTTTTGACAAAGTTATAGTTTGTCTCATACTCCTTCAAGGTCCGGGAATGAAATTCTATAGGATGTTCTCCCTTTCCTTCATCATCCTTCTAAGTCAAAACAATGGCGATACTTGTCTTGCTACTAAAAACATACATTATGAAGTCTTTTGATAAGTCTGGATTTACCAACACAAGAGATGAAGAAATAGAATCCTTAACCCTCTCGAAGGCTTCTCTCACTTCTTTTTTCCATTTGAACAATTGGTCTTTTTTTAGCATCAGGGTGATTGGTCTAATTATTCTTGCAAAATCATAAATAAACCTGCTTAAAAATTTAACCTTTCCCCAAAAATATTGGGCTCCTTTCTTTTTTACTGGAAGGGGAAGTTCTCTGATTGCTTTTACCCTTTCGAGATCAATAGCGATTCCTTCTTCGGACACTACATGCCACAATAATTTTCCTTGCAATACTTTGAAAACACATTTTTTTGGGTTCGGAGATACCCCAAACTCTTGGAATTTTTTGAAAACCATTTCTAGATGATCAAAATGGTCATCTTTGGACTTGGAAAATATAGTCAAATCATCTAAATAGATGAGGATGATTTTGTTGATCAGTTTGTTGAAAGCAATGTCCATTGCCCGCTGGAAGGTGGCTCCCGCATTTGATAGGCTGAAAGGAATTTTGGCATATGTAAATGTTCCCCACTTGGTGGTGAATGTGGTCTTGTGTTGATCTTCTTCTTTAACCTGAACCTTATTGTAGCCTGAGAAGCCATCTAATATGGAAAACATCTTTGAACCTGCCATAATCTGCAAGATTGATTTCATGGAAGGCAATGGGTAATGATCCTTCAGTGATGCCCTGTTTAGGTCACGAAATTTGACACAAAGACAAATGTCTCTATTTTTCTTTTGGACCGAAATGAGGTTAGATACCAATGTATTGTGCTTGATTGGAAAGATAATCTTGGACTAGATCAGCTTCTCTAGCTCTTGTACCATTAAGGCTTCAATCTTTGGATTGGCGGGCCTTTATTTTTGTCGAATAGGTTTAGCACCTTTTGTTAGTTTGATGGTGTGTTGGATGATGTCAGGGTCATATCCCCTGAGGTCATCATAAGACCAAGACACAACCCCTTCGTATTTTTCATAGAAGTGTATAAGCCTATCTGTGTGATGTTATGGGACTTCTTTCCTAACCTTTAGTTTATTTCCATTCCCGACCTCAAGGTTGGTGTAGTCTTCCTAGTCTGCTACAAATATCATCCTGTCATTCCTTACATCATCACAGTCGAACAAATTTTTGAGAGTGACCAACCCTTTCGGAATATTTTTTGATTTCAACTAGATGATTTGCCCTTCATATGCTTCTTCAATTTTTGGCTCAAATTGATTGTCTAACTCTTTCGACTATTGAATGAATGAGGCGATGTGTTCATCACTTTCAAATACTTTCCAGCTCTAATCATTGTCAGGAATGGAGGGTCGGAAGATTACTCGCACAAAGTGTACATTCTCAATCAAGTCGAAGATAGGATCGAATTGAGATCCTATCATTGCCATATGATCTGCATCTGAATTTTGATCTTTTGGCACTGCATGCATGTTAAAAGCTTCAAACTTTCGATCAGGTCCCATACCCTATGCCTATAAGAACACATATGGACATTTTTTGTAGCGGAGATGTTTCTAACTTGATTGATTACAAGTTTAGAATCTCTAAACACCACTATTTGTTTGATACCCATGTGCTCCACGAGGCTTAGTCCTTGCACAAGACCCTCATATTCCGCTTCATTATTTGAGCAAGCAAATTGGAAATAGAAAGATTTGAGAATCTCCTCGTTGGATGGAGATGTTAGGCATATCCCAACACTAGTGCCAACTTTACATCTCACGCCATCAAAGTACAATGTCTAGAGCTTTGAGGCTTGTTCGGTCATGGAGTCCTTCAATACCCTGGGGAACTCTTGATCCTCATCATAGATGACATAGGTGCCCAACCCGGTAGCATGATAATTTCCAAAAGTATTGGAACCTACATACTCAATGAAGAAGACTTCTTCTTGACCAGATTTTTCTTCGGTTACCTTCTCATCTCTTGGTAGCTTGCTACCACTGGCTTCTTCTTTGGTGAAATAAGTATGAGTGTCTTCGAAGTTGATCATGTCTTCATCAACTACATGTTTTGCATGCAAAGGTTTTGATATTATCTTCATTTTAGCCCTATGCTTAGTCTTGAGAATTAGGTGGGATCAATCCAAAGAAAGGTATATGCCTATCTTTGAGGTGAATTCCCAAGAAAGGCAGAGGCCGAACATGGAAGGGATGTCCATGATCACAGTTTCTTGTGACATTGTGATGCTAGGATACGAAAACAAAGTCAAGGGAAGGTCTTTAATGAGGCCTACAGTTTCAAACTTGTTCCCATCCAGCTCCATAACTCCTCTCTTTAAGGCCTCATAGCTAAAGCCTAAGGCTTTAGCTATCTACTTGGGCATGATTGTGGTGCAGGCACCAGAGTTAATCATGGAGTTGTGTAGCAGTTTCTTCCCCAAAATGAGATTCAAGAAAAAGGGTTTAGGTTTTGTTTTCTCCTCTTTGACTTCAGTCGAAGCCTCCTCTGCATTATTCACAAGAACTTTGGCTAGAGGTGATGAGTCAGTAGCCCTTTCAGAAGCTTGTTATATTGACTGCATAGTCGTATCTTTCTGCAGGGCCTTCTATAGTAATGACTTTTTCTCTGGAATGGCTAAGATATCCCAAAGGGATACATTAGCAAAAAAATTCTTCAATTGTTCCACCATGTTGAAGGGTAGAAAATTTGGAGGATTTTGCTCCTTGGACTTGGTGATAACAATCTCCTTGCATAGCTATAGTTGAGGAGAAATTGTGGAAGGGCCAGGGAGTTGGTCTAGGATGCTTCTAGGCTACGGAGTGACCAATTCACCTGTAAATCTCCTCTTTGATCGAGTGTTGTAGTTGGATTGTACTTGTGAGGTTTCCAATATGGATGCTTCATAAGTGAACACTGTGTCTTCCCCTTCCATCCATGAGAGGAGGGCATGGTCAAGAGCTATGTCATTTTCTTGTTCCAGGGACATTCCCTACAGTTATGCAGTAAGAACTGCATTCTCCATTTGGGGAGAGGTGCATTTATATCCTCGTGAACTTGTTACCATGCATTGGTTGTGTTGTTTTGCAACTTTCTACTGAAAATTACCACATGGACAATTTTGAGGCATATGCATGTTGTCATAGGGATAGCACCAAAGATTGAAATCTTCAATGAGATTGTTCTACCCTATGGTTAGCTCTCTGCTAGTACTTATTTGAGTAGCTCCTAGCAGAGTTGATATCGGTACTATTTGGTTATTTGTCTGAGTCAGCGGATTTGTGCATGCACCTCCTTGATACTAGTTTTGTTGGTAGGAGGGTATGCTACCTTGATAATTTTGGTAGGATGGTCTCGAAGGAGTGGCCTGGTTGTGCTTGATAGTGGCTACTTCATTTGTTAAGTTTCCTGACATCTCCCTTATATCGATCATCTCATCATTTGAAGCATTGGATGTAGAACCAACATTCTATGGCACACTTGGCTATGTGTACATAGATGGGGGTGGCACAAGTGTGCTAGTAGATGGCATCTCCTAGGTAGAAGTTGATATTTTGGGAAATATCAGTATAATGGGCTGAGGTGGCAACTTCCTAGTGTCAATCAGGTTGTTTTCTATCTTAACTGCTATGTTGTATGCAACTGATAGTGTGGTTCCACCAAGTGACTGGATCATAATGGAGATGTCGGTGTTGATGGAATTTAAGTAGAACATAAATGCTAACTCAATCGATGGTCAGATGGAGTTTTGGATTCTCTTCCAAGTTGTATGGAATCGAACATTAAAATCAGTCATGGCTTCAAATGGGTCCCTCTTTATTGTTGATAGATAATGATATAGCGAAGATCTATCTCCATCATTAGAGAATATTTCATAAAAAGGATCCTCGAGATGATCCCAAGTATTGATAGTATTCGCCAACAGAGTGCAATACCAATCTAGTGCTCTTCCTTTGAAAGAAGTCACAAGTAATCTTAGCACTATGTTTTGATTTGTAACTCTGTGTACAAAACGCACATCTACAATAGCTTGCAGATGTTTGGATGGTGTTCTTGAGCCATCTCCTGTAAACTTTGGAATAGCTTTGAGAGTAGAGACTAGGATAATGGCCCAAACAATAGGTATGACTAGGGCTACAAGGGGACTTTCGGCATCCCAAGCCACATAATTTCGATTTGCAATCTACAACATGGTTGGGATCCGAAAGTTCTACTATATGAGTTTGGGTTTGCATTGTTACTAGCGGAGGCACTAACAAGCCACGATTATTTGCAGTTTGTGACCTAGTAATAGGTCAATGGCTTATACACCCTCTTGATTTGATATATTTAAGTGGTCCCATCGGGTGTGCCAGGGAAAAGAAAAATTGTTGATGCCAAAAGAAATGACAAGGTAACAATCCTTTGTGGGAAACTCAATTAAAGGGGGAACCTATTGTGCTAAATTGAGTAACCTCCAGATTTTAAAGAAGTCGGCTTCTTCTATAACCGGGGTTTTGAATGGGAAAAGGAAGCATATATAAAATAAAAGGATCTAACTAGGGTTATGTGCCAAAATTTAGATGTAAGGCATGATAGATCTATCTTGTACATGAGATCTAAGGGCCCGTTCAACAATCTGCTATGTCTAAGAATGATAGAAAATAAAGATAGAAGTCTGAATGATTCACCCAATGACATAAAATAATATTCATGCACATTTACTGAAAAGATGAGTCAAAGACATGATCTAAACCAACAAGCTTGCATTAAATTTATAGAATTCTTGCAAATGAAACATTCAGTACCATGATGGCACAGTAAAAATTTATCAAAAATATTTAAGAAAATAGAAAGGTCGAACAATGTCACGGTCTGTAAGTCTTTACAATAACCTAAAAAGTGATAAAGGCCTAATTATTTTACCAATTTTTATATCAAAGTATGAACCCTTTCTTTGAAAGAAGAAGTAGTATTTATAATAAAATACCAGCCTAGTGAGCCAGTAATAGAAAAGATCCTCCGATCATGAGCAATGATGTATTAGCAATGATTTCCACTTGGCCATTGCAATGGAAAAACAATTGAGCCATAAACGAGGATGTCTTAGATCCAGAAGCATCCCCTATGAATGATGGAAGTGGTCCCAATAGACTAGAGTGTCAACATGTGTCATCCACTCATGACGGTTGTTACAAAATGTGGCAACTATTGTGAGGTTGTCACTTGCTTCACCCCCTTGTGCGATGAAGCCCTTAGAAGATCAATGTGGCAAGCGGTTGACGCCGATGTTAATCCTTCTCTTTATGCGATGAAAACTTGCATCATGAAGAAATGTGGGGGTCTCTCAAACATGTTGCGTTGAAGGTGGGGTCCGCCAAGGAATTTGTACGGATCGATGATACGTGGCATGTAGTCGAGGCCCAAAAGAAGAGCGACAAAAAAAATCACTAAAGAGTGTGAACTGTCGACACATGGAAGCATGGCAGTGGCTTTTGAAAAGCGAGAGGAAGGAAAATTGCGAGGAGCACTTCGCTGACAAGTGCCAATGCCTAGATAAATCTTTGTGATAGGAACCCGATATTTATTTTGATAGGAGGGTGTGGTCGATACTTAAGAAAAAATAAAATAACCCGAAGGGAGCTTGAGAATTTTATATTCATAGTATCACTTTCTTATGAGTCTGAACCAGACTTAAACCAATTTTTTTGTAGATAGAAAAGGGAATGACATTACCTGAGGCCCTGGAATCTAAGAGACAGTTGTGTAAATTATTTCTATAGATTCTTAAGCTTAAAAATAATGGGGGTGTCCCGATCTTACCTTTGTATAGGGTTGCATTTATATCATTGGTTGGATTCACCTTATTCTTTCCTTTTGATTTATTTTCCTCCTCCAAGGCTTTCAATACAATATCACATTGGGCAGGGCACCACTTCAAAATGTCAAAGAATGAAAAAGAAGTCCTTTGTTTCTACATCTCTGAAACAAAATTAAATTCTATATCTTTATTCCTAGGAAACCAATGAACATAATTAGAGTTACCTTTGTTTTGTGAATCTGACAGGCCTTTCAGTGGAGGTCGATTGGTGTTAGCATTCTGGTTCGAGGGATGATCTAGGTGGATCTAGGAAAACCTAAAAATTTCACAATCCCAGAATCTCACGAAACCAACATCATTGTGTAGAGCTCACTGACATGGTCCTAACGCAACTTGAACAAGCTCAAAAAGAATTTGTATGCAAAGGTTATGCGCAATCAAAGGTCTGGTCAAATAGGCGACTCAGGGGGCCAGGAAAAAGGCAAAAAATTGAACATATCAAAATGAGTCAAAAAATGAAACCAAGTTGTAGTGGTCATCGTGCTGATTCTAGAACTATATTCAGTTTTGAAAACGGAATCTATATGAGCAAAATAGAGTTGGTCAAAGTTTTTTGACAAAAGGAGTTGACTAGTCAAAATGCTGATGTCATCATGACATCAGCATGCTGACATGGCATGGTGACAAGGCAAGAAGATGGCATGGACCAATCATGGTTTGACATGTGTCATCCAGTCAACAGTGACGAGATGTTGGCATGGTCCAATGATAGACTGACACATGACAGTATAGAGTCCAATCAAATTGTGACACGTGTCCTCTTCGTTGGCAAATCAAAACATGCCATGTGGCACCCCCTTTAGTCAGCGGTTGTAGTTTTGTTTACTAAAAATGTTAATATGGGATTCGAATCCATGACCCTTCTTTCACCATCATTCCCGCCTACTAATCCGCCTAACACCTCGCTCCAACATGCAATGAATGCCAACCATTTCTATTAAAGAGCAAATTTAGATTATGTTGTAAAAATAGTGGAGGCAAGAGTTGAACATCTAACCTCTCCTTACCCAAAAAGTGCTCCCACCAATTGCTATATGCATATGAGTTGAGAGATTTTTGGCAGCGGAGTATTTTATTAATGTCAATCCTCTCTATTTTTAAAAGATTAAATCCCTCATTTTATTTTTATTTAACCCATAAAGTCCTAAGCCTGAAAATACAAAGATTTGAAAAGATTTCTAATGAGATTTTAGGGGCTTAGGTTATTTTTAAGGATTTTAATAAGATTTGAAGGGAGTTTTATTATTTGTAAGCCCAAAATGATATGACCCATAATTCAATGGGGTTAGGAATTATTTCAAAGATATTTTAAGGGGATTTTGAAATATTTTGGATGTAAATGGGAAATATTGGAGATATGGGTATATTTGCAAAATAATATGGTTTTAGCCCATATTAGCAAATAAATTGGTATATAAAGGGGATGTTTTGGCTTGGGAAAGAAGAAAGTCTACTTGGAGAAATAATTCCTTTGTGAGAGTTGAGGTGTTTTTGAGAGGAAGAATTGCAAGGTGTTGTTATACACCAAAATTATAAAAGTGAGAGATTGTGTGGAATTTTGTGCAGGTTTTGAAGCTTGACTATTGTAAGAAGGCATCTTCAGGTGCTTGGTGATATTAATGAAAGCGGTCCAGCATTGAGAAGTAGAACCGAAGATGTAGTCCTAATTGGACGAACTTCATTATCAACTTGCGTATGATTCTTCTATCTTTTGTCTTATTATTTTTCTATCTCCTATCATACATTCTCTCTAATTTATTTTTAGTATTTTCAATTTGGCATTTAAGTTATAATTACAATGTTATAGTAATTAGTTAACTTCCTTAAGTTCTATAAAGGTTAATGAACCTAGTTTACATTTTCAACAGTTAAAAAACATAGTCACGCAATTCTGTCTGGATCGGGGAAAAACTATAATTAGGATTAATTTGCAAGTTATTTTGTAAACCTCTAATTACAGATTAGGGGAACCATCGTGTTAGGAGAGGTGGATGTAGTGAACGGCCCCTTGTTTTGATTCCTCAAGAAATGGCCTCCATTAGTTTGGAAGGCTTGAGCATCGTATGTATCCTCCTCTGTCTCGTTCTCTCCCTACATAGAAAACTGGTATTGTTCATTAATGGTCTCAAAAGTCATGGTTGTATCCACCAATCCACTACCTTGGTTGGGATTTCCTTGTGGCGAGTGGGATTCAACTTGTGCTATCTTGACGACCTTTTCCATTTTGGGGAAATTAACCTCAGATTGCACATTAGTTTCATGTAGCCTACACCAGTTCATCATGAGATTCAAATCTGCAACATTTGCAGTGTGAGGCTTTTCTTCATTGGACTGATAATTGTGGGATACCCCCCATTGTTTGGTCTAGTATTCCACTACCTATTGTTGTTTGACCTCTGATTATATCCCCTATTCTAATTTTCAAAGTTTTGATTAGGGAATTTTTGGCCTTGGTAATTCCTCTAGTTTTGGTTGGAATTTTAATTAGAATAATTGTTTATATCTGAAAGCCCTCCCTGATTTTGGTAACTGTGATTCTAGTTTTGGCCTTGGGAAGGGTTCAACTTAAGTTGGGTCATTTCATTAGTCACCTAAGATAGGGTTTTCTTCAAAGTATCTACCTTAGAAGTCAACTGGGTGGTGCATTCACTTTCTGCATAATTCACAACAGGTGAGTGAGTTGGAGGATTAGATCCTCCAGTGGAATTATTTGAATTCTAGGCATGTTGGGATGGATATAGAATTCCCCCATTAACCCATGGTTGCGGGGAATTCTATAATTCAGCCAAAGGTCCATAAGCAGAGTTAGACATACCTAGGACTATATTAAATAGTGAGGTTGGATAATGCATCAGAGGGTATCCCAAGGGAGGGAAAACTCCTCCAAGGTTGCCTGGTTGAGAGCTTATCTATTGTTGCAACTTAATGGCAAGGTGGTACACCTTGGATAGCGAATCAATATCTAATACAAGATAAGTTCTTCAAAGAAATAAAACAATGAGCAGGTCTATGGCTTTCAAGTAAGATTTGATGTCAATATTTTTGGCCACTAGATAAGGATCTTGCAACTATTTGTACATTCTTTGGAAATGAGTATTAAAGAGGGGCAGCGGCTCATGTGGTTCCTTCCTAATCATGGAAAATTGGTGATACAAAATAGCTAGATCTAAATAGACCCGAAATTGATTGATAAAGGCATCTTCTAAGTTTTCCCAACTCAGGATAGATCCAATGGGTAAGTTCAGGTACCAATTATAGGCCATATCCCCTAAGGAATAGGTAAATAATCTGCATGCAACATCATGATGGGTTATCTGAGCTCATGTACAAGCATCATTAAATTCATGTATGTGCTCTTCAACACTTTGTGACTCTCCATGGGATTACCTAGGAAAAAATTTGTCAAGATTCTTAGGAATTTCATGAATACCACTAGCAATGACTCCCAATGACAAAGGGCTATTTGCAAAGAATGCCATGGGTGGTGGCAGATTTGGCTATTCTAGCAGTAATATTGGTGGAAATTTAGGTGGATTGGGTGGTGGTGTTAAAGCCCTACGAGTCCTAGGCCTAGTAGGTGTTTGAAGTTTGATAAATGGTACAGGTTTTGTAGAAGATCTGAGAATTCTTCCGAACCTTTCTGGTGAAAATGACCTGATTCACTCCAATTTGTTCCTTCAGGCCCTCCTTCTAGCACCAGTTTTGTTGATGGTCAAAATAACACAACAACGTTAAAACAAAATATTGCTACTCTATTTCTCTTGAAAATGAGAGATAACCTATAACCACCTATCTTCCAAGGTCTTTGTAGTTGGTTCTCAACTGTGTTGATGTCGTTTAATGGCCTATGCAACTGTATTGTTCAAGGGGCCTATTGGTAAAAGGTACAAAATGCATAATACAACTTATTCTAATGTTTGGGGGGTGTAAATAAACAAAAAAAGATAGATCAAGGCTCAAGACAACAAGTCATAAATTTAATTTCCTTTCAATTCAAACATACAAATTTCATAATGATAATTTATTTTAAGTAACTAAAACAACAAAATGATACAAACCACATAATACTCTATACCACTACATGCATTCATAGTGCTAATTCAAGAGGTGCAATCATTCATCATCATTAAACTTTGAAACAAAACAAAAACATATTACCAACTCATTACCAAAATTCATAGATCAACAAACACAAATAACTTCCATTCACAAATAACTCAATGAATTAGTCTAAGATTTAGAACCTTCTATTGATTTTCATCAAATAAGAGACACTTGTGCACAACATTTAGTAGCATATGAATGAATATGGTTCATCAACATTACCATTAAAACTAATTATGAAAATACATCAATTGTATTAAAAAAACTTGTAAAATATCTAAGTATCTTTGCATAAAATTGTAAAAAGCTTCTGGAAAACTATAAACTATCTTAGATCTCCCTTAGGTGGCTAATCTTGCTTCAATGAGCCAACCTTTACAAAATGCAGAGAAATTCTACATATAGGCAACTTTTGCACTAATTCCTCTCATCAAACAATTTAGTTCCACAAATCATGGGGCGACTGGGGCAATGTAGGATGATTGTCCATTTTGATCTTCAATTACTGATTGAGGAATCCTTGTCAAAATCTGTGTCCAACAAGGGAAGATAGAATTGTTGGAATCTTCAATTGGAATCGTGTTATGATCCTGCAAAATAGGAAAGGGAAGCTGTCCATCTAGTCGTGCCCTTTTGATGCTCTTCTAGAAAAGGGACATGTGTATTTCCACCTTAATCCAGTGTTTTCTACTCTAGTATGTACTCATCATAATTGGTGATCACTTATTGAAGCACATCTGCATCCGGCCCATCTACCCAACTATCTTCAAACTTTATTCTCTTTAGTTCAGTAGAGGCAAACTCTTTCATATTTCCAAGTTTGATAAGCTCCCTTCTAGTAGCCTTTATTTCTTCCTTGATAGTCATGAGCCTATCCATTAAGAGGTCATCACCATCATCCCCTTTTTGCATTACCTCCTCAAATCCACTATTCTATTTTTCCTTGAGTTTATCAAGGAGGAGGCCATCTGTCTCAGGGATGTCTTCATTAACAAGTGTGTGTGTGAATATGTGGAAATCAACTAATAAGATAAATAAACACACCAATGAGAAATTATATCAAAGAAATCTAATTTAAAGTTAAACAAACTCTAAACTCAGCAGATTCTTTAAAGATGTCCCATTGTCCTTTATCTCCAAGTATTCATTTTAAGTTGCTTTCTCTCAGATTGTGTAAGTAGAAGCTCAACAGAATGACAATCTAGAGAATGAGATAATATGCAACATGCGTTCCTATGTTAAATGACATGAGATAATTAAATTAAGATATATTATGCGATCTATTCTACCATGATTGTTTAAACTAAAATTATAAAGCTAAGATGTTATGATATGCTCAAGAAATCTACGATATTAAGATTGCTAAATGTTGGATAATGCAACTATAATTCTCACGCTATGCAACTAGATGATTTTAAAAACACAAAGAGGCCTTATTTATATTTTTTTGGAGGCAAAATCTTAGTTGACAAAGATCAACGGTTGACATCGAGCCTGGTAAGATGAACAGTGGAAGATCGAGAAGTTGGAGAGAAAGATGGAAGCTAGAGAAAAAGAGGGAAAATGTTTCCTCCTACAAAACCTTCTCCATTCAAAATGAAGGAAAGTAGCCATTTGTCATTTTAGTTATGAGGAGTTGATAGTTGAAGATAATTCCATAATTAAATAATTAAATAATTTAATTATATGTGACATGTAGATTTAGAAGCTTCCATAATTAAATATTTAAAATACTTAATTATGTGTGAAAAGTGAATAAGAAATTTCTAATTAAATATTAAAAATATTTAATTATATGTGAAATGGGAATTTAATAATGATAGTTTATGGATTTAGAAGAACATTACTTTATTTGAATTAAAAATTCAAACTTAAAGCAATAGGATAATTAATTTAAATAAACTATTAAATTTAATTAATTAATTAAGAGGAAAATAGAAACATCATGATAATTAAATAAACTTATTTATTTAATTAAAATAGAAGAATTAGAAAATGAACAATATAAATAAATAATTAAATTTATTTCTATGTAGATGAAATTAGAAGATTAATTAAACAACTTGTATATAATTAATTACCAGACTCAATGTGATGTGACCATTTTTAGATGTATACATTTTTCCCCTCTTTGAAGTGATGTGTTTTATGCATTGCTTCAAATAAAAATTCAAATAAAGAAAATTCAAAAATTTGCCCCTAACTTTGAAAAAATGATCAATGATGCTATATGCCCCCTTAGGAGATAAATCATGAGATTACAATTTCGTTGATGTTTTTGATGATGCTGAAATATTTTGAATGATTTGATGCAATTTTGCTGATTTATCTCCTGAAATGGTGCTCAACTTGGTGAAAAATAAAAATAACATCATGTTAATTACCCCCTTAAAAGGTGGAAAAGGTAAAAAGTCATTGTCATTTTTACTATTGCATTTTGGTGATTTGGGAGCTTTAAGCGACTACAGATGAGATGGCAATCCACTATGAGTGACACGGATTCAAGAGGGTGCACTAACATCAAAGACCAGCTGCGTATGGGCCCCCAGTAAGATTTTGAAACCACTCTTGTGAATTTTTCCTTGAATTTCGCATGCAATTTGAAATTTTCAAAATTTTACCAACTATTTTAGTGCATTGAATTTTCTTTTAGCGCATGCGAGTCTTTTTTTAGCACATAGATTACATCTTTTAGCGCATTTAGAATAGTGCATTTAGGCCATAGGATTGATAAATTAGCACATATGCTAGTGTAGCGCATCTATTCATAAATTAGTGCATTTGTTGATAAACTAGCACATTCATTAAGGGATTTAGCGCATATATTGAATTAGTGCATTTGATAGATAGATTAGCTTATTGGCTAGATAGATTATCACATTTGACCCTTTGTTTTAGCACATCCATGGATCTTTTAGGGCATTTGCTAATTTGGCGCATTGATTATCTGTTTTAGTGCATCCATGAAATTTTGATGTTTTTGATTTGTTTGTGTATCATTTCGAGAATAAATGTGATTTCTTGATGTTGTTGCTATATTAGACAATAGATTTGAAAAAAATGAGTTGCATCAAGGATAATTAAGTTGATTTTTGTGATGATTTGATAAATTTTTCCTCATGTTGAAATGAAAAATAAATAGTAAAATGATTGATCTGGTGTTGATTTGTAGATAAATTTGTCTTCATGCTTGATGAAAAATAAATATTAAAATGATATTTGATGAGGATTTGATTTTTATTTTCACATGATGTACTTTATTTTATGATAGATTGATTGTATCACCATGATATTGTGATCTGATTGATTTGTATCAATATGATGTATAGGAGGATTTTAAGATCCTCCAAGTTAGAGAGAGATTTCCCAGGACTTAGGAGATGATCCCCAGATTATCATAGTCTAAGATTGTTGTGATTTCTAGATGTGGGTTGGTTTCATTGCTTAGGATCCCTTAGTATAGGATTAACAGGGGATTGTTGATAGCCTTAGCTGAGCGGTGGCACAGTGAGCATAATACCTTCCATTTTCCCATTAGTGAGATTATAGTCACTCTTGAGGATGTGTATAGGATTTTAGGGATCCCTGTGATTGGTGAGATTGTGGTGTATGACCACAAGGAGTTTGGTGGGACCCATGCCTTGCAAAGAGTTTTCCAGGATCCAAGAATTTGTAGATATGAGATCCCTTGGAGAGAGATGGTTGAGATCTATTCCCCACTCCCCTCTATATTGGCTAGATTTATTGGTGACCTTTTGTGTCCCAACCGTAGGTCGAAGGGACTATTAGTAGGATGGGGTTGCATCCTAGAGTAGATGATCTTACAACAAACTAGGTATGTGTGGTGTTCATGCATGTTGGTCCACCTATACTACGATTTACATTAGGTTGTATATACAGGTGGGAAGAAAATTTCTTTCGGAGTTACCCTCCTACAGATATGGGCATGGGAACATATTTCTATCACCCACTCATTTGTATGGAGAGATCATCCTATTGGTCAACCATATGTATATGCATACGTAGGTCCACTTGTCTAGCCTAAGCTAGGAAAGTTGGAGTATTGGAGGAGAGCTTTAGATGACATGGATATGGTTATTTGGAGGCCATATGTAGATTGTGAGGCCTGGGAAGAGGATGAAATTGAGTTTCCCTATTGTGGCTTATCCAGATATTTGATCGGGAGGACCCCTTTTATTATAAAGATATTTTTGGTCATGCAAGTTTTGAGGCAGTTTGGGAGTGTGTAGATGATGCCACAGGGTGTTACCCATTATGCAAGGTGAAGAGAGGATGTCACAAAGTGGGGCCCATTCATTTTGTATGAGGCAGTGAGTGTAGATTATCTGGGTCTACAACTAGAGATATGGGATTATAGGCCAGATATTACAGATGCATAGATGACAAAGGAGTAGGCTCAGTACTTCTATACACACCCATTTTCTGAGATTGACGAGCCCTGATGAATGCGCTCTACTACTTGATGGACCAGAAGTATAGCATGTGCGGGGATAGAAGAAGGGTGAGGTATAGGAAGAGCATCCTATTGGAGGAGGTGAGGATATTAGAGGAGGTGAAGATATTGGAGGAGATGACGGGGATGATGAGGAGGATGACAATGATGAGGATGATGATGATGATGGGGATGATGGGGATGATGGGAGGAGACCACCCATTTTTAATTTTCAAATTAGGACTAGACTGAGGACCATGAGGATAGTAGAGCAACCAACAGTAGGCCCATCTCACATTATGATTAGGGCTCCCTCTCGTGAGCAGCAGATCCAAATTGATAGATTACAGACATAGGTACAGGCTCTCTAGAGCCAACTGGCACAGGTTCATATGATGATTACTCAACTATAGACACAGATGGCACAACCACCACCCTTAGACCCATAGGTAGTTCAATTGATTGTTGAGTGGGGCAATTTGAGGTAGCACTGCCAGTTGGAAGAGGGCATAGCAAAAAGACTCTTGAGATCTATGGAGGGCATCTTCATTGGAGAGGTTGTTGCAAAGGGGCTATAGAATGTTCGGGAGGACAAGTATTATCAGATGAGATATTATGAGGTAGTTCCTCCTGAGCATAGGATACCATTCACAAAGTCAAGCAATAGGTCTCACACTCATTCCAAGAGTCAATCTAGGAGTGCTACCAGGAGTGTACTACAATCGAGCAAATGTGAGACATGTGGTATAGGTGGCAAAGATCCAGCCAAACCCACTACTTCTAGAGGAAGCAATAGTTGTAGTCCCCATTTTTATTCTCCCCATTAACGATTTGTATACATCCATATTGTCACATTTATGTATCTCTCTTGACATTTGATATCTTTGTACATTTGGACATTGATTTGATGAGATTATATGATATGCAACAGTGATTTGAGATCCTATGTGCATGTGTCTTATATTATTCTATGATGGATGTTCATGTATGCATTTTTATTTCCATATGGTATATTTTCTTATGATTATGCCATGATGATGCACTTTTATAAATGATGATCTTTGCATGATGATACCTATGCACATGATATGATTATGATAATAATGTCTATGCATATGATAGTATGATAGTGATGATGATGTTTATGACTTTGATAAATAATGATTATGATGCGATGAACTTTATATGAACCTTAGATGATTATGAAAAATATGTTATGATGTATGATGCGAATGAAATGTGAATGATTGTATGATGTTCTATGATGTATGGAAAAATGGATACAAAAATGTTATGATAAAATGGATGTAATAAATGCATTTTATTCTTCTCCAATTTATGGTGATGGATAATGATGCAATGATGTTGATGTATTAAATTCAAAATGAAAATGAAATGATTTGAAAATGATACATAATAATGGTATGATAAATGAAAGTGAATGATTATGAATGATAAGTGAAAATGAAATGAATGATAATGATGACATGAAAATGATATTGAAAATGTTAATGAAAATTTAATGAAAAGTTAATGAAAATGATGATGAAAATGAAAATGAAAATAAAATGATGATAAAAATGACATGAACTAATATTGATATGAATTAGAATGATATGGAAAATGATACATAATGATGGTATGATGAATGATGATCAAATGATAATGAAAATGATAATTGATATGATATAAAAAGATGAAATGAAAATAACATGAAAATGATATTAATATGAAATGATGAAATGAAAAGGAATATGAAAGTGAAAATGAATGATACAAACGATGCAAATATGATAAATGATACCAAATTATATGAACGATGTGAAAATGATACCAAAAATGATATGAAAAGTTAATTAAAATGATGGTGATGAATGAAAATGATATTGATATGAATATGAATGATAAATCAGTGAATGATAAATGATAATGAAAGTGATGTGAGAATGATATGAAATGAAAATGATATGAAATGGATATGATATGAAATGGTAATAAAATAAAAATGAAAGTAATGTAATAATGATATGAAAATGAAAATGATATATGAAAATGAAAATGAACATGATATATGAAAATGAAAATGAACATGATATATGAATGATTTGAATGATGTGAAACTAATTTCCGCTAATGTCAAAATGTACTCAATCTTTGTTTAAAAGAGATACATTGTTTTTTATATCCTTTCCAACCTCCAAAATCCATTATGCAAATGAAAAATGAAAGAAAATCTATATTAATCATGCAAACTTAACTATACATTTTTGTCATTCTATTAACCAACTTTATGCTTCTTTTATCATCATTGAGCTTTTTGATATGTTGGAAGTTAATACAAGCATCAAAGGGTATATCTACACCGATGATGTCCTGAGTACAACTTTCATGATTTTTGATATAGCAAGTTAATACAAGCATCAAGGTATAATTGAACTGAGATGTCTTGAGTATTGCTTGCGTAAACAGACAGAAGTTAATCCTTTTCCTATGCAAATTCTGAAATGTCATCAATGATACTTTTGTAAACCATGTCTCGTGAAAAATTTGCACAGTAATAATGATTAACTTACAAACAACAAAAAAAGAAAAAACATACTCCTTCCTTGTTACTCTAGTTCAATACAGCATTGAGCCACTCTAGAGATATGATATCATAAAAGTACAAAACAACAGTTCAACTTATGGTTTAAGTGTTTCAATCATTTTATTCAAATTAAGATTATCCAATTTGTTCTAGTTTCCTTTTGTGACATGTCTCATAGTTGTTTTGACTAGGCACGATTGGATATTCGATGTTGAGTTTTTATTCGGATATTTGACACATGTTTCTATTTTTCTGCTCAAAAGTTGATTGCCCCTAGGGAGTTTGCACTTTGGCTTCCCGATTAGACTTGACCTACTACTAGGAAAATAAACAATGATCACCAAGCCATGATAAAGACCTTGTCGTATGTAGAACATGTTGTGCTCATGATGCAGATATGATGGCAAGGGATGGATTTGATGTTGATAAAAAAGGCTATGAACAAATGATACAAGACATAAATTAATAGATGGGAGAGCCAACTAGTTCACAAATAGCGTTTATTTTCTAGGTTTTCACCATTTTTTTATTGCACTTTTTTAGATTTTATAATTTTTTTATTGTTACCAAGACGCCTATTTGCTAGATTTTCATCAAGGCGATTTTTTTTATTTTTCTCTTTTTTTTGTACTTTTTACTTGTTTTTTGATTTTTTTGTATTTTTTCTCTTTTTTTCTTTTTTTGTATGTCAAAAGGATGTCTGTTTGCTAGGTTTTCACCCTGATGACGATTTTTTCTGAACATTTTCTATTGTTTTTGAAATTTTCAGGACTTTTTTGTTGTTTTTGAATTTTCTAGACATAGAACTTCTTCAGATGAGTTCTATTGATTGGATCTTCCAACAGGTCCCCTTCTGGTGTAGATAGCTGATACACTCCAGAACCATATGTTGCAATGATGAAAAATGGACCCAACCAATTTGGTTTGAACTTTCCTTTCTTCTCTTGATCTTGTTGGTTGCAAGGATTTTCCTTCAGGACTAGGTCACCCACTTGAAATTTGTGTGGTATGACTTTGTGATTGTAGCTATGAGACATGACTTTTTGATAACCCTTCAAGTGATCAACTGCATATTTTCATCTCTCAGCTAGTAGTTCCAGTTCTTGCAGTCGATAAATTTTGTAGTCTTCATCAGTAATGAGTCCCTTCAGTGATTCTCGAAGTGAAGGTATCTCAACTTCTAATGGAAAGATTTCTTCTGCTCCATAGACCGAAGCATATGGGGTGGCTCTTGTTGGTGTGTGAATGTTGGTTCTATAAGCCCACAAAGTTGGATTCAACTAGACATGCCAATCACGACTAACATCATTTACTGTCTTCTTCAGGATCTTCAAGATTATTTTATTTGAATCTTCTTCCTGGCCATTTCCCTATGGATAATAAGGTGTAAAGAACCTATGTTGGATATGGAATATTTCACAAAAAAATTCAATATCCTGATTCTTAAAAGGTTTCCCATTATTAGTGATAATGGAGCTGGGAATACATTACTGACATATGATGTAATTCAAGATGAAAGATGAAATTTTTTTGTCGATTACTGTGGTCAGTGGTACAACTTCAATCCACTTGGTAAAATATTCAGTTGTCGTGATTATAAACTTGTGTCCATTTGATGAAGGATGGACTTTTCCAATAAGATCTAGTCCCCACTAAGAAAGGGCCATGTTGTAGTAAAAGGTTGTAGCTCTTGAGTAGGATCATGAATAAGATTTCCATCTATCTGACACTTTGGAAATTTCTTTACAAAGGTAAAGGATTCCTTTTCCATAGTTGGCCAATAATAACCCAGTCTAACAAGTTTCTTGGCTAAGGTCAATCCACTTGAATGAGTTCCACAAATACGACCATGAACCTCTTGTAAGGCCTTTTCAAATTCATCACATTCAAGACATATAAGGAGGGTACCATCAAGACCATTTTGGTAAAGGGTGTCAACGATTAAGGTATAGTGAGAAGATTGGCGTATAAAATTTATCTTTTGATTTCAAGACAAATCCGAGGGTAAGATAGTATCTTTCAAGTGGGTATAGATTTTTCCATATAAAGGGGAATCAGAACCAACCAGATGATAGATGATTTGGGTTTTAGGATTATCATAGGCAGGGTAAAACATTTGTTCCACCAGGAATTTATATCAAGCTTCATTTTTTGACAATTGTAGTTGTGAAGCAATTGTAGTCATGGCATCTGCAACTTTGTTGTCAATCCGCAGAATATGTATGAACTTGATCTCAGCAAAATAATTCTTAAAATCATCAACCATGTTCTTATAAGGCATTAAATTTTCATCCTTAGTGTGATAATCATCATTGATTTGGTTTATGAAAATTTGTGAATCACCATAGACTTTTAGCTCTATGATTCTCTGGTCCAACGCTACCCTCATTCTGATAAGCAGTGCTTCATGTTCGACTATGTTATTGGTGCAAGGAAACAACAATTGGTAGAATTTTGGAATTTTATGTCCTTGAGGAGTGACAAAAATAATTCCTGCCCCCGAGACATGTTGTGTATAGGACCCATCAAAATATAGTGTCCATGACTGCTTCGTTGTTGCTATGAAAACATCTGCATTAGGAAATTCAATATGCATTGGATGATCTATTTGTAAGGGTGCTTCAGCCATCTGATCTACTATAACTTTTCCTTTGATGGATTTTCAATCTACATAGTGGATGTCGAACTCACTTAAGATCATTACCCATTTGGCTAGCCTACCTGTTAAGGTAGATTTGCTCAAAAGGTACTTTAATGGATCAATTTTGGCTACAAGTTTAACTTTATGAGCTAACATACAGTGCCACAAATTTTTGGAAGCAAAAACTACTGCTAAACAAGCCTTTTCAATAAAAGTGTAGTTCAACTCATGACTTGTCAAGGTTCTGCTAATGAAGTATACAACTTGCTCTTTTCTTGTTATGTTTTCTTATGCCAATAGTGCCCCCAAGGATACTTTTGTGGTTGAAATGTAAAGTATGAGTGGATCTTCTAGTACTAGTGGAACCAAGACTTATGGAATCATCAAATATTGCTTGATTTGATTGAATGTCACTTCACACTTTTCTTCCCATTTGAAAGAACATTTTTGTGCAAGAGATGCATGAAAGGAAAACTCTTGTCAGCTAGTTGTGTGATGAACCTTTTGATAGATTGTAGTCATCCTTGCAATGACTAAAGTTGACTAATATTTCTTGGTGGTGGCATCTCCATGATGGCTTTGAATTTTTTTGGATCTACCTCTATTCCTTTTTTCTAAAACAATATATCCTAAGAGCTTTCCAGATCTAACCCCAAAGACACACTTCTTTGGATTGAGTCTAACCTTGAATTTCTCCATTCTGAAAAAGATTTTAGATAGGATTTCTAGATGTCCTTCTCTTGTATAATATTTTTCTAAGAGATTGTCCACATAATCTTCCATGAAAGTGTGCATCATTTCATGAAAAATAGTGGTCATTGCTCATTGATAGGTTGCACCTGCATTTTTGAGTCCAAATGGCATCACATTCCAACAATAAGTACCCCAGGGACATGTGAAAGTAGTCTTGTCTTGATCCTCAGGTGTGATCTTGATCTGATTATACCCAGAGAATCCATCCATAAGTGAATGCATGGCATGCCCAACTATCAAGTCCACAATTGTGTCAATGTTAGGCAGGGGAAAATCATCCTTTGGACATGCTTTATACAGATCCAAAAAATTTGTATAAATTATGATACGCCCATCCGACTTTGATACGGGTACAATGTTAGAGATCAATTTTGCATAGTCAATGGACCAAATGAATCCTACATCCAATAGTTTCTTCAATTCTTCTTTGACCAAAAATGCAACATGCGGATGCATCTTTCTAAGCTTTTGTTTTACTAGTTTTTTCCCTGACATTATAGACAAATGATGCATGATAAGATTAGGATCTAGTCCAGGCATATCCACATACAACCAAGAAAAATTGATTTGATTGGCCTTCAGGAATTATATGAACTTTGGTATCTCTTCCTTGGTCAATGAAGCAACAAGTTGCAAGATCTTTGCATGTTCTATAGTTTCTATGTTGATTTCTTCTATTGGCTCGATCAAAATAGAATATCTCTCTTGATAGTGTTATGGGAGAGTGCCAAGTTTCTCATCCTTCAGTGACTTTAACAGGTTTTCACCATCAAATGCACTCTTTCTTTTTCCTTTTTCATGATCTAACATTGTCATTTTTTGGTTTTCACCATTAGATTGATCTTTTATATTATTAATTTTGCAGCTAAGAAACTTGGCACTCTCCTGATTAAAATTTTTATCATGAGATTCACTAGTGGAACCTATTTCCACATTGGAAGAACAAAGAAAATTTGCAATGGTCTCATCATCTTAGAATATAGGGATATCAATTGGTTCAATTTGATCCCAATCAATAAGCTCAAGATGGATTAAAGGCAAAGGATCATTCGGTTAGGTAAGGTCAAGGGCTATTAAGGTCATGAAATGGACATGGTTAACATTCTCGCTATAGGGAAGATCTATGATGGCATCCTCCTGTCGACTATCAATCTCATTTTGAACTGAATCTTCCTCGCTCGAGTCATGGTCGTCTTGAAGTACATAGTCAAGAGGTTGAGTCCTTGAACTTTCTCCTTGTGTAAGCATGGGTGTATATTTTTGTATGACATCAACCTTTTTATCTCTCCAGAATTCACCATCATAAATTTTATCCCATTCATACTAATTTGAATCAATGTCAGAGTTATCTTGCAATCTAAGAACTATTGAAGCTATCTCTTCATGGGATTTCTTTTGGGTTGCTTCTTCATGGATTTTCTTTAAAGCGGCTCCTTTTGTGTCTTCACCATACCCAAGTCATGTTTTATCCTTTGGATATTTTATTGTAGGTTGAATAGGTTCAACAATCCCTTCCTTTCTTTTACCTATGGGGCCAATCCCTTAATAACCCATCCTTTGCATTATGGCATAGCCTTTACCATATTGTTCTATAGGAAATTTGATTTGTTGAAAAGATTCATCTTCATCTTTATATATCCAATTGAGAATAGCTCTATCTTTGGCTTCATCTTCTCACTAGTACACAAACAATAATATATGACTAAATAAACTACTAAAAATTGCATATAAATGACTAACTTTAGTCACATGACTATTAGTGGTTTATTTGTAGTCATTTATAACACCACTAAATTTATGACTAAACAATTTTAGTCATTTATTTAGTCATTGATTTTAGTCATTAATTTGGTCATTTATTTGGTCATTGATTTAGTCATTGATTTAGTCATATATTTAGTCATTAATTTTAGTCACGTGACTATTTTAGTGGTTTATTTGTATTCATTTATTTAGTCATTGATTTGGTCATTGATTTAGTCATTAATTTAGTCATTTATTTAGTCATGGTAGTGATTCTTTTAGTCATATATTTAGTCATTAATTTAGTCATTGATTGTTGTTAACTAGTCATTTATTTAGTCATATATTTAGTCATTACTTTAGTCATATATTTAGTCATTAATTTAGTCATATATTTAATCATTAATTTAGTCATGTATTTAGTCATGTATTTAGTCATTAATCTAGTCATTACTTTAGTCATATATTTAGTCATTACAAATCAAATCTAACTTAATTAATCCTCAAAAATTTATGCATATAAACTTCAAGTATCATAGATATTAAAATGTTAAAAAACACCATGAAATGAAGACTAAAATGCTTGAACAAATATGATTGATCAGACACAAACACAAAAAAATTGCAAATCAAGAGGAGCCACAACATAGTATTTATGAGTGGAGAAAAAACCACTCTAAAAATTTACTTCATTAAGCCTCATTGGCAAATCAAAATCTCATTGGTTACATTCAATGTCTCAATGACACTATACAACTTACAAACACTATATAAATAAAATAATCCTATTTTCATATACTTATACCATTTTCCCCTTCCTTAACTGCAGTCCTTTTGGAAGGGCAATGACCTCCTATAGGGGCTAGACCCATTTAATCCCCTTGCAAATCCATAGCTTTCCTGCTGCTATTGGTTTTGGCTCCTCCAAAATCTTCCTCGTTGGTATTCACCTTTCACTTCTCCAATTTGGAGCTGCAACCTAAAAATAAGGTTTTAAAATTTGCATATCTAAAACTCAAAAAAGTCAAATAATATAGAAGATAAAATTCAAACATTTTCTTTTCCTTTTCCAACTATGGCACCCTAAACTTAGGCGCTAGATATACTGAATGTATCAGAATTAGATTTGACATCCATCAAAAGCATATTTGAAAGTATATTTTTATCAGATATTGTAGTTGTAAGTTCCATTAATTATAATAAAGATAAATAGTTTTACCTTTCTAGATCAACTAATGCAATTCTAATAACTTTTAGAGGATTGACAATGATAGCCTTTATCATATCAACATACTCACCTGCAAGTTGCAACACAACATTAAACTTATTAATTAGACTCAACATCTAAGAAAGAAAAAGAAACTTCAAACATTATCAATTTAGTAAACAAATCATCAATTTCAAAGATCAAAGTAGCCAATGCTTCACTCTCTACATCCTCTGCTACAATCAAAAGAGGCCTTTTTTTATGTGATAAATGGAACAAGAAAAAAAATTGCATGTAATCTCACATACTTCTATGAAACTTTTCATAGACAAAACCCATCTAAAAGGTTTCTTACCAACATTCTTTTATAGATATCTATAATGGTTGAAGGTTTAGCCTTTGTCTTTGCATATGCATCAATTCCATCTATAGCCTACATTGTTTAGGAATAGTTATAAAGAGTTCAACAAAACTTTTAAATTCAAATAATGAAAACTAAATGTTCATCAATTTCTTTGGTTAATACATGCATATATAAACTTATTTCGAGAAAACATGGCTTATAAAAATCAAGAGTATGTTTGATTTAGGGATTGTTTATGGTCAACATGTTTTATTTGATCTCTTATTTCTTATTTCATAAATTATATTACAACCATAATTTTTTGTGTAAGTATCCCATATATCATTCTATACCAAATATGATAAGAGAAAATGTATTTCATCTTCTACTCTATTTAAATTTATTCACCATAAAAAATCTAGTGAATAGTATGGAACACTATCTAAATAAACATGACTAGAAGAGTCAAATTAGGATAAATGGGATCTTGGGATCAAAAGAAATTCAACACTATTAGTATCAATATACATCAAGCAAGAGGACAAATAGCTTAGCGCAATTATTCATGAATAAAATTATGAGAAAAAAGGTGTATTGTTTATTACCATAGAATAAAATCTGAAAGAAATATGACCTTCTAGTCTGGAGTTTCACAAAAAACGATAAAGAATACATTAAAATTACTTTCTAGATGAGAACATGTTGATTCAAAGAAAGATGAGAATATGTTGATTCAAAGAAATGTGAAAACACATTATTACATTCTTTTAAGAAATTTAAATAGGATCCTAACTTAATCAATGATCTAACATGTCATTCAATCCTCTCCTCTTTCCTTATGCACATAGGTGATAGAATTGAGCTTTTGCATTCAAAAACAAGAAATATTATATATAGCAATGGAAACCCCTTCTCTCATCTATGGTTGGAGAGTTTTTTAGGTCAGTGGGATCACATTCATTTTAGGTGTGACCACTATGATAACACATATTGGGAGTGGTAATCTATGGTGATAGCTTTGAAAGTCTTATTGATGTTTTTTGTTCAAAGTTGGGCATTCTAAAAAAATAAGCGCAAGCATGTAAGCCTTGAGCATTGGCAACGCAAAATCATAAACATCTAATCTTTATTAAATGATAAAATATAGACAAATAATTACCTAGTTGAGTTCTATTAGACTAATTTCTATATGAGTGTGAATGTTATTGGGATTATTTGTACAAAGAATCCCTCCTAAATGCCAAGATTGAATTTCCCCTTCACAATTGCTCATAAATTCTTAGTCATGAACCATTTTTTTTTAGCTTTCAAAAGAAATGTTAGCAACTCAGAAATACATCTATAGACAATAGCAAGAAGGAGCCAAAAAGAGGCTCCATAAAACTGAAAAACTAAAAGGATATCTAAAACTATTTAGCAAAAACTGAAAAGTAATCTAATAAACAAAAGAACCTAATCCTATCAGAAGGGGAAAAACTTGTGGGACCAATTGGATGACTATAAATAGTCTAACAAATAGACCAAAAATCCAAGACATGGGACTCATCACCAAACAAAATGAACCAAGGATGATGGAATGCTAGATGAACTGGATCTAATCTATAGCACTAGAAGAGACGCTTATACCCTCCCCGATGACAGTAAAGGCATCAATCATAGTTCAAAAAATTGCCAGCTACTCACATGATTCATGAGTACTTGCAGGTCAGTTAGGGCTTGGAAGTAACTCGCCTAATAACTTGTGAGTCCAACCATAAAACTTTTCGATGTTCATTTCTCCCATCGATGGAAACTTCAAACTGATCTTTGCCCTTTTCAGGGCATGGAGGGACCACAATATTTTTCCTGTTGATGTCCACATCTCTCATTGATGAGTTTGAGTGTTGTCGGGCTATCGATGGGACTTTAAAATGACTCCCAATGACACACAATATTCCTCTCGATGATTTCTTCAAAACTACTCGAGCTATCAGTGGGAATCTGACGTGACTCCCAACGACACACAAGAGTCCTCCCGATGGAAAATCAAGCAGATTGCATCCAGACTCCAAATCACACGATGTGCTCAAAGAGATGATCACACGATTTGCAGATAGTCGGGAGCATTGAAGGGTGTCATATATGCCATCTCATGGAATACGATGATTGCAGGATATGCACAAAATGGATTTGCTAAAAAGGATTTAGAAACTTTCAAGCAAATGCAATTAGCAGGCGTGAATCCAAATTCCACAACCTATGCCAACATCCTCCCTGCCTATGCCAAAATGGGAGCTTTGGAGCAGGGTATGAACATCCATCAGAGCATAATAGATGGGGTATTTTTGTCAGATATTATGGTTGGAAATGCTCTGTTAAACATGTATGCAAAATGTGGAAACGCACACAAGGCACGTGAACTCTTTGATGGAATGCCTCAAAGAGATGTCATCTCATGGAATGCAATAATTGCAGGATATGCAGAAAATGGATTTTGCAAGGATGCTCTCAAAATATTTGAATTAATGAAACACTCTAAAACATATCCTAACATTGTAAGTTTTGTTTGTATTCTTTGTGCATGCAGCCATGGAGGTTTAGTGGATGAGGGTTGTACATAATTCAATCACATGAATAATCAGTATTGCATTACACCTACAATTGATCATTATGTGTGCATGTCTGACCTTCTCGCCTGTGTTGGCTATCTCAAGGACACTCTAAACTATATCATGAAGATGCTAGTTAAACCTACGGTGGTTGTGTGGATGTGTTTTCTTGTTCCCTGTAGGATGCATACCATTTTTTTATAGTTTGTGTTGACAGATTAAATGTATCTATACTATTTGATGATCATAAGACACAAATAAAAAGTCATGTAACTTGTAATTTGGCCATGCTTGAAAAACTATAATAAACTATTTGATAATAGAAAATGAAAATTGTTGTGGATACTACACTGCAAGGTTTAAATAGACCAATAAACTAGAGGGAACTAGCAAAATCCCATCACAAGACATTAAAAAAAGCATTAATAGCTTACATGATCAGTATGGTATTACATAAATGTAACAAAAACTGTAGCATGTCTAAGCCCATTCTTTTGAGACTTTGTGCATCTATGGTTGAGTTACAAAGTCCTAAGCTAAGCCAGCAATAGTGAGTTTTATTGCCTTGATTAGAATAACTTGAATGAGTTTGATAGAAATTTGCAGAGCCTTCTACATTTCCCTTTTTCTCTTTAGAACTTTTATGAGACTCGATCACTCTCAAGCCCACCTTGTTAAGAAATTTCAAATTATTAAACTAATAAAAACCTCAATGTTTAAAGCTTAAAACCCTCATCTTCATTTACAACATTCGCCTTTTTCAGTATCAACTTCTTTAAACCTTGAGAAATTCCTTTGATCTATCAATGACCACACATTCATTGAATCATGAGAAATTTCTCTAATTGAGAATCTCCTAGATGTAACACAGTGACTAGTCCATCAAAATTTAGAAGCTTGCAGCTTGTTCCAAAATTTTGAAGGGATTTGCAAATTTGATCCATATGTTATTGATGTTATTCTGAATTGGAATCCATGAAAATCCAATTTATTTGAATTTCAAGTTTTCCTAGTTGGAGCCTAAAATGACCGGGCAGTGTGGGTCCCAAATCTATGCTTAAAATCATTTATTTAACTATGGATTCTAGCTAATAATATTTTGTGATGTTGTCCAACAATTGTTGATGAACTTCCACTAAAAATGGAAGAAGCAACTGTTCTAGTTCATTGATTTTCCAACATCCTCCCTGCCTATGCCAAAATGGGATCTTTGGAGTAGGGTATGAACATCCATCAGAGCATAATAGATGGGGGATTTTTGTTAGATATTATGGATGGAAATTCTTTGTTAGACATGTATGCAAAATGTGGAAACGTACACAAGGCATGTGAACTCTTTGATGGAATGCCTCAGAGAGATGTCATCTCATGGAATGCAATAATTGTAGGATATGCACAAAATGGATTTTTCAAGTATTCTCTTAAAATATTTGAATTAATGAAGCACTCTGAAACATATCCTGGCATTGTAAGATTTTTTTGTATTCTTTGGTGCATGCAACCATGGAGGTTTATTGGATGATGGACGTTATATTCAACAACAAAAACAAAAAAACCCTTTGTTTATTTGATGCAAGGATAGGGGTGGAACTAAATTCAAACACACTCAAACACTCTGTCTAACACCATTTCAATAGCCTTCAAGGCATAAAACTCCAACCCATAGGGTTTTGCACAATTTCACCTTTTACCCAACTAGGGGACCAACGCCTAAAACTCAACCATAACTCCTGATAGAGGTGGACTCAAAGTTGGATCAAAAACTTTTTGTTTACCCATGATCAAGTAAATTAGCATACCAAACTAGTTCTATAAGTTGTTTTGGAACAACTTTGTCAAACCTAATCTGCAATGCAGCAATTAGGCCTAAATAGGCCTTGAGTTTACTACTATCTATAAAGGAAATACAATATCTCATTCCATTCTTGATGAAATTGAATGAAACAAATTGAAAAATGTAGTAAACTCAAGGAACTTTCATGCCCAATCGGTCTCAGACCATGAAAGGGTCTATACAACCTATACAATGTGTAAGAATAGTGATAGGGGATGGAAAAACACAGAGAAAATGAGGTTTTATTTTATTCCCACTTGAATTCATCCTCACCAGTTCCTCCTTCCACCTTCACCATACAAAATGACTCATGGGAGGCATATGTATGCCTATTACAACCTCTTTAACTTCTCCAACTACCTTTATACAGCCTTGTCTCTTCATCTTCCACTTTCTGCAATTTTAACAATATGATAACTTTTTCAATATTTGACATATGACCTCAATAAGACCTTCTAGGACCTAAAACAGACTCAAACAAGTTAAAAATGGTCTATTAGACCTTATTACATGAAAAAAACACAAGACTCAAGAAAAATTTGAAAAATTTCCTCATGGAGGCATATAGTCCATTATGTGCTCATGCACCAGTTCTAAACGGTTTGCCTCCTTTTTATAAGACTATGTTGGCAGTTCCACCTGGATCATAGATTTTTGGTCGGATTCCAAACCCAAACAATGAGGTGCAGTTGTGGAAATCTCATAGAGAGAAGCTACAAGCTACCATGATGATTTTTTCGAGCGAATTTATATCAATCTTGCTTAGTGTGGCTTAAGACATGTGCAGATGATATTCTCTCTACAAATAGGCTTGGGGGAAAGTATTTTCTTGATCTTGTGAAAAGTACCAAGAAACTTGCAGAGAATAAGAAATTGATTAGAGAAACATTGGACAGTCTGGATGCATTTGAAGGGAGCTTGGAGTGGCTAAAAATGGATTTTGGTTCAAATGTTGAGATTCCATGGCAATGTGTGTGAGATTGTTTTGAAGCACTCAAAGATTCTATGGGATGAAATTTTTGAAATCTTGTTTGTTAGTAGGATGAAACAAATAATAGTTGATGGATTTGCAGATCTGCATGAGAGAGTTAAGGTTGGTAAATGCCTTGAAGCCATAGTTACATCTTTAGAAATTCGCAAAGATGTTGAAACCCATTTGCACAAATTAACTACTAGTGAGGGTTGGCTTGTCAAGAGAGGGGACCTAAAAAGTGTCAATTTACCTGGGTTGAGTTTTAGATTTATGATGACAAATGATGAAGACCGGTTTGGCCGCCTTAACGCTTATTTTGGAACTGAGGTTAGTCAAATAAAAGATACCATAGATGAGGGGTCCAAGAGTATTCTGGAAGACCTCCTAAGTTTTCTTCATGCATATAAATCTCCTTCAAGGATAAATGATTTAGCACCTTATTTTCAAGAGCAATGCTTCCATTTTATCTCAACATTGATTGTTGATATTGAAGAACATCTTGTACATATTTCAAAAGCTCTCTATCAAGAAATGAAAAATGAGGAGATGCCAAAAAAAATTAACAAGGAGACACTAGAACTAACAGTTATATTGGAAAGGGCACTTTTCTTAGGAAGACTTTTAGTTGCTCTTAGTTTTCATTCAATTTCCCTTCCACTATTTCTTGGCCCGTCTCAGCCTTAGTTTGTCGAGAACAAAACTTTAGTTTCAGGGAAAGGATCTTCGACTTTCAGATATTCTAGTATTGATTTTGATTACCCTCTTCTAGAAATTTCTGGAAGACAAATACTAATGAGATGGGTCGATTTGAAGCCTAAATCACAAGATAAAACTAATAGCACCAAATTGAATAAACTAAGAATAATTATGCACAATCTTTGTATCAGAGATCATAGCATGTGGATAACTGAAGAGCTTTCAGGAATTCTCACAAGAGATCTAAGGGATGATGATTCTTTATCCATATTCAATACTAAATTATTAATTCAAAAAGATGGGAATATTTGAAATTTGACACCAACTCTTAGTAAACTTACTAAATCGAAGTCCTTTCTTTTATTCTATATACAATTTTCTTTAGTGGATGCATGTAGAGATTCATAAGACTCGATATTGAACCAAGAAACAAATATTATGACAATTATTACCAGAAAAAAAGATTTTAAGATTGAAATTGATAACTAACATGATAACAAAGTTAAGGTTCCAAACAAACCGATAATTTTTGTAATCAAATGCCATTTGCAAATTGTTGGTAAAACAACTGAAATAACTTACTTTCTACCTGTTGCAAGTGGCAACTACACCATATTTAATACTAAAATTCTTAATTCAAAAAGATGCAATGTTTGAAATTTAACACTTAATATTCTCATCAGAATGTTATCCATTTCGGTTGCCTTGAAACATTTTGTTAGCATGTGATATAGAATTCAGCAACAAACACATCAACCATGATGCATACAAAAAAAAGTATTAAATCTTACTTGCAAGAGCTTTCTGGTAAGCTTGAACTAAAGCCCTTGCAAAAATTCTTGATCCCATCACAAGCAAATTTTCCAGAATTTTTGCAGCTTGTATATATCATATGTAATTTCAGAAAACAAATGCAAATGTATATACAGTTTAAAAGAAAAAAATTGAACTTCTTCATACAATAATAATATTACTACAGCAGGCTCCAAACGAGAAACATGTCCACAATAAATGATGTAAGAGACTCATGTTGGATATAAAACCAAAATAGTTTATGAAACAATGTACAAAAATTATTGTCTTACATACAATTACACATACAAACACAGAGTTGTCTACAATAATGGAGTGGGCATAAAGAAGATTATAATCCTAATATGGTCATCTCTCTAATCCTTTCCAAGTAAAATTAAATCCATATGTGGCCTCAAATAGGAATATGAAGGGATGCATCATAAAGAGGTGATAAAAGATGCTAACAAGAATATTTTTAGCAGTTATTCAAATATCTTGACACTAAATCTATAGTCAAAGTCATTGTGATCAAAGAGGCTCTACAGTATGATCCAAAATCTTTTGTTAACAATATCCTAGTGAAAGAGGATATTAAGAATATTATAGACGTGCATGGCACTGAGAGATGACCAATCGAACCTAGGTATTTCTTAAGGAAATATACCATAAATTATAGCCTTTGGGTGACTTCCATTAAATTTCTAGATGGGCAGATATTGATTACCCATATTTTATTTTATTGAGTAAAGTGCACTCATTTTAGGTAGGGGATATTCTTGTCTAAGTAGATTGTGGTTCTATCTAAATTTTGGAATCATTACCCCTGTTCACATCAAAGGCACTCTTGTATTGTGAACCCTAGGAAGATTTAAACAAGTATGTAGGATAGCTAGATTAGTTAAGGCTAGGGTTAGTTGCAACATTTCATAGCAACCTTGGCCACTTGACACATCTGCATAATCACCTCTCTTGGGGTTGCATGGTATGTAATGTCTGAATAGAATGGGGTGAGGGTAACCATCTAGTTCACCCAGTCCTACTTTTCTCACAAGTTGCTTAATCTTTATCTTTGTGATATTTAGAGCAGAAATTCTCAATTAACTATTAAATGTTTCTTTTATCTTTTTAGTCTATCTTGTACTCTCCAATTTATACCTCTACTATTTATACCTAGCTTATGATAGATAACGTGGAGAATCAATTCTTGTTGGCAATAAAAATGAAATTGAGGTGGTAGAAAGTTATGGAATAATTAGTGACCACAATATAAGAATCAAAAATTTACTAAATGCAAAATCATTTCAACCTTTTAATCTCCAACAACCAATAAGAAATGCAAAAACTGCAGTAAAGAGTAGTGGGTCATTGTAAACCTTACAAACTTACCATGCTGTTTGCAACAGTGTGCAGTGGCAATACCCAAAACACTCCAACAACACCAGCATTGTAATATAAACTCCAAGTTTGGATTCAAAAATGCTTCTACACCAAAACCTGGAAAAAAGAATGGTTAATTAAATTCAATATAAACAAATAATCCAGAGATGGAAATTGAAAGAAACCTGCAATTCTTTATTGGCATTTTGACTTACTCCACAGGAGCCTTTTCTAAGTCTCAAAAAGAAATATAAATTTTGTGAAACTAAGAAAAAATACACAGGCCATCAATCAAAAAGAGTCACATGAGATAGGGCTACATCCTTGTCTTTGTATTTAGTGCAAATAAGGGATAATATTATTTTATTTCAAAAGATTATTAAAAATATTTTTTATAGAAAGTAGTAAATCTGCTATACATAAAATCCTTGACTGGAGAGAAATAAAATATAACTTTAAAAGTGCCACTTCCACCATTTGAAACTATGCAGAAGGTTTACCTTTACCTTCAGACCTTGTACCTCATTGTCCTTAGCTGAGATAAATAATAAATTTAAAGACTATTTTTATGATAGGAAGAATATAAATTACCTTTTTTTGGCATAGAACCATAAAAAAGATGTATATTTGAGATAAAGTAAATTATCTACTAAACAAAAATTCTAGTTTTAAACAAACCATCTCAATCTAGCACTACTCAACTATACACATCGAAAATTGTTTAATTTTTTTACAAATGAGTTTGAGAAAGGCTAAAAGGCACAAAGGCAAAACAAATTTTCTTTGTTAAAATGAAAAATAGGGAGAACACCAAGTTAGGGCCTTGTCTATGAACTATCATCAAGTAACAAACTATGCTTCAAAACCTACATACAAAATTTTTGTTTCTTAATTATTTCATAAATATGATAAATAACATTAAAAAGAAATTGAAGGAAGCAACTAATAATGAAGCAAAAGCACAGGCTCTCCTTTTGTGTTTCTAGGTATGTGCACATCTTGCATTCCCATAAGTTCTATTGGTAGGAGACCCTCGAACTAAAATCAATGCTATCATAAAGAGACACTCACAGAATTAATAGGTGGCTAACATCTAACAAAATGTGTGGCCATTATTAGACACCCTAGTTTTTTTCATAATTCAACATTGTCACGGAGAGGTTAATCAAGAAATGAATTTTCTAGCAACACAAGTAGTAAATCATGAGGAAGATTTAATCCTTGAAAATACACCTAGCGCATGGGAAGGCTTTGGAGATCACTTCAATTTCAAACAACCTTTCATAATCACTAATTAAGCTACCCCTAGAATAGAACCATTGGAAGATGTTGGAGGTGTCAACTGGAGCAACGTAATGGGTGAAGCCGCAGAAGCAACAATAGGTTAATAGGTGTTGTGGTCATTTATGATTTTTATAATTGGCAATAGAAGGGTTGATGCATAAACTGATGTTTATAATGGGAGTGGTCCCCAAGACCACAACTAATGTATCAATAAAATAATCAAATTTGTCTGGTATTAAAAATTAAATTCCTAATTATATCATCATCTAGATTAAATTTTTATGGCCATAAGAAGCATTTAGTTTAATCGACCACTAAGAAAGAAGCATACAAAAAGAAAATAACTATGCTACTGTATGTCTTAAATCATTTTTTGTTGACAAAGAAGTAAACTCGCAAGATTGATAGAACTTTAAAAAAATATATATATATATGATGATAAAGTAGTTAGTGTATGCACACAAAAATGGTTAGATCTAGTTATTAATTTTCCATTATTTAAGATAGGAATCTAGTATAACTAGGAAGGTTAAATTTACACCATGCTTGTTGTGTTTGGAATGGTAGGTGAGTATGCTCTCCCCTTAACTGGGTGATAACAAAGCTAGACCCGTTCATTTTATTTGCATTTTTAACCTTAGAGGGCCTACCTCCCCGCTTCAAAAGGAGGGAATGACCCAAACCGGTAACAACCTAAGGCCAAGTCCTTCCAATCGGTATATAAAACCAGGACTTGAGGAAATTTTAAGGACCATGAATGGTTATGCCGACAAGTGATTCCCTTAGTACCTGTGAGGTACGTAAAAACCTGTAGATCTTAACCTATACTGGCTTGGAGTCCTCCTTAACGAAGCTAATCTTGTCGTATGTATAGCCCACCCATAAAGAAATTCCCTTACTAAAAACCACTTTTTTTAAGTAAGCCCAATTACCTTATCTATTCTTTGGTGATGCAATGGTTGTTGTGAAGGCACCCACATTTTCACAGTTTTTAGTAGAAATAATCAACTTGCCATGGGAGATTCATGGGAGTTGGAAGCTTGGTTGGCCTGAGAAGTGAGTGCATTGTAAGGGGGAGCCTGTGCAACAAAGCTTCTAGATTCATTCGCTACAAATATGCGATTGGAGTAAAATATGTGTGGGATCCAAAAGAATACAGTCTTACATAGCCTAGGGAATGTGTTTGTCTAATGTGTTTACTAATGGTTTTTTGAACCAAATTTTAAACAAACATTACACCAACACATTCAACCATTGATTCAAAAGAAAATTCAACTCAAACAGTCTAGATTCACTACCAAAAATCAAGAAAACTTGTCAAACTGTCGAAAACCAGAAAACACTTTCTAGTTCGGCACATTTGGTGCCTGCTTTAGCATGTTCATACCATTCTCCAATGTATTCATTTTTTGTTTTAGCACATCCCACTTATACATTGCTAGCATATGCTCTTTCAACACATCTATACCCTGTTTCGGCACATTCAGTTCATTCCTTAGCACATTCATACCCTTTTTGGTGCATCCAGAACTTTTTGTAGCGCATCTGAGCCATTCTATAGTGCATTTGAGTTTTAGTGCATTCATACCCTGTTTCAGTGTATCTGGAAACTTTTCAAGCAGAAACCCGAATTTGAACTCTTTTCTGTCAGTCAACCTTCAATTCAAATTTTCCCCCTTTAAATAACATGTTTTCATCATCCTAAAATTTTATGTTGAGGGATTGGAAATCAACCAAATTTGTCAAGAAATCCATCACCAAGAGGATCAAGAAACCCAAGAAATATCTTAGCATTAAGAAACTTTTGAAAAAGAGACGCTTCTTGTACCAGAGTAGGAAGGTCTTGCTCGACTATTGATCCTTTATCCATTGATATCACAACTTTGATAGGGGATATACTAACGATTTTTCTTTAGAGCCTTTATTTTCACAAGCTTATTATTAACGAAGAGCTCTATCTCAAAGGCATAATCATAGTCATCCAATTCTTCATTCTCACATTCCTCAACCAACCATTCAATACTCAAATCACCCAAATCAATTTCCACAATAAAGCTCTCTCTTGTTGAAAATAGCATTGTCAAGTGAAGACCCTTTGTTTAAATACCGATCAAACATCTTAAAGTGCCTTCCTTATCACATCAAATTTCTGATTTAGCAACTACATTTCAACATCAGAATTTATCATCCTTCATCCTAAAACAAAGCTTGCTTAACCATATTTTTAACCACCCCTTTTGGGTAGTCCCAAACTTTGGTCAAACATTTAGAAAATTTTCATCACTTGTATGCCCGTCCAAACAAGATCCCAAAATTTGAAACTTCAAAAAAGAGGAATTGAAACCCAAGATACCATGGCTGACCAAGAAGAAAACCCCTTTCATAATATCCATTCAATTGACACTGATGAGCTAAATGAAGAAGATATCCAACAAGCCCAACAAGACCCAAACTTCCATAAATTCTTAGAAAGGGTCTTTGAAAAAGATGGAGAAAGATACCTTTTGATGTTGGAAACAAAGGATTCAAGTTACCTGATGATTTTGATGTTAATAAATTGAAAAGGAATCCAAAGAAAGCTAAAATTGAAACCCAAATTGAATCAAGTAATGAAGTGAAAGCCAACGATCCCATGGACGTTTTGAAACCAAAAATCCAAACCCTTCAACAAAAAATGCATAACATGCAAACCAAGAATACTAAGAGATATTTCATACAAGATATATGTCCCTATCCATTTGATCAAACCATTAACATGATACCATTCCCTAAACATTGTGAATTTACCAAGTATTACAAGTACAATGGGAAGACTGATCTGATAGATCATGTAAGGGAATTTCGAACGATGAGTCTTGAGATTTCCCATGAGGATACATATCTAATGAGACTATTCCCACATAGTCTAGGAGGGAAATGCATGCAGTGGTTCTCACAATTTCCTTCGAGGATTAGGTCTTTTGAACAACTAGTAAACAAATTCGTTACCCAATATTTGTATAGCACTCAACATGAGATCACGATGAAAGACCTTTGTAACATAAAAAAAAAAAGAAGAATTGTTCCTCATATTCTTACAAAGATGGAGAAGGTTATTCGCAAGATATCCCTGACCTATACCAAAAAACAAAAAAGATAGAAGTATTCATCGATAGCCTGAATCCTAACATGAGTTATAGACTTGACTTACAATGCCCTCCAACCTTTGAAAAATTTATTGAAAATGGAATCAAGATTGAGGAGGCCTTATTCAAGTGATGAATTCTGAAAATCTATAATGAAAACAACTCATCTAATTCCTCCAACAATGATAAAACCAAATTTTTGAAAAAGTACAAAAATAATGGCAATGATCCCTCTGTTGAAATGCATAATGCCAAACCAGTCTTCAACTTGTTAGGAAATTCTTCAAATACAGATCAAAAGACCACCCAATCTTCCAATCAAACCAAAATCAAAATGCTAACCAATGGAATAATCAAAATAATCAAAAATCATCATCCAAGAATCTTCCTTATCAAACATCAAACAATCAAAGGAATTTTATGCCCTTGGATCAATCACATGAATCCGTCTTGAGGGAACTTATTGCAGAATATCTCATCACTTTACCTGATATTCAAGGTTTTGAACCTAAGGTAAAATTGTCATGGTGGAATGACACTCATTATTGTGAGTTTCATCAATGTAAAGGTCACCTCACCAACAATTGCATGCAACTTAAACATAAGATACAAGATTTAATCGACAATAAAGTCACAAGAATCGAGGAACCTCAAACCAACACCGACCATGGTGTATTAAAAAACCCACTGCCAAATTATGACAAAGGAGAATCTTCTAACAGTAATGGCAAAGGCAAGAATGTGAAATATGTTCATGATACCACCATTCTTCATATATCGATCATTGAAAATCACACAAATGACATCAATAACACAATCGATCCTATTACAATCAGTCATCCAATCAACAACACCAACATCCTTTCTAATCAATTCCTACCCATCCTCACAATGCGACCCTTCATATCAAAGTTTTAATCCATAAAATTCATGTCAAGCGCATCCTTATAGACAAAGGAGCTGGACTTAATATTTGTACTTTGAAACTTGTCTAGGCACTAGGGTTCTCTGAAAATGTAATAGATCCAAGAAAGAAGATCACAATCAAAGCATATGATGATGATGAGAGAGCGTCAAAAGGTATAATTATATTGCCCATTCAAGTGGGGCCAATCCTGAAAAATGTGGTATGTCAAGTCCTAGATAAGTATTTAACATATAACATACTCTTGGTTCATCCATGGATCCATGAAATGCAGGTTGTACTCTCAACGTACCATCAATACTTGAAGTTTCCCTGTTATGGCCAAGAAATTATAATTCAGGCTGATTCAAATAGTACACAACAATGCAATGCCCTCAAGGTTGTCTAGGATGTGTTTGTGCCTCATAACCATGAAGCTCCTAATTCCAATCAAACTAATCCTTCATCTACATCCTCCTCTAAAGGAAGTCAATCCAGTTCATCATCCAAACAGTCAGAGAAAAAGGAGGAGTCTAGCACTTCCACATCCACCAATTCTGAAGCCCGACTTAATACCATGACCAAACAATTTGAAGAGAAATTCCAAATCAAGGACAAAGGTGTCGGTGAATATTCCATTACACAATCCCTCGGCCTCTCATAGTTAATGTCACCAAAATCCTATGGTCAACCATAAACCTCATCTCAGACATCCTCTCAACCGATCACCCTTTTTTATGGTCGGTTCATAAAAGCAAGCACCCAAGGAGAGGAATCAAATGACAAATATGTTCTAAACTGGCTCTACAAAGATGATACTAACTCCCAAGCCACAACAGCAAATGTCCAAACCACTCAATATGGAAAATGATTCTCAATCATGGAAAAGATGGGATACAACAGACATAGACCAATCAGAAAAAGAATAGAGGGTATCACATAACTTATCCAACCTGTTATACCAATCCCAAAGACAAAATAGGGTTAAGATACAAAGAACATTAGAAAGAAGAAGAAGCAAAAGAGGATCTAAAGTAAAAGGTTGTTGAACGGATTCTGCAGCTCTAAACCAGTGACCACTATGAAACAGATTCTAACGAATATGAGTGGGATTCATTGTCAAAAGAATCATGTCATGAAAATAATTTTGATGTAATCCATAAGTATACTCCCATGCTTGACGAGGGACAAGGTTCATGAATTAGACCACTTGAATTCAAACACACAATATTGACGGCTCGAGTCAGGATGACCAGACTCATAGTGAGATGGACCCCTTAGAAGAGAGTGACATTATAGACCTTAGCTTGTCCCTAGTCTTGTTCAATGACTACACCTCTATTAGGACACTTATGACATCTGACTTGAACCCACCTAATGATACTCTACCATTACTACATCCTAAGCTAATAGATTGAGACCAAACTGAGCCTATCAATATCCCCAATTTTTTGGACGATGAGGCCATCATAAACTTCCTTTATTCTATAAATCCCAAAATAGTCTCCACCATTAAAATAGGAGAGTGTCAAGTTTCCCAGCTTCAAAATAAATGAAACAAAAGAAAGATCAGATGGTGAAAACCATTCCATGGCATTATCAGATCCAGAAATAGTAAAAATAAAGAGTGCATCTGATGGTGAAAACCTCTTTGAGGCACCAAAGGATGGGAAATTTGACACTCTCCCTGAGCACTTCCAAGAAAGATCAAAATTTTTGATTGAACCAACATAGTCTATCAATGTTGGAAATGTAAAAATAATAAGAATTCTTCATCTGGCAGAGTCATTGACATAAATAGAAAATCCTAGCTTCATCAAGTTCTTCGAAGAGAGAAAAATAAAATTTTCTTGGTCATATGTGGATATGCCAGGGATAAATCTAGACCTCATAATGAATCACTTGTCCCTTCCTTTAGGAATCAAAACAGTTAAACAAAATTTGAGGAAAATGCATCCGTACATTGCCCTATTGGTGAAACTTGAACTACATAAATTGTTGGATGTTGGATTCATCAGACCCATTGACTATGTAGAGTGGATATCGAATATTGTGCCTATCTCAAAACTTGATAACATCATAAGGATTTGTACTGACTTTAGAGATCTCAATAAGGCTTACCCAAAAGATGATTTACCCTTACCTAACATAGACATCATTATGAACTTGATAGTGCGACACAACATGTTATCACTGATAGATGTATTTTCTAGATATAATCAAATCAAGATAGCTCCTGAAGGTCAAGATAAGATAACCTTCACATTTCCATGGGGAACCTTTTGTTGGAACGCCATGCCCTTTGGGTTGAAAAATGCAGGGGCCACATATCAGGGAGCTATGACAACCATCTTCCATGGCATGATGTGTACCTTCATGGAATATTATGTGGATGATCTATTGGAAAAATCCCATTCTAGAGAAGGACATCTGCAGATATTAGACAAACTATTCACTCACCTGGAGACATTTAATGTTTGCCTAAATCTAAAGAAGTGTGTATTTGGGGTAACATTAGCAAATCTACTAGGGTATATAGTGTCAGCAAAGGGTATTGAAGTGGACCCCACAAAGGTAAAATCTATGATGGAGATGCCTCCCTTGAAAAAATATCAGTTAGCTAAGGTCCCTCCAGGGTAGATTCCAATCAATCAAAATATTTATCTCACAACTAGCTGATCAGACCCATCCTTTCACTCATCTCCTACACAAAAATGTTTCTTTTCGATGGGATGAAAAGTGTGAAGTGGCCTTCAACCAGCTAAAACAATACTTGATGAGTCCACTAGTCCTAGCACCTCCAGTAGAAGGGAAGCTTCTTTTATTGTATATTGCCACCACTGACCAATCATTGGGTGCCTTGTTGGCACAAGAAGATTCAATGGGGAAGGAAAGAGCCATTTATTATATCAGAAGAACCTTGAATGGATATGAGATCAATTACACCTCCATTGAGAAAGCATGTCTAGCCATAGTGTTTTCTACCCAAAAATTGCAACACTATATGTTGACTCACACAGTTAAGCTTATAGCTAAGATTGATCCACTATAGTATCTCCTAAGAAAATCAAATCTAACAGGAAGACTGGACAAGTGGGTAATGGTAGTGAATTTGGCATCCAATATGTCAACAAAAAAGTTATCAAAGGGCAAGCCATTGTTGATCAACTAGCTGAGGAACCACTTCATGATGATCATCCACTTCACATTGAATTTCCAGGTGCATATGTCTTGACAGTAACAACAAAACAATGGGTATTATATTTTGATGGTTCCTTCACTCAGCATGGATCAAGAGCAGGAATCCTATTCATTACTCCCTTAGGGAGTACCATTCCAAGATCCTATTGCTTGATGTTTCCTCACAACTAGTCATCAATTAGGTCAACAATTATTATCAAACCAAAGATGAAAAGCTAATGCCTTATAAGAGAATGATGACTTCAAGAAGTATTTTGTCGACATCAAATTTGGTCAAATTCCAAGGAGCGACAACAAGGCTACTGATGCTATGGCTACTATTTCTTCTTTTTTGTACATTCCAGAGAAACGTGGTCACTATGAGTTCATGGTGGAGCAGCTGTATACCCTGACCTATGATAACTTTGAATCCCAACTTATTTTTCACCTTGACAATGTCAATACTTCCCTCTATGGAAAGATCTACGTTTAACTAAAAGATAATATCCTTCCTTTCGATCTTTCCTGCAACCAAAAATGAAATTTAATCCACCAATCTTCTCACCATACCATAATAGAAAATGTCATTTATCGTCGAGGTCTAGATGGAACTCTTTTGTGATGTCTAGAAAATGATGAGTCTGAAACAGCTTTATGCAATGTCCACGAAGGTATTTGTGAAACTCATTCAAGCGGTTTAACCCTTTCCAAGAAACTCCTCCGCTTGGGATATTACTAGTCGACTATGGAGAAAGAAGCCTTTCAATTTGTTAAGACATGGAAAAAATTCCAGATCCACTGTAATCTCATCCATGCACCAGCACAAGAATTGTAGCCCTTCACATCAGCATGGTTGTTTTGTCAATGGGGGTTGGATCTTTTAGGTAAAATTCACCCACCTTCATCCAATTGACACAAGTTCATCATCATAGTGACGAAATAATTCACAAAGTGGGTTGAATTCATGCCTTTGATCACCATCACCGAAAAGCAAATCTCATCATTCATTCTGAACTACATCATTTGTAGATATGGTATCTATCAATCCATTGCCACTGACAATGGGAGACCTTTCAAGAATCAAGACATACAAGAACTCTATGAAAATTTTTATATCTAGCATCGGTTTTCTACACCCTATTACCGTAAAGGGAATAGCTAAGTTAAGGCCTCAAACAAAGAAATCCTACAAATCCTAAAGAAAGTCATCAACGATGTTGGACGTGATTGGCATGTTCAATTAAACCCTACTTTGTGGGCCTACCATACAAGTATCTGAACACCTATGGGACCTACACCCTATGCACTTGTCTATGGATCCGAAGTAGTATTTCTAATCGAAATTGAGATACCCTCACTCTGAGTATCCCTAAAAGGTCGCATTTCATTTGAGGATTACCGTGTGTCTAGATTGCAGGAGCTTAAGTTGTTGGATGAACGTCGTTAGCTAGTAGTGAATCACTTGAAAGTCTATCAACAACGAGTGTCTTGAAGCTACAATCACAAAGTCAAACCTAGGACATTCCGAGTCGGTAATCTGGTACTGAAAGAAAATCCCCGTAATCAACAGGACCAAGAAAACAAAGGAAAATTTGAACCTAATTGGCTACGTCCTTTTGTTGTGGTTTCAGTCTTTGGATTGGGGGCATATCAATTATCTACACCCGAGGGGGACCTGTTTGAAGAATTGATGAACAATCTGCATCTGAATAGGTTCTATACCTAACGCATGTTAAAACTCTTGACAAAATCCTATAAAGCAAAAAAATGTCTTGAAGAAAAAATCATCGCCCTGATGAAAACATGGCAAATAGGTATCTTGGTGATAGCATAAAAATCAAAAAATCAAAAAACAAAAAAAATGAAAAAAACAAAAAAATGGTTTCCCTAATGAATACCTGGCAAACAGGCATCTTGGTAACAACAAAAAAATCTGAAAATCTGAAAAGTGCAATAAAAACAAATTGTGAAAACCTGGTAAATAGGCACAATTTGTGATAGGTCGGCTTCTCTTTCTTTTCGAGCGTGTTTTGACCATTCACTTTTGCCATCTATGTGCATTCATGCATATCTTGCAGTGAGCTTCATGTCCATATTTGGATAATGTGGTCGTCCCACTCTAGCTTGGTTCTCATTGTACATATCCATAATAAATTTGGTTTGTTCTCACTAGGGAAAAAATCCTAATCTCACTAGGGGAAAATCACCATTGAGTATAAATAAGAAGGCAAACAATCAGAAAACTGTAACATCAAAACAACAATTGCAACAACCATTTTAAAATATGAGCATCGAAAGTCAATCCAATCAAATAAATCAAACCAAATCAAACATCAACATCAAACTAGATCATCTCATCACTGAAGTATCATCTTTTGAATCATGGTTGGATCACCTTAACAAAAATGTTCAAATAATGGATTTTGATTGTTGTTATCATCTCTTGGGAGTACCTCAATGATAACCCAAACTAGAGGCACTATGATCAAGAATGATATTTTTCTTTGTCTGTTGCTTGTGAGCTAATTATTACTACTGTGCAAATTTTCCCAGGACATGCTCTACAAAGTATCATTTATGACATTCAGAATTTGCATAGGAACATGATTAACTCTTGTCTATTTACACAAGTGATACTCAAGTCATCTTGGTCCCATTATACCTAGATGCTTGTGTTATCTTGCTTTATCAAATCTCAATGAAAGTTGTATGGAAGTTGTACTCAGGTCATCATGGTCTATTTTATGCCATCGATGTTTTTACTAACTTTCAACATAATAAAATGCTCAATGATGACAATATGCAAATCAAATAAGATTGACAACATTTCATGGATGGAATTGCATTTCATATTAGTTTGCATCTGCACTATAGACTTTCTACACTTGTCATCCTCAAGGTTGATGTTATTTCTTTCTACAGGATGTGAGTATACTTAACATAACAAAAATATCATTCAGTTGTATTTTGATTTCATTCCATAACATACATTCATTTTCATTTGAAAATTTCCAAAAATAAAGCATAATACCATCACATCAAGATCATAATAAATACATCTCATCACATTTGCATTCATAATAACATATTTCATATATTTGCATAGAAAATACAAAAAAATAGGGAAATTTTGCATCGCATATTTACATCATAACATCCATTACATAAGATCATAGCATAAAATTCATACATCCATACATCTACATGTATCATAAATCATCCATAATAAAATCACATTTCATGATTTTTGTATACATATAACCACCCATAATCATCTATTTGCAATTCATAATAAAACCATTTGCATACATACATCAATATACATGAAAAATAATAAAAATTTGATATCATTACATTCATTTCATAAATGCATCCATCCATAATAAAAGCATCATCATCCATACATGGATCCATAACACAATCATATCAAAACATAGCATAATCATATAGAACATAAATTAAATGTATCCATTCATAATAAATCATGAGCACATAAGATCATCAACCGTTGTTGCATATCATATAAACTAATGAAAAAGTGTCAAGCACACAATGATAAATCTAAGAAAAAGATACATAAAAAATGTGGCACAATGGTCGAGTCTATAAATCACAATGAAAAATCATGTCTGCCCAAGAGATCCTATCGTACTGCCACCTGATGTGGCCGGTCTTTGTCCTATCCCTGAAGGCCCTATCCTTGGCGGTCCTACTCCTGATGGTCATGTACCTAGTGGTGGAGGTTTTCCTAGCGTAATTGGTTGGTTAACTCCTCTACTAGTAGTATGTTAATGTGTGCACCCTGATATGGACCTAACATAACTAACCTATTGCTCAATTGGTACAATATTGTAGTACCTGCTCCTATAATATTCTGCCTCCTTGGTAGATGCTCTGAGCTCTCTAACCAAATCGGTTCTACCTATACCCTAAGCTGTAGTTTGTATCTTGTTGGCCACAACCATGGCTTGCTCTTCCTACCTCTTGGCAGCATCTTGCTATGTGGTATGTGTGGCTACCTGAGCCTGCAACTATACCATCTTCCCCTATATCTGAACCTAAGCTAGAGCCTATTCCTATATCTATGCTTGGGCCTGGGCAAGTTGACCCTATAGTGACTGAATCTATGTTTGTAAAATTTGCACCCGCCCCTATAGACCAGTAATCTGAGTCTATTTTCTCTATTATGGCATTCGTACAATCAATGGCCACTGCCCAGCTGGTCCCGACTGCTGCCTCTTAGGGATAATCCCAAAGATTGGCACACCCACTCCTCCACCACCACCTCCGTCATATCCCCCATCATCTCCACCACCACCATCATTTCCTCCTCCACTTCCTCCACCTCCCCCTCCATCTCCACCCCTAGACTATGTAGTTGGCCTCACTCCTATCCCTACATCCAAAATCAGTGTTGGCTCATCAGGACTAGATATCCGTAGAAACAGATGAGTGTGGAAGTACTCCACATGGTCTGTCGTCATCTAAGCATCTATAACTTGAGAGAGGTACTACAAAAAATGGGTTGTAGGTCATAAAAATCGGTGCAAGTTGCATCATAATCAATCGTCAGCCCCCACTCTGGTATATCTTGTCACCACCATGCGTAATGCGCTACTCCCTGTGGCATCTCCTGGATGCGACCATACTGCATGTGGACTTTCCCAAACATAAATCTCTCCAAAATATAGGGTGTCCTCCCTATCAGGTATCTACTGAAAAACATGAACATAAGCTCTGCACCATCTGAGGGCCATGCCTTGCAATCCAAGTACAATCTCCAAATCACTATATCTAGGTCATCCAAGACTCGCCTCCAGTACTCTAACTTTCCCAACTTATGTTGGACAAGCGACCTTGAATATCCAAAAACATGCAGGTGTCTTGTTGGTCGTACCCTGTCACCAACTGGTCATGTGATCACTATGTGCTCCCAAGCCCAGAGCTGAAGAAGTATGCACCCCGTTGATAAATTGCCTACTTTTAGGTACACTACTTGGTGTAGATCATGGTATAAGTGTGCCAACATGCACGTACCCCAAGCATACATTGTCCCGTGAGAAATCATGTTTTCTAGCAATCAACCCCAACCCATTGAGAAGCCCTTCAACCTATGGTCAGGGTAGATAAATCCTCCAATGAATTCAGCTAGCACGCAAGGTAAAGCCCACTCAGAGACAATCAACACCCACCATAGAATCTCATAAACAAGAAACTAATCATCATGAAATATATGATAGATGGCATATGTGCCTCTCTGCTCATCGACATTGTACATCACCAAGGTCCCAATAACCGGTATCTGTACAATCTGATAGACATCCTCTGAGGCCACTTTCATCTCACCCATCGATAAGTGAAATGTGTTGTGGTCACTAAGCCACATCTCCGCAAGTGACATCAGTAGCCCCCGGTTAATACAGTACTGGTGCATATCTATCAATGAGCTCAAACCACACTGGTCTATGATGGCAAGATTTGCCAAAGTCAATTATGGGATCATGTCCCATGTCCTTGGAAAGCACTCGCAAACCTAAAGGTTCCCTAAGCTACCCTCCTAGAATTAAATCAAAACATCAAGTCAGTAAATCATTCAATCAGCTTATCAATCAAGCACATCATCTAATCAAATCAGGTTGCATGAGATTATGATCAAATCTCGAGGAGTACCTAACCTATCATTCGATTCTCATTTGTCATGATATCGATCAATCAAATTATCCTATCTTTTTATTGTTCCTCGCCTATCATGAGGACAATAATCAATCAAATCAATCAATCAATCAACATCAATTTATCTTTTCATCATTCCTCGCCTATCATGAGGACGATAATCAATCAATCAATCAATCAACCTATCATAATTCATCATTCCTCACCTATCATGAGGACGGTCATCAATCTATCAATCAACATCATCTTATTATTGGATGACATGATCAAAAATCATCAAAATCTAGGAGGAATTCATCACAATCATCATTTTTGGTTGGATGCGCTAAAATAGGGTTTTTATGCACCGGTTTACTAGATGGACTAAAAGATCTACTAGATGCGTTGGAACAGAGTCTGAATGTGCTATTTCACCTATGTGCTGGAACAAGGTCCCTATGTGTCATTTCCTAGATGTGTCACTTAATCAACTCTATGAGCGAATTTATCAATCTTGCTGATGGGTGTTTTTGCACACTTTCTCAACACAGGCAATGCGTAAGTGCATTACGTCTCTTGAAAGGAAATATCCAACAAGTTGCTAAAAATCACCCCAAGGTCTCTCGGGTGTTAGGTCATGACAATGCTTGGAATATCTCAATTGATGTTTGATGTGATTTTGCTGGTAATCACAAGGCAAACTTACATGAGTTCAGATGGAAGGGGAATCAGATCTACAAACGGAGTTTCTGAGGTGAGGAAGTTACTATGCGTTGTTGCAGGTTCAAATAGAAATCTTGAACTCCATTTATGTTTTAGGATTTGGCTTTATAATGTACAATGAACCTTAACATAGGTCACTTCTTAAAAAAAGAAGGAAAAAGGGCAGGGAAGAGAAAGGGTCCCTGGACCTGCAACTACGAATGAATAGTGATCATGGAGGTCTCTATTGTGGATAGCTTCCTTAAAACAAAATTCCACTTAACCAAAAATCTCACAGTCTCATTAAATTTGTGTTATCTTCTAAGCACTGCAGATATTTTACCATTCATTCACCATAGATATGCATGAACAAGGATAAAGATTTAAAATCAGCTTCAAATCTAGGTCCAGACTAACTTTGCACAACCATCTACCAACAACAAATAGCCAAAAGTATGGACAAGGAGGGCATCTACACAGCATAAATCTTCATAACCAAGAAACAACATTACTAAATCTACCAAATCCAACTGAAAGGAAACTAAAACAACAAAGTAAATTTAACTAAATCATCTAACTATGAGAGAAGAATCATGAAACATGAGAAGAAATCCAAAAAAGCACCAAAGTCAATGTATTTCTATTGAAATTTTTGCAGCATTTCTTTACAACAACTCAACCCTCCTTGAAAATGAGAGGAGACCCCCTATTTATAGTGTCTCAAAAGTAGAACATGTGGCCAAGATTGATTTACATTTGTGTGGCCACAATTCACTATAAACTAGGGCTCTACCTACCCCCCAATATATTACATTTTTAAAATACATTTTTTCCATATCCCTATTTTGTCTTCTAGTGGTAGCACTTAGTGTTTTGTCCTCTTGATGATTGCTCTTTGTTGCAACTATTCCTTTATAAATTCTTCATCAATAACATGGTTTCCTTCTTGCTTCTTTGAAGCTACATACTCCATGAATTTCAAGATCACCGGTTGGAGCTTATCGACCTCTATGATGTCAGATCTTAGAACTTGGTATCTCTACTCTTTGGAATTATTAACAAGCTTCTCCTATTCCTCTTCATACTTGGCAGTGTGATCTTTGAACAACTCGGATTGGGTGAAAGATCGGGCATAAAACCTTATGAAATCTATAGTAATTTCGGTTGACATCCCATATTCCATTCTCTTTTGGAAGTGAGGCTTTACATTTTTCGGATTGATCTGGACAACGGGCATTTCATATCCAGTCATTAGCTTCAGATATAAGAAGCAATATTCTATGGCTTCCTTCGCCCACTCAACATCTGGATTTACCCTTTCAAGTACTTGTTCCAACCTTTCCTTCTGATGATCGAAGTTTCATTTCCACACATCCATCATCCAATGATCCT